>JAPFBL010000027.1:1060000-1660000 GCA_026182355.1 Hermatobates lingyangjiaoensis
CAGTTTCAAACTAAATTGCATGACAAATAGGTTACGTTTGAGTTTAGGTAGAACAATATGTTAGACTGATAAATCCTGTCGATCTGATGTGCATATACAAGCACCCACAGCTATTCTGATTTGTTTTACAAAATGTATTCTAATATTAATATGCATAAATAAGTTAAAAAGAATAAATGCTTATAAATTCTAAATAGAAAGAGAAGTTTTATTTGTTTTTCAAATAAAGTCAGAAGTAAAAGGAATCAAAGGGAAAAGGTATGACAGGAGGGAAGTGCGTGGAGGGTGGACCAGTGCCTAGTGGGGTGGGTCAGGGTAGTAGACGCCCCCTCCACAGAGCCCTGCCTGGCGGGAGGGGGGCGGGCAGGCTCAGTCTAGCCGTGCTCGCGGGCTGCCTGCTATGCGCTCGCTCTCCACTCCTGCATCTGCCCGACTCCAGTCAAACATACCCATGTAGCAAGGTATGCTTCGTCTCACACACTCATCATCCATTCATTATCCTTTTATCACTTATCAATGCCAACTGTAATATATAAACAAAAAAAAATATTTAATTTCATCCAGATGATATTTCAACCCACATTAAAATTAATAATTAATCCCTTTTTAAATTATAGACAAAGAATTATTCTCAACTACAGCAATAATGTCATATAATTTTTTTATTATATTTTTCTAAAATTCATACTACATTTATATAAACCCTCGTCTAAACATTACCAATTCTTGAATACTTATTGTTTTCTTCTTGCTCTGATAGACGGACTATGTCCGGAAACATTAGATATCTCATGTCTTTCCTTGTTTCATGTTCTCTTTACTTATATATATATATATATATATATATATATATATATATTCATAGGTTTTGATATTTTTTGAGGGTTTTGGTCTGGATATTAAATAACACTTCTTTGCCAACGTTTCGACATAATTCTGAAGAGGACATAAATATATGTTGAAAATAATTAATATTCAGACCAAAACCCTCAAAAATTTCAAAACCTGTATATATATATAGACAATTATCAATTCAATTTACTGACGAATGTTGTAATATTACACTGCATGTTTGTTAGTTTCTGCATATTTTGATGATATTATAATATGTACTTTCGGTGAAAAAGACGGGATTCAAGGGGGCAGAGAAATTAAACAACAAACTTAGTAACAAAACCAGGAAGATAGGGTACTTACATTTGTCTATAATGCCACCTGAATTCCACCGTGTTCAGGAGAATAGTAGAAAAAATATTAGTGAATGTCTTTCTTGTTCGCCTTTATCCTTTATATTATTTTACTGGGCATGGTGAAATGCTGGAAGGAAGGTTAACTGTAAGAGTCCGTTCATTTTTTGTATTCATTAGTTTAATGCTTATTATACAGATATAGTTGTGCATTTAATATATTTATTAATATTTTTATAAAAGAAAAAATATTAAGTGTTAAGATAACATATCATAGCATTAGAATTAATGTCATATATTTATAGTAGTATAATTTAAAATTCGTTAAATCTTCAGTTCCATTGGTTTTGCTTGTTAATATATCTATTGTATAAATGTGAACAAATAAATGATCACTGCCAAAATGTTTAAACGATACAAGTGTAATACAAACTATCTATATGTAAGCTTATATCCGATATAAAAATAGTACAAAACATGTTCATCATTTGGAATTAATGTCATTGACAATGTTTATAAGGTTCAAAGGACTAACAGTTTATAATACATATATATATATAAAAAAGAGAATACTTAGAAAATACATCAAAGCTAATTTGATATTTTAAAGAATAGTTATCATCAACAGAGAAGTTGTAAGCCGTTTGAGGAGAAGACACACTAGTGAATATATATATATATATATATATGTGTGTGTGTGTGTGTTGTGTAAATTTTACTATTCACGTAGAACAATTAACAATATATCATCCACAGTATGAAATTCCAAATTGTGAGTTTTAATGATTAAAGGTGTTCTTGTAATTCAAGTAGAAATTGGTAGTTTTTATGCAAATATTTCTTGTCAAGTCCTTGTATACCGTAATGTCTAAACCATATTATCAGTTTTTCACTCTGACGGAGACCACTTGATAAGGTTGGCAAATCTTAGCCTTTTTTCTAATTTCTTACTATGGTTTAGACCATCATTCCTATTTAAAGTGTTTTTTTTATGAAATATTGTGATTTGTATGTATATTGGGTTTCGTTCGGTATCCTAGGTTGAAATCAAACTCTCAATTATCAAATTTTCGGTTTTTACTCTTAGAACAGAAATGTTGCCATTTGACAGTTTAATTTGAACCTAAAACACTGTGCAAAGCCTGATCAATATTTACTTCTATTCGGTCAAACGTTTAATAGATTATCTAAATTGCTATAATTTGTTTGAGATAATAGATATGAGTTTTATGAAAAATCGTATAGTTATACACATGATCGTATATATATATATATATATATATATATATATATATATATATATATATATATATATATGTATGTATGTATGATCAAACCACAATATAAAAAGGGGAAAAAGACTAAGGTCTTTATACCGTAACAAGCGGTCTTCGTCAGAGTCAAAAACCCCACTCTGACGAAGACCGCTTGTTACAGTTGAAAGATTTTAGTCTTGCTTTCCTATTTCATATTGTGGTTTGGTCATTGATTGTTATTTTACGTGTTTATGTGAAATCTTTATATATATATTTCTACGAGTGCAGCGATTCTTAAAGTAGCATTCTTCACGGTATATTGTCATTTGAATTTTTCCTAGAAATACTAAGTTCTATTTTTTGTGTGTACTTTTCTTGAATTTACATAGACTAATTACTAAAATGAGAGACATAAAGATGCCACGGCTAAATGACCTGCATTGCTAGCATCATTCTGCATCCAAACCTCCTTGATTTATCATTAAATTTTTTCTCCTTATGGGTAAAAGCGACATACTAAATATTCCATGTATATATTTGTATATGTATATATAAAACTTCTAAATCAGAAACTCAAAAAGAAAATAACGATAAATTATTTTGAACAATTTTGCGAATACCTTTTTCTGGAGAAATGAAGGGAGAAGAAGTGAAGTGGTTCACTGACCATTAAAACGTAGAGAGCGTATTTTGTATATATATATATATATAAAGATTTCACATAAAAACATAGGAAAAGAAAACTAAGATCTTTCAACCGTAACAAGCGGTCTTCGTCAGCGTTGGGTTTCTGACTCTGACGAAGACTGCTTGTTACGGTTGAAAGATCTTAGTCTTGTTTTCCCATTTTCATATTGTGGTTTGATCATATATATATATATATATATATATATATATAAACGTTCAAGCCACAATGAGAAATCATAAAAAAAAAAACTTTGATCAAGGCGGTCCTTGTCAGAGCCAAATCTGATCTGATCATTCTCAAGTCAATTAAGATTTGTCTCTGACGAATACAGTTTGTTACGTTTCGTAAAATAAAGAAAATAATCCATAAAAAAACTCAGTCTTTTTTTCTAATTTCTTACTGTGGTTTGGTCGTTGATTTTTATTTCAATTGTTTATTTGGAAGTTATGATCAATGATCAAACCACAATAAGAGATAGAAAAAAAAATATTAAGATCTCTCAACCATTACAAGAGGTCTTCCGCAGAATCAAAAACCCAAATGAAACACTCGATGCAGAAACATCATGGTGAAGGTTTCAGAGGAGTGGGAGGGAAAAGTGGTATTTTAAAATGTTGCATAGTGCAGGGAAGGACAATGGTCCAGGAAGGGAAGTTTGGGGAAACAAAGGAGTACAGTAAAGATTATAAAAAACTATCCGCTAGCAGTCAACCCTCATAGTTCAGCCTATTGCCTCGTTAGGTCTGAGTCAAGTTGAACAATCCGTTACTAATATTTATAACTTTTGATCAATTAAATTATCGAATTAAAGAAATTATCGAAGTTAAGAAATATTATCGAATCCTTTCTGATTGAATTTAATAGATGAAATGTTAGAGACATTAGTGACGGTTTGTTTAAACTTGACTCAGTCCTAATGAGGGTAATAGGCTCATCTAAGAGGGTTGACAGCTAGTGGATAGTTTTTTAATTTTTCTTACTGTACTCCTTTGTTTCCTCAAACATACCTCCCTACACTTATCCTTTCCTACACTTTATACCCTTTTAAAATACCATTCTTCCTTTCCACTCCTCTCAACCTATCACCATGATGTTTCTGCATCGAGTGTTTCAGTTCGGTTTTTGACTCTGACGAAGACCGGTTGTTACGGTTAAAAGATGTTTGTCTTTTTTTCCCCCATTTCTTATTGTGATTTGATCATTGATATATATATATATATATATATATATATATATATACTTAAAATAAACAGTGACACATAGACTGAAACATAACAAAGATTCACTTTTCAATAGTTCGACCGTAATGGCGGTTGTCCTCAGGAAAAGAAGTGAATTGACGGAGGGACGACAGTCAACTACCTCCGTCAATTCACTTCTTCTTCTGAGGACGACCGACATTACTGTCGAAATATTGAAAAGTGAGTCTTTGTTATGTTTCAGTCTAAGTGTCACTGTTTATTTTAAGTGTTATCTGTCCTGCCGGACAGTTTTTCGTTTATCATGATATATATATATATATATATATATATATATATTATATATGTGTGTGTGTGTGTGTGTGTGTATGTGTGTGTGTGTGTCTGTGGTCTGTGCGTGGTATGTAAATATTTGTGTATGCTTGTGTTAATTTAGAAGTGAGAAATGCATTTTCAATCGTTTTCGGACATGGTAAGGGTATGTATGTTTAAACCACTCGGTAATCCTTACCATGGAGTCAACAGTTTTAAACCCTTTCCAGTTTGTTTTTTTTTCTTCTATCCTGATTTTGCACTTCTAACTTGAGATTGAATTAGAGGGATTTAATTTATTTAATTAAACAAAGCTACATAAATATTATTAACAGTTTTATACTACTTTTTGTAGTACTTTTATTTTACTTTCTTTAAAGTAAATTTTAAGGAAAAATATTTAAAAGCAAATAAGATTGAATATTTTTTAAATATAATTGAAATTGAACATCACATTGATGTCAGTCAATGCCCGTAGTAGTCGGCACTTTTGAATGGTGTTATACCATATCTGTTAGAAAAACATTTATATATTTTTCCTATTAAAATTTAGCTATATATCTTAATGACGTTCTACCGTGTAAGAGTTTTGGATAGCTTTTTTAATAAGAAGTATTCTATTTAAATATATAATAGTAATTTTGTGGAATTTAGCGTTATTGATATTAGAAATCTACTTCTAAATTATTCTGAAAAAGAATAAATAGTTGGACCAATGTAAATAATGGAGCAGGCGTGATATCACAACTTGTGAATATATTAAACTACTGCTCTTTTGAAATGTGCCATTCTGTATGGCAGTGAAATGACCGTCTTTGCAAAGTTCACCATTTTTATTTATAGTAATCACGTAAACATCAAATCAACTTATAATGCACGCCAGAATTATAAGCCTTATGAACAAGCAATAGTTCTTTTACAATTCGAAATAAAATAATTCCAAATTATTTGAATTGTTTGTCATTATTTTAGTGTTTGCTTATCATTTTTTTTAGTATTTATACATATTTTTTTAAACATGTATATCCAATACATTCGAAAATCGAAACAGATTCCCGCATAATGAACCATTTCTTTGCACTGTTATTTAATTATGTATAATATATGAAATATAACTCTGTAATATTTTATTAAACACTTAGTTTCTTCATCATACTTCAGTATTTTTTTAGTTCTCGTAGATACGATATATGCCGAAATTATTGATGATCATATTTGAACATATTTATGTGTGAACTTGTGTGTTTGTGTGTGTGTGTTGTGTGGCAAGTAACAGTGAAAAATACTTAAGAATTGATATAACGCTTTCGGTATAGCGACACCCGTGGCATCAGGAGAAAATGTGATCAGTGAGCAGCTTGTCGGCGTTTCGGCTCAGTTCCAGTAAAATAACCCGCAGAGGACTCAATCCTATTTAGAATTCTTCGCCGACCCTAGTGGGGCCATACAGCCCGACCACAAGCCGCATTGTCTTATGTATATCCACAGGTCCTATGAGCCAGGGGCTAAAAAGACCACTAACCTTACCTGCAGCTGAAAAGGCTCAATCTGGATCCGAAACACTTAAAATAAGTCGTTACTACGAGCGGCGGGGGGGTATGGAGGGAGTCTCTCTCCCGCCAACTGATGTTGGACTTGTTGTGGCTGTTGGTTCTCACCCAAGTTGGGTAGACCATTGTGATCGCTGTGTGAGAAGCAGTAACTTCTCTGGAGGATGCCTGTTTAGCATACTGGGGAGCTAGAGATCTCAAAGTCTTACCAGTGGGAACGGGCCTTGAACTCAGCTTATTGGACTGTACAACTGGTACTTGCCTAGTAGAGGCTCGGTTCTGGACGGGAGCTCAGAGTGGGGACGATTAGATAGAACCCCTTCGAGCCCTTATATGTTCAGTTCACATAACTAGCACAGACCTAGTCGTATTTGTTGAGCCAACGAGAGGTTTGTAATCTCTCTCAATGAATCGTTTTTCTTGAAGTACTAACAACAACTCACAATGACATCCAATGACAATGATAGGGTCAGCTTAACTACTAGTAGCAAGCCCTGATCCCGGGCTATCGGACTTTGCCCTCTTCGGTGGAGGAGGACCGAATTCAAAGGAGCCATTGTAGATTAGGCCTGACCACTAATTTAGAATTCTTCATTCTCAAAAATATTATTCAACCAAAGTATCAAAATTTAACAATAATTATTTTTTTATGTAGCTCTCTAATTCATCTATTTGTTTAAATTCCTTGTGTATAATATTCTCTTTATTTTAACATAAACATTACAACAAACGACCATGTGACTTTCTGTCAATTTTTGTCTCAGTCTGGAAAACTTTTCCATTTTTTTTTCCTTTTGATTATATATATGACTTTGTATCGATCGGTGGACGCATTCATGTCTCCACCCTTGTGTTCCTTCTTCCTTTTCTTTTTCTCCTCTCCTGAAGATGGTAAGACAGCTCAAACTATAGGGAATCGTGAGTGTTAGTCCTTTTTTTTGTTTTATAGTTGTAACTTTACTTTTACATATATATATATATATATATATATATATTATATATATATATCAATACTAATATATTGTTTGATATTCATTAGGAATACTGTAATCGATAATATTCTCTCCTGTTTAAAATGTTGTTGTACAAGTTTTCTTATACCTGTTTCAATGACCATCTGCTCTAAATTTAAAAAAAATTGGAATTTTTTAAAATTAACATCTTAAATATGAATGATTTCAATCTAAAATAACATGATGGTACTCACCTTTTAAAGATTGCTGCTTATATAAAAAAAAATCATTTCAACTTCACCTTTCTAATAATTTTTTTTTTAAATTTGTAAAAAAAACATTCGCATCTATTGATGAAATATTACAGAATATAGATGAGAGGGTTATATTTTCCTTCTTGTCTTTTCCTGTTTGGGTGCCTCTGAATCCAGGGTGTGTCTTAAAATCAATGGCATGTCTTAAAATCAATGGCATGTCTTAAAATCAATGGCATATCTTAAAATCAATGGCATGTCTTAAAATCAATGGCATGTCTTAAAATCAATGGCATGACTTAAAATCAATGGCATGTCTTAAAATCAATGGCATGTCTTAAAATCAATGGCATGTTCTAAAATCAATGGAATGTCTTAAAATCAATGGCATGTCTTAAAATCAATGGCATGTCCTAAAATCAATGGCATGTCTTAAAATCAATGGCATGTCTTAAAATCAATGGCATGTCCTAAAATCAATGGCACGTCTTAAAATCAATGGCACGTCTTAAAATAAATATGAAATTTCTCAGCTGTCACGAGTCTTCGGTATTTTGTGTTAAATAATGAAATAGATATATTTTGAAATTTGAGACTTATCTAGTATTAAAATAAGTGTTGTATCTAATGGTGTTATACTATGAACAATTTCCATAGTTGAATGTATGTGTTTTTTTTTCTTTTTAAGTAAATCCTCACAAATTGATTTACATATTATTCTAATAGCTTTCAATTCTGGCATCAAACTGCTGTACAGAGTAATAGTTCCTGGAGAACGTGTATGTTTAAATTAAAATTCGAACACGTCAAAGCCTTACATGCCTACGAGAAATTTCAGTCTGATCTTGACAGTTATAAATGGTATGCCGAAGTTTCAATCTTTTATACCTATATGATTGTGTGATTTAAGAGAATTTTTGTTATTCTACAAAATAAGGTTCCATAGTACAATCGAGTAAATTCAGTACATACAATTTTGTATATACTGTTTATACTAAAAAACTGTGTGCTTAGTTAGTTCATACTAAAGAGGAACAGAAACTTTGTTTAAAATTTAGGTATAAAGAAATATATAACTATACTATAAAGGTACGTTATAAATAAGGAATATTTAACTTATTATAGAAATTAAATATAATTATATTATTATATAATATATAAAATTTAATTTATAGATTAAATTGTGATTAAGTTGTGAAGATATGGCTTATTAATAACATACGTTTAAAGTATAATTACATATATATTATATACTGTAAATAAACCATATCTAATAATCTTATACATATACATATACAATGATCAAACGACAATATGAAAAGGAGAAAAAAGACTAAGATCTTTCAACCGTAACAAGCGGTCATCGTCAGAGTCAAAAACCCCACTTACTCTGACGAAGACCGCTTATTACGGTTGAAAGATCTTAGTCTTTTTTCCCCTTTCATATTGTGCTTTGATCATTGTTTGTTATTTAACGTGTTTATGTGAAATCTTTTTATATACATATACACACATATTATAAACTTGTACAATAAATAAAGAAAACGGGTTCATAATATACATTCATTTAGTACCAAGAGCTAAATACTGAACTTGGTAAGTTAAGTACCAAGGGCGATGCTTTAGTTTAGTTATTTACCTCCATTGCCCACTCAAACTTTTGCTTTTTGTCTTCTTATTTTGTATTGCCGATTTCACATTGGTTATTATAGCAAATCATAGTTTTATTTAAAAGAAACAAATCATGATTTAAGACAATCAGTTGGGGCACAGGTTACTCAGTGGCGATGTACTACCTTCAAGACTGGTAGTTCCGGGGTTCAATACCCACTCTGGCCTTCGATTTATTCGCGCGGGTGGTGAGTATATCTGAGCACATTATCCCAAGGGAGTGGATGTTAATCCGTTTGTCTCGAGCCTGTACGACGTCAGGTACTCTTTAAGCATCGGTACTCAAAATACACTTGCGTTAGGACTCCTCAATGTAGATTCTTCATTGCGTTGTATTATAAAGGGTCAGTTATCAGCATACGTGTATTCCTTTGTGAAACTGCCTCTGCAACCTAACCTACAACAAATCACTTGACCCTTCTAAAAGAACTTTTAGGTTATAGCTATTTTTTTAAGTAAAATCATTTTACTTTGTATGCAGTAGATTATTTATAGTATTAATGTTATTTATATTACGGTAAAAAGAGTAAAATGTAATTCATAAAAAAAAAGTGCATGATCATAATGCTATACATGCTTAAAATATTTGGAATATTGGTCTTCTAGGTCGCCTGGTTCCTGTAGATTTAGGGGTAATGTAGTTAAACCTCATTAAGAAGCTTAAAAACCGAGGAGGAGTTAGTTTTTTACGGCAAACAAACGTTCTAACTAAACTACAAGTATAATATTTTTTTTCTAAAAAAAATGTTGATATTCACTTCTATTTCCTATTTAGTTCAAAATTTTTTTGAACAAAATTATAATGTTAATGGTTACAAATACTTATTTCTCTATTATCAATAACGTGTCAAGAAATAATAGCTATTTTTGGCTTTTATTGGTGTAAAGTTAATAGAATGCATTAGTTATTCATACAGTAACATATGCATGCCTATGTTATATACATAGGTATAACATTCAGGGATCAAACCACAATATAAAATGGTAGAAAAATACTAAAACCTTTCAACCGTAAAAGCGGACCTCGTCAGAGTCAAAAACCCAAAGAGGACCGCTTGTTTCGGTTAAAAGATCTTAGTCTTTTTTTTGTTTTCATATTGCGATTTGACCATTGATTGTTATTTCACGTGTTTATTGTGAAATCTTGTTATAAGTATAACATTTACTAAAGAAAAGAGTGCTTTTGCAACCAATATTGGCAAGGATTAACATAGGTATGTTCTTTAAACAACTTGTAATGGAAGAATAGCAATTATTTATGGATACATTATATTAATATCGTAAATAACTTTTTTATCTTTAAAAAGCAAAAATGAAATTTATAATTTTATTTGAAATTATAACTTTTAACAATAATTACTTTAACGCAAGTTTAAATAGATGTGATGAATAGAAGTAAATATGACATCGTGTTGAACCCTGAAATTTTGTATAGTATGAAGCATGAATCAATATACGTAAAGTGACTATTATTGCAAATAATCTTTTAGCTAGGTAAGTACAATCATAAGATTTTGCAAAGCTGTTGATCCCGTTTATAGTTTTTGATACAGGTATTTCCTTAGTTTACCTAGTCCTACAAAGTCATCTCTGTTTGAAATCAGTGTTTCTTTAATTCTGTATACTGTGGAGTTGGATTTTTTTGGTATCTCTCTTAATCGCTCAAAAGATATTTTCTAATATTTATATATACAACTGCGTTTTACAATTGAGTTGAATAAAGTTTTACTTATTTTCTTCTGTGACAATACAACTAAATTCTCTTGGTAAAAGTGTGCAACATTTCTGAAATTTAGGGTTAATATTTGATTTAAGTAAACGTACATAATTTATGTTATGTTTAATATCGTACATAATTTATGTATGTAATTTACTATTAATATTGTACAAATATTCATTAAAAAATCTGTTTTCAATTATTCTGTTTTATGTGGATGATATTGACTTATCAAAGTTTTAAAATCTACCAACAGAATGGAAAATATTTCTAAATCCCTGTACATTTTGTAGTTGCTTTAAATATACGTTTCCAATAAAAATGTAATGTGTTTGACTGTAGGAAAGTGAGTAATGCCTGGGGTTTGAGTTTACTGCCTGTATCATAAACAAATTTTTGCTAATATTATCTACAATTTTAATGTGTGACATGTTTTCTTCTTCATCATTATAAACATTGAAATTTAAAAAGGTTATTAAGGCACCGTTTTATAAAGAAATTTAGTGGATTATAGTTTAAAGTTATATTAGTTATACTAATTCCATTGATTCTTCTAGATTTTGTTGTATTCAGAAATTGAACAATTAGTAAAAAGTGATCACCGATTTGGTGCACAACTAACTTATTAATCAGAGATAGAAGGTTTCAGCTAAACTGGTTAAGTATATTGTTAGAAGTTGCACATTATATAAAAAGGTAACATTTATTTCATTTCTGTAACACTCTATTAAATATATATATGATATATCTCAGAATGCACAAGCAGTTGTTAAGTAGACCAGTTATGATTGATGGAGATATTGGGCATCCATAGTGAAGGACTAATTATAGAATCATAAGTTGTGAATATTTCGTCTTATGGTTATCACAGTTATTCTGATTTCATCAGAATATTTTCCCTTGTGAAACTGAAAACTTGTTATTACCGTCGTTGGGAATTGGTAGTTTACACCAATGAGAAGGATGTCGTGGTATTCATGCAGCTTTTCTCTTTACTGTGATATCAATAATTTTTAAGAGCAGAGTGTTCTTAAAAATTTTCTGGGGCCAGAAAAGATTATTGATGAATCAAAATAAGTGCGCTTTACATTCCGTGTTATTGCCAGAAGGTTCATTCTTCTGTGTTGTTTAACCCTAACGAGGACGCTCACAAGAGCCCCTGAGGGGCTGACACTACTTACCAGTAAGACGACGTCTCCTAGACCACATTGGTATTAGCGATGGTCAGAGGTGGACGTCGCAGTGGTCGAACACCAGTCCTCGCCAGGTATCGTGACCAGCTGGGAGTCGTGTGACACGCTCTCTGGCCACAAATGAACCTGCCTGAATGTATAATGGCAATCCATGAGCACTGCGCCCGGCTACCGGATTCTCAAACTGGCCCCCAGACAAATCACGATTCCGTCCCACCCTACTTTCAATAACTAACAGCCTTTGCATTTTACTCAAGCTTTTATTCCTTATTTATTTAATAATAATATAGAAACATCATCAATCGTTTAACTTATTATCAACACAACATGTCATTTTTGACGCTTTTAGAAACAACAGTTAAAGAACCGAACACAAGACTTTTGTGACAGAAATGAAAAAGCTGCAGTACCAACTAGGCAATATTTCAAATAAAAAATTGTTTTGTCCTTTTCAAATGACAAAAGCCTAGCTAAGAAATTTTGAAGGATATCAGGAAGAAAAAATAATGGCTATTTGTTGGATATTGAAAACATAGTTCAATATCTTCCTAAGTTCCTTTAAATGGGCTCCTCTCTTCATTAAATAAAAGAAGAACATAGAACCAGGGATCGTCGATATAAATGAATATGAATGTTTGTCTGTATGTCTCTTGTGCCTTCCTAAACATTTGATCCAATTACGATGATACTTAGAGGAATGCTTGGATGCATACCCGTGAAGATCTCTGAGTTGATAAAACTATGTTCCGATAGAAAACTGAGATTTTATGATTGAAATAAATCTAAACTATTTTATTTTAAATTATTTAATTCTTCCATGTTTTTAATATTTGATGCAATGTGGTTTTCTATGGAAATAAAAATTTGACCAATCGTTTCAAGTATACCTAGGAAATTAGTATCTCTTCAGTGGCATAATCATTTTATTGTCTGATGATTTTCGACAAACTCTACAGTTTAATACCTGCTGATGAGCTCAATGCATGTCTCAAGTCATTAGTTTTATGACAACACGTAAATAAATTGAACTTGTAGAACAATATTTATGTACGACTACAAAATGATGCATCCGGTGATCGTTACGCAAAATAGTTGTTGGACATTGGGAATTGGGAAAATGGCCATCGATGAATCAACACAATGCATCATATTGCCAACTAATCTTTTTGAAATCACACTTACCACCGATTAGTTAATTAATATAATTTTCCAATATATAGCTCAAAATTACTGAATGCATACTGGCTTACTACACGTGCTATAGTAACAGCCAAAAACATGAGTCAATACCATTAACTTCAACATTCAAAACAGACTTCTAGGGAACACGACAACGTACAAATCCATTGATGCTGTAATGAATCAAGAGGAATTTGTCAATTGTCCAACTGAATTCTCTGATAACATTATCGGAGCTAAAATTTTTAATGGAAAATTTCAAGGTGAAAATGAACTGTTGCCATGCTTCCAATGATTCTAAATTTTCTGGTGCGACTCGCCTTGCAATGACCATCAACAAAACACTACGACCAATCACTATAATTGTATAGAATTGGTATGAATAGCCATGCTTCTCACATAGACAGCTGTATGTCGTCTGCTCAGACGTCAAAAAAACTTCTGATTTATTCGTTTAAGCACCAGAGGGAAAAACAAAAAGTTTATCTATCCAAATGCACTTCAGTAAAGACAATTCAATGGAAAATTCTGTCACACTTTTCTCAATAAAACAGCTATAAATACATAACGATCTATTCCAAAGGAAATTGAATAATCTTGCGCTTTACAATAAACAATACTTACAATAATTTACAAGAAATTATGCTATGAATTCTTTTTATTTTAATTTTTTAGTACACATCAAATTGAGTATTTATAGATAAGTTCGTCTGCGAGGTTTGCTTTTATGTTAATAGCTAAATATTAAATTAAGTTTAGCTATAGCTGACACGACATTCCTTGACTGTTAAGCATTAGGAAGTTTGCCGTACCGGCAATTACGCAATATTTCGTACCTCATACTTATTAGGACCTATTTTCAAATCGTTTATCCTTTAGAAAGCTTTCCATTTTAATTGTATATATTTTTTCTATTCACGAAATTGAAATGGAATCATGCGAAAGTTCATTTATTGTTCACTGCATGTTGGTTGTGGTAAAATAATTAATTCACTTGTATTCGCAAAGATAAATGAGTTTTTTTTTTTATTCTTCTACCATTCTAGTTTACTTCCATTAATATTCTCGACCCTGATACACCCATATATTTGCCCTTATGAAAACTTCTTTTTTTTTTTTTTTGATAGACTGCATATTTTATTTTACTATAAAGCTTAAAATTACACATTCATATTAATAACAATATTATTAGAAGTTTATCACCATCCACGAATGGTAGTAGTGGAAACAAATGTATTTACTTACTTTTTTGGATTCTGATTGCACACAGGTCTATTATTACTTACATATTTATCATAACTAAAAAAATTGTTATTTTCATTTGATTAAATTAATATAATGTTTATCCATGCGCTTGATGATATGTTTAGATATAGTTAAGTGGAGTGTAGGCCAATCCAAGATTGTATTCTTTAAATCTTTATAACAGTATCAAAATTACTGATATTTAAATTAATTCAAAACAGTTATACAAAATTTCAGACAATAATATATAAATTAAAGTATTTGAAATCATGATGTCGGTGGTAGAGGTTAGTGACACGTTAAATCCATAGAACGGTTGAATGGTTAAAAATAACATAAATACATGTTTTCATTGCGTTATTTGTTTTTCTGATCTGTGAACTAACTGATTTTATATGCAATTTATATTTATGTATAGCACAAAATAACAACTTTTAAACATGGTTTCTGTGTTTGATATATCATTTTTTCATGTTCATACAATACTTCAACAATTTTATTAAAACCTTATTATAAATAGGTTTTAATAAACCTAGTTTTTTTAAACAAACTAGGTAATAGCTAAAAACTAAAAATCAAAAATGATTAAATAAAATTAAAGTAATAATATCAGAATAGCAGTGGTCTTGACAGAAAACCAACCCCCTTTATAACAGCTCAGTAGGTTAGTTAGTTAGTTGCGATTGAAGATGGACAACGTCCGAAAGCGCTCCAACGACTCCAATATCATTGTATGAGGTATGACGGTTTGCCATATTAAAAATATAAATCATACTAACTTCAGTGGTAATAATAATATGCATGTATTTATTAAAACCGTACGCCTTATTGTATTTATGGTTTTCTGTAAAGTGTGCATATATTTGGAATGTCTGTTCGTTAAACGGAACATATATAGTTTCATTATATGAAAAAATGTATTAACCTAATGATGACATATTAATGTTGAAAGTTTGTTTTATTAGTTTACTTTAATTATGCATGGACTATTCTATGACATATATTTCGTCATACCAACTGAACTTAGTAATTTTCAGGAAAAATTCACTTCTACATTTCAACATTTGTCATCATAGGAGAAGGAATTTGAGTGTCTTACTTTGCTTAGTCTGAATACTGACTGCACACACACATGTACATATATATCAATGATCTTAACTGACTTGAGAATGAACAGATGAGATTTGGCTCTGACAAGGACCACCTTGATCAAAGTTTCTTTTTATGATTTTTCATTGTGGCTTGAACGTTGATTATATATATATATATATATATCGGTTGACGGTTGAAAGATCTTAGTCTTGTTTTCTCATTTCATATTTTGGTTTGATCATGTATAAATATATATGATCAAACCAAAATATGAAATGAGAAAACAACACTAAGATCTTTCAACCTAACAAGCGGTCTTCGTCAGAGTCAAAAACCCAACTGAAACTAAGTGGTATTTTAAAAGGATGAAAGTGCAGGAAAGACAAATGTCCTGAAAGGGATGTTTGGGGAAACAAAGGAGTACAGTTAAAAAACTTCTCAACTCCTCACCAGATGTTTTCTGCATGTAGTTTTTCAGTTGGGTTTTTGACTCTGACAAAGACCACTAGTTACGGTTGAAAGATCTTAGTCTTATTTTCCCATTTCTTATTGTGGTTTGATCATTGATTATTATTTCACGTGTTTATGTGAAATCTTTATATGTATATGATAAACTTTTACTGTTACCATCCATTTTATAATAATTATTATTAATCAGTAATACACAGAAAGCTCAAGTTTCCATGTTGTTATAATGTCTAATGATTCGTTGATTACACTCTCCCTAAATATATATATTGCTTTTCACAAGAAATTATATCTGAAATGAAAATGATCCCTTCGTAAACCAAAGTAGCTTCAAAACAACTGTCTTTTACCAGAATATTCTAAATCATTATGAAAATAAATTGTTTTGCAACAATAAATTAAAGTAGAGACATTTTGTTTTTATTATTTTGAAGAAATGACTTTTTCTTTACCATTTTTTCAACTGACAATCGCATTACGCAGTATTCTTTGCTTACTATTGACAGGGCAATTTACGTAAGCTCATCGTACCCTCTAGCCACATTTGTATAATACCTATATTGTTATACTTTGATTTACTGGTCCTTATTCTTAAATTTTTTATACATTTACATTATTTTAATATCATTGTAAGTTGGTTTAATTTAAATTTTTAGAATTAGGTTTTTTAAAATGCAATATCTAAAGATACAAGTATAATAATATAAATAGACTTCGCAATAAACATATACGATACAGTTTCATATGTATACAACATAAAATTTTCGAAAAGGTGAAATATATTTCAAACAGTAAAGGTCCTTGTCAGAAGTCACTGACAGTATTATTCTCTGCTTCACTTAACATAAAAGTGAGTTGTTAATGATTAAAACATTTTGGTGGAATCATTCTACAAGTTCATATTGCACTTGATGCTTTGATAACAATATTAATGCGAACAATTAATTTTTAGTTTCGTCTAATTATATTATTTTAATGTTTACTATGAATAATAAAAACGTGTTAGATGGTATAAAATAAAAATACTTGTATGTGAAAACATCAAATTTTTAATAGAACTTGGATTTGTCAAAGTATATTTAAGGAACACTTTGAAACTTCGTTATTAGGTCCATTGGATATGAAGGTCCTGACAAGAAAAGTAATTCCTATCATTGGCAGGACAGAAGCAGCTATCTAAAAGGAACGGACCAGACATCCAGATATCTCTGTCGTGATAATACTGAGTGTGAGTGAGAGGGAAATTCCTATCTGATAGAGGGGAAGTCCGTGATTCAAGGTCAAGAGCGTTTGCTTACAGCAAAACTATGAGGCAACCTGCCTACTTCCTGGCTATTCGCTGACTTTACCTTCAAGAGGTGGCACCCATTAGACAGGAACTGAGAAGATTCACTATTCTCTTTATCGCTCTTCTGTGATTCCCAACATTGATAAAAGTGGCGGTGGTGTAGTGTGTTTTTTTCTGTTATGTTTTATGTACAAGCTCCCAAGTTTATTCCACTCTCTAATAAATGAATTTCGAAGAAAGATGTGTATGTAATATAGCAAAAAAAAGTTATTTACAAGCTTATCAAGATCAGTTATATCGACTGATGCACTCTTTAAGTTAAAAAATTAAATTGAACGTTAAATACTAAGTAATAATAGAGATATGATATTAAAATGCTGCCCAACATGTAATCCGTTATCAAAATTGTTCTATTAAAAAAAGGGTCAGGATAGTGCAGTACCTTACATACTGGTAGATCCGGAGTTCAACACCACCCTAGTTCTCGATTTAATCACACGGGAGTTGGAAAAAAAATTGATGACATAGTTCTCAGAGAGATCGTACAGTTCTGAGCCTGTACGATGTCAGGTATCGTTGAAGAACCCTTATCTAAATACACTTGGTTTAGGCAAAATGTAGGACTACCAATGTAGAATATTCATTGAATGGTTCTAACGTAGTGCAATCACTTATTGTGTGGTATTTACTCATTGTAGGGTAAAAAGTTAATAAATGGTTTCCACATATAATTTTTTTTTTCTGAGGAAGAACACTACGTTTCGAAACGTGTTGTTTATACCATTAAAAATTTTTATATGTGGAGACCATTTTATTAACTTTTTACCCTCATTGAATGGTATCAAAAAGAGTCAATCTTTGGCTTATTTGTGTTCTCAGGTGAAACAGCTACTGCAACTCAACCAAACCTATTTTTCTTTCATGAATCTTTCTACTATGATTCCGAATTAGTTTAATATTTTGCGCATTATATTTGCAGTCAGCAAGAATTCTCTTATTTAGATGACATTCTGAGAGAAAGATGATATCTTGTGACAAGAAATGGTACGCTGAAAAGTCCGGACCCTGACTTCTGTATTAATGTAAGAATTCGGAAACATCCAATATATTTTAAATTAATAAATAAAGACAAATGTAACATTTTACTACAAAAACAATTTTAGTTTTTTAAAAAAAAATTTTGTTTAAAAAATTTTTGGATTTATTATTTGTATTATGTTGTGTTATATTTTTGACCTTAATTTGGATTTTTGTATTAATTTTCATGTTCTGATTGTTGCTTTGTTCTTGGTTCTGTGTAGCATTTATCTCTTATATAAATGACAGAGCAAAATACTTGCTTTGATCGATAATGTGGATACCAGATCGTCTTTTGGAAATCAGAACCGAAGACGTATATGGACAGATGGATGTTTTAAGGCCGGCTGATCATGATCAGCCTACCCTAAACAACTGGTCACCAAACTACCATCGTGGTATCCGTGTTACTTCTTAACCATAGCATACTCGTAGACTCATGATAAATATTAGAAACATCATATCGTGGAATGTCATTCTCTTTTCTTCCTTCAACATGTAGATTAAAACAACAATCAGAGACTGCGAATTAAATGCCATTTTACGAATATGTACCATGCTTTTCGTAACTATTGCTTGAAATTAATTAAAATCTCTGATGACACTCTGAGTGGTCTAGTACATTTTACTTACTGTGATCTTTCCCTAACAGCTATTTAAAACATTGACCATTGTAGGTATTTTCTGTTCCTAGTTAACACTAATTTTATTTGTTAACTTACTGCACAATTTTGCTGTTTTGAAGCATAAATCAGCCGCTTATTTTGAAAGTGGCCTAATTCCATTTATGTTAAAATCGAGATATTTAAGGGTTTGCGTTTTACAAAATTTAAAAATATTGTCATTTTATTTATCAACTAATTTTTGTTATAAAAAAACTTAGTAATTTTAAATAAATTTTGTACAATTTGCTGCAAAAGGTAAAGATAACGTAAAAATGTAATTATTTAAATAGCCACTAAATTTTTTTGGAAAATGGAATTAGGCCACTTTCAAAATAAACGGCTCAAATATGCTAACCTCATTGTTTATACTGTAATGAATATTTTCAAGTACACTTTTTTGACTCGTTCTTAGTGAGAATAATGTCATCTATGGGAGATTGTGCTGTTTCTTCGACTTAGCAAAGTTTGCCTCCTATATTCTATACTGTTTTTTCTTGAAAATTTAGAATTAATATATCATACAAACACAATAGAATCTGTGCTTCATCACCATCGTATGGACATGAATAGTCTCGATGTTTGAAAATAAAATGCAACATGTATTTTTTTTTTACGAAATAATCAATCATTCGCAAAAAAAGATGATATCTTATATTTTAATTTCCACAATTCCATATTTAATATAGTTCAGCAACTATAGGACTAACAGATTAGTCAGGCGTAAAAATTACAACTTTTGTGACTCATGAATTTCATATGATGACCATCTCCCGTCTGGCCTCAATCCAACTTGTTTTAATTTGTATAATTGAACATTGGATATGTCTAAGCTGATAATAACTGTATTATATTAAGTTCTGCACTGATAATGTTGCCAACATTGTGAGATTTAAAATAATAACCTCATTTCATTTGCTTGAATCACAAACAAATTTTGTTTTTCCGTTATCATAAAAAAACATTTTTTGTTCAACAAACTATAGTAGTTAATAGCTAAATGTAAGTTATAATAGCTTATCTGCGAAATGTGTGCAATTTATTATTGTAAATGCAATTACCTGGTTTTATTTAAAAAAAAAATTCGCATCTCTCATTCTGAAAAATTTAAAGCAAATCGTATTTAACAAAAATATATACAAATGTATCAATTTTCTTATGGTTAATGAATGGTCACTGTCTAATGAATTAAACCAAGTAAAGGTATACCAAAAGGGATACTTTTGCAATAAACTGAAATAATAAATAAAATACAGCATTGCCAGTTTTAGCCAATTATATAACAATATTATTGATTTTAAATGTTTGTCTCTTCTTTTACTAATTTATTTCAAAGTATATTTGGCACCATAAGCATGCAATTGTTATATCCTCCAAGAAAGGTTTTTTAAAATTTGAAAGTCATCTAGATCATGTCACTTCAGGTAATGTAGTAACAATTCTATATTATGCATATCGTTTTGTTTCTATCTTAAGGTATATATATATAAATCCTTCTATTAGACATACATATTAAAAATAACACCAGACATTGCTAACATCTATTTCCTAATAAGCTTTTCAATTAACCTAAACAACACTGTCTACTAAACAATACTTCATCTACTGAGTATAGTGTTTATCCTACAGTTGACGCATTTTAAATGATTGCCAATCATCTTCTGAATAACATTTTGGGCAAATTTTTCCTTAATTTAAGCAAAGTTAAGATGAAGTTTTTTGTTAAGTTGTCAAAAAGATGTTTGTTCATCCTGTGGATTGAGTGGCCACGGTTAAATATTCAATCTGAATATTAAAATAAAATACAGATATGTGCTATACGTGTGTACTACAGACTAAGTAACGAACGGATTATTTATGAAATTTAAGACGCTTATAATGGAACAGATTCCAGCTAAGTTTGGTGCTTTTTACAGTACTATAATATATATATATATACTTTAACAAATAGGAAAGAAACAGAGAAAGTCACTACAGAAACTCACTTCGATATTTCGACATCCGTCATCATCAGGAAGAAGAGTACGAAGTTCTGGCGTTGAGAAGTAAACCGTTAGAAATATTAAATGTGAATCCAAGTATTTACTTTTCAATCAGGATTCCTTGAGTTATCAAAGATATATAAATATATACCTTGGCAGATAACATTTTAAGAGAAGTTCGGTTAAAATGATTGCTTATTCTGATACGAACTTTTTTCTTTGTAGTTGTTGTTATTAGTTTCTATTTATCTTTTTTTAATTTTTTAAAAATATCAAATTCCAGTAAATTCCTGTTTTCAGAGAGTTACGAGTATTAATACCAATTTTTTTTGTAAAATAATAAGTCATTGCTCTCATTATTGAAGTATATAATATTTTTTTATTACAATCATCATATGGATTAATTATTATGAACAACTAAATCCTTTTCTTATTATCATATATATTATTTAACATTTGATTAATCCTTTTCATATTAAACAAAGGAAATTAGTAATGTTGTATATTTTAAACAAATATAACAAATTTCATTCGTTCTTTTATAAATAAATTTATAATATGTAATTGTGAATATGGAATTTTCTTATATGGTCCCATTAAATTGACTTGTTTAATCAAAGGTTGTGTTAAAATTATATCCCCTTACGTCAGAGTATAATCTAAGGGAAACAAAGGTCTGTTTAAGGGACAATGGTTTATGTCTCACTTCAATCTACTTACATAACTCTAACCAGACCAGAAAATTTCTTCCCAATTCATTGACATAACCTCAAAATTCTGATAACATGGTAACATTATATATATACTTGCAATTATTGTTTCAGGGTACAAATCCTCAAAACAAACCCCGAGTCTAATTCCCATATCACTCTTAGAGCTTCTGATGAGCATTTATATGCCTCCTTGGGGCTCGCTCTCCTCCTGGTCTTAACCTCTATATCTAAATATATATATATATATATATATATATATATTATTATTATTATTATTATTTTATTGTTTATGATTTTCAAATACTAGCCGACCAATTTCTCTTCTTCATCTATCTCTTCTCTCCTGATGACAGTTAAACTAAAAATTAGAGACTATAAGTCTGTTTTTCTATTTACTGTGTACCTATAGTTTATTTTAAAACCATACATATATATATAATCATATCAGACAATATTTATAGTCTATTATGCAGGTTACTACATAAAGAGCTTTATCTAAAATGTTTAAACTATATGAAATAATTAAAAAGAGAAGAAGATTGATAAAGTAATGTAATTCCAACATTCTGTGGGTGTCATTGTGAGACATAATTTTAAAGATAAATTTGTTTAGCGATAAATTATACACCTATGGTATATAGTTATTTTGAATATATGATTAACAAAAGTTTCAAATACTATGGCTATGTGTTCATGTATTACTCGAGTTCATCCTTAATCTTTTAGTATGCTTTGATGGGGGTCAATCCTCATTCTCATATGACAAGTTCTTTATGATACTAAGTTTTTCAAGTAGGTTACAATAATATATAATATATTCTATCTTTTTAGGGTATTTTCTTGTACATTTGCAATAGTCAGAGTTTGTAACTTCAATTTAATTAAAGTCGTTTTTGATTTTCATAACAAGAAGGTTTTTTCTTAAATGATTTTTTTTTCTAATTTTAAGGAAAATTTATTGTAATTTTTCCTTTTTTTGTATTCTGTTATTGTGTCTCTCATTGTTTCCAATTTGTTGTTATTACCTATTTTTCTACAATTTATTTTTGTAGAAAATGTATATAGAGATTTGTAATAAAACAAATGTTTTGTAATTTTTTTTTGTTTTGTAATAAAACAATTCTATTTATTTTCTACAATGTCTGTACGTGGCTTTACCAGTTCAAACGTTATCTTGGGACGGTTTTTTAATCTTTTCAATGTTTGTTCTATTGTCAACTTAACTGGTGTTTTTTTTTTTAAAGAGCGAAGGATATTTTACTATTATCTTCTTGTAATGGATGTATTTTACAGTGTGCGTATATGTGGTTGCGTTTGTGTTGTGTGTGCGTGTGTCTTCGTTAAATTTCAGAGCACACAGACAAAAAAAAAATGTTATAACTCTATTTCATGTTTCGACATCCGTCGTCATCATGAGAACTGGTCGTCGGATGGAAAGGATTTGAATAGTTAAATACGGTGATTAAACATAATGTTATTATATTTTGATTACTTATTGCGTTGATAAATTTGGTTTAAAAAGCGTCAATACGAAATTACTACATATGGAAGCAGCAGTTTTTCAATTGTGTGAATATTTATTATAATATGTCATTTAGATAGGTGTGAATTAAGTAGTGTATGTTGCTTGGGATTTGAGTTTTGTTTAGCGATTTCAGCTGATTCGCTTTTGACGGTTGTCTGTCAAGGCTGCAGTTGCGTGGAGCTCGCGTCGTAACGGATGCACGTGTGAGACGAGAGTGTGTGCTTGGAGGAGGGGCCGCAGAGATAAATATAGGAGACACTGTCGCGTGTATGACGGTGCGTAATGGACAATAATTCCACCAGTCCTTGGCCACTCCTATGCAAATACACTCGACTCAGCTGTCATTCTCACTCGCTCTTTCCAAAGCTTTCAACTATGCTCCACCTTAGTCTAAGCTGTTTGCTTACTCTTTCTCTCCTACACATTCATCACGTACACCCACTGTCTCTGAATCACAACTTCAGGCCTCACAGAACAACGTTACAGGATATGCCACTTCTTAAACACAGAAAACAACTAGTTTTAACCATCACTCGTTCAATTCTGCTATCCCTTTACCTAAAATCTAGCATTAATATCGTATAATTCGGCTGCCACCATTGGTAATTATAACATTAACGAAAGAATCTAGTCGGTCTCTGCTATGTGTTTCATGTTATTGCAGCACAATTATTTCTTCACAAAATTTGTTTTTGCTTTAGCAACAATTTTCACCTTCCCATAGTCATCCATATGAATAAATGATATCCTCTTTAGCAATTACCAATATATATATATATATATATATATATATATATATATCATATGCCAAATCTCACCCTGTAACAAAAGTATCATATCTGGCTAATCAATGTGCGAAATGCATCTGGTCTAAAGCTAAAGAAATACTGTTTTTCGAATTATTTATCTATTTATTTTATTCCTTACTCTGCCATTATTTTTCATTCGATTTGTTTATTTCTATAATACTTTGCTTTGTATATTTTTGACATATCCATTATGTTTATAATACTTTATTTTTCTATTTATTTCATTTTCTTATAGATTTTCATTTCTTTCTTATCTATTTATAATCCTCCTTAATTGTTTTATTTACTTTATAATTTTGTAATATTTTTTTTTGCATTGTGCGACTTATTTATAATTTCCTCCTTTCCTTCTTCTCAATATTCTTCTAGTTTTTATGCCCAAAACTTAGAGTATTTCCTTATCTTATTTCTTACCTAACCTGCTTCAACTACTTCTTTTTTAACCGATCGTGAGCATGGCTACACTGTTGGTTTTCAACTGTCGCTGTATCATACTTTTAGTCTCCCCCTCCCTTAGCTCTGTTGAAGACGGCTGAAACGAAAGTATAAATACAAAAGAATCATAAGTCGTAGATTTTTTTATTGCTTTAATGGTCGAGTTGCATGTGCTTATTCTGGACATTTCATTTATGTTCTATAATATGTAAATAATATGTAAATGCTACTTGTGAAAGGCTTGTAGCTTTAAATAATTTCGATTAATTGTTGAAGAGGTTTACTTTTGCTTTAGAACGCCTTAATTGATTAGTACGATTTATTTTACAGATAAAATGTTTTCTTGAGACGTTGACCAGTGCAATGTGACTGTCAGGGTTACTCGCGTTATGCAAGCAGTTGGGGCACTGCCAGAGTTCCACTGGACGGAGGGTCTCTTCTATTTGTACATACGACACAATTTATATACACTACAAAATCAATCATTATAACAACAATTGTGCATACTTTTACTGGTATAAGTAATCTTTTTTTTTAATTTTAGAAGGTGAATTGCACCTGTAGTTTGTGTTACTGTGTTTATTGTTTGAGTGATTGTTTGATTGTGTACACACTGTACTATGTATCAAAAAGGATGAACGTTTCTCCTAGATAGCACTATTTGTGGGTAAAATAAGGTAAATACATAGAAAACAAAACTTACGAAAATCTGTAATTTTATACCAATATTTAGTTTGGGTTATTCATCTTTGAGAGTTGGCATGTTTGTTTTAAGGTACGGTAACCTTAGCATTTTGGGGTATGAATTATCATTGTTTGATGCATGCATAATGCATGCACTGTTTCAGTTACAATGGGGACCATCATTTGAATATAGTAAATTTATAAAGAAGTTAGAAACTTTATATTTTCGCATTTTTTTTGCAAATTTACCAAAATATTCGACTTCCATCTATTATTCTTACATCTATGTCTCTTCCCTGCTACAATGCAATGTGGAAATAACAATTTTTTTTTTGCCGGCTTTATAGAAGAAATTTTTATTTGTACTCTGATGGAATTTTTATAGAAACTGATTTATATGTTGTCCTGCTGTAATAATAAACTGGACACATTTAAAATAAAATTGTTTGAACCCAAAATTTAACAAAACTCTCCGCGGTTGTTTGCAGGGGTGGGGGGAATACTAGGCTCTGGTAATGCATCATTTAGACAGGCTAAAATTTGCTACGATGCTGTGTTTATAACCCTGTGTGTTTAAAGAACACAATTTTGTTCATCTGTTACAAAAAAAAGCGACAACTAACAAATAAAATTTACTTTCCGACTCCTAAAATGTACCCAGGGGGTGAAACCTATAGTGCAGAGCTTCGGAACAGAAGTTAACATTTAAGAAGAAGTTAAGAAGAAGTTAACATTTAAAGTTCCTACAACATTACTAGTACAAGCTTAAAAATAGGTCATCATCTTTACTTAGTAACTTTTGTATTTTTTGTTTACATCAACTACAAAGTATTTGTATCCAGAAGTGATTGTAATTTGGTATCTACGATTAGCTGGGCTTTATAACGGGAATGGGTGGTCACCCATTGGTGGCACTCCGTAACATGGTTACCCTCACAGCTGGTTTAACAGAGGAGATCTCGGGGCCATTCTCTTTTTAAACGCCTACGCGGGTTTGAGAGTATTACAGTTGAGTGAAGGGAATGAGCGATTGGGTTGGGGTGGATTAGTAATCTGCTGTGGAATAATTTGTATCTCTCTAGTACAAAGTTCTGAACAGATGGGACTTTGAGGTCTTGGTGTATGATTTTGTTGAAACATAGGAAGGTAAATTTGATAGTTTTCTGATGATTTTTGACTGTAGGGATTGACTTATTAACTAAAACAAATTAAAACAGGCAAACTTTTTTTTTAAAGTTGTATTTTTGCATTCATTCTAGCACAGTTTGATAACAAAAAATGATATTATTTTACTAATGTTACTAAGTCTACCAGTTAAGTCATTTAAAGAATTTTACTTTTAGTTGTTTTGCTATCTTTTTCAGTAAATAATTGTCAGTTAATTCTTGAGTTATCAATGCTTGACTAAAAAGCAATCTTAAATGAAAGCTAGTAGATAGTGATTATGCTTGCATTGAACTGACGGTCGATTCAAAAGCCTCCTTTATTGCCGTTAGTACAAATCCACTTGAGATAGGCCTAATTGGAGGCTTATCGTAACCTACTAGTAAATTAGGATTATTTAAATAGTTGCTTTGACAACACCTGTTTGCTGCCAGGCTGATTGCAGTTATATACAATCGACAAGCCTTGTGTCCTTGCATGAATGCACGCGTTATTCAATTTAATTGTTCCGCATCTCTGCCACTTTGCATCTTCATTGTTAATTATTCAGTATTTAACAATCTACTCCCTGAGAAACACTCTTGTCTCAATAGTAAGTGTTTTTATAATTCTTTATCTAGGCACCTTGGATGCTTAGGCTGTTAAAATCATTTTTTATAACTTTATAGGTTTAAGTGCCGTAATTATTGATTTTTTATCTTCTTAAGATTTTCTGCAAATGACATTTGGTGTTGTTCTTAATAGGCGATATTAATAAGTCGTCAAAATTTCATACATCATATGTATATACTATTTTTCTTTACTGAGAAGTGGTCCAGCGTCAAACACATTTCAATGAAACACCTTTTGGTTTCGTTTATATTTACAGAAATTTTTTTTCTGTTCGGTCTTTTTCTATTGCAAAAAATGTTTTTTTTTTTCAAAAAAACTTTGCAAATATAGACGAAACGTTAGCTTAATTTATATGATGATCAAACCACAATACGAAATGAGAAGAAAAGACTAAGATCTTTCAACCATAACAAGTGGTCTTCGTCAGAGTCAAAAATCCAACTGTTGCGATACTTAATTCTATATTCACATTGTAAAAGTATTGACCGTGAAAACGAACAAAATTAAAGTTTATTAGAACTCGGTCAGTTCTTCAAGTTCAAATTAAACCCTCATATGATGACAGTTTATTAATCTGCCGAAACGTTGGCAATGAGAGTTTAATTTAAACCTGAAGAACTGACCGAGTCTTCATAAACTTTAATTTTATATATATATATATATTAAAGTTATATGTTACTTCGTAGCAGTCTCTATTCCTTTATCTACATTTTGAAATGGTTCATACACGATCTGACCATTATTGTCGATCGATGTATTCATATGAATATATATATATATATCAGAAGTTATATTTACCTTTCTATATCTCTAAGTTTTTATCTAATTTTAAATGATTTCCAAACATCCAAGTTTAGGGTTTGATCTCCCATGTTTATTGTGAATTCATATGTTTATTTACAAATATATATATATATATATATATATATATATATATATATTTACAAATTTATACCCGTATATGAATCAATTAATTCTTGCAAAACTGTAGAGTGAATGTGGGTCTTCCTCAACTCCTTTACTCCTAAACATAAAATTTGTATTTATTTTATCTGGTTAAATATCTTCTTATCTTAATTCTCAAGTAACAAATCTGAAATTACTATGCAAATTTGAAAATTGTTCTATTTTATACATAAAACAAAACAATATTAATGTTGTTAATATTAAAAATTAAAAAATTTTAAAGTGCTTTTTTTAAATGTCCATTAATTAAGTAAAATAAAAAAAGTATTTATTTGATATATTCTAACTTTTATACGAATTAGTGGAATTCTAATATCATTATGACCTGCAAATTTAATTTTAAAGTAGTTTGTACTTTTAGATATAATGTTATTAATTGAATTCAACAAGTATGCAATAATGTTTTAAAAAGTAAAGATGCATTAAGATCTACAAATTTATATATAATCGATGCTATCACTTGGCTTAGAAAGTGAATAGTAATAATCTCATTAGTTCATCTCTTATGGAATTGCCAAACAGGTTTCTTTGAGAGTGAAAATACCCCTAATTGGTAAACCTTGACATTGTATGGCAGCGTTTCCATTTGATTTGCAAATTATATTCAATTTTCACTTCATTCAGAAATCTAACCAGCCTTGTTTTTTTTTTATTTCTTCGTTGATTTTTAGACCTGGAAATTAATATCATAGAACCAATGAATTTTTAAAAATTGATTAAACTAAATTGAGAATAATTATGTAACTTGGAAAAAATTTTTTTTTTTAATATTTGAATCGACAGCTATTATTATGAACACTACATGAACAAGTTAATTGTACAGAATCAAGACCTTGACAGATTGCCATATTTTGAGAGACTCGAAACCCCAGTAGATGTGCAAAGCAAACAGGCTGCTAAATTCAAGGGGATGTAAGCAAGTATTGTTCCGTATTATTTCTGTAGCACTCACCAAAAATCATGTACAAGATTTGTAATCACCATTCAGTAATAATTTGAGATCTCTTGTGTCTGTGCTTTTTCAGGAATTAAAGTCATTTCTCTGTTAGGTATTCATAAAATACTTTTTAAAATGTAATACTGGAATGTTTTTAAGGTGTGATATAGTATCTGATTGTGCAAGGTTCTTATAATAGTTTATTTACCGTAAAAGAATAATATTGTCTTAGGTTTTATTGACAAAATAAAGATGTGAGGTGACCAAAAGTTGGCATAAAATCCATTACAGAGGTAACTAATTGTCTTTGTCCAGTTGTTTTCTTTTGTGAATAATAAAAATAACGAGCATCAAACATATGTAAACCAGTTGAAAAATGGCTGCCTCTCTTTAATTTTTACTCGGAAAAGAGAGTGTGAGGGTGCATTTATGACTACAATTCAAACAAGTTAGGTTAGGTTGCGGTGGCTGTGAATTGTGATACCATACAGTGAACTTTATACCATTGGGAATCCTAAATTTTGCCCAACTGTAGTGTCTTTAGAGTAGGGATCTGTAGGGTTCGACAGCTTACCGTCCTCTCTGTGAGATGATGAGCTCAGATTTATGTTAGTCACCTCCAGTGTGAATGAAGTGAGGGCTAGAGTGGGTATTGAACCCTGGATCTACCAGTCTAGGAGGGAGAACGTTGCCACTGGGCTACCCAGGCCACATTCAAAAGTAACTACAGGCTTATTAACATTCAGAATGAATGGTACGCCTCCAGTGTTTCAAGACACATATAAGGGTATCTGAAAACCAATAGTTGCTCCTGTGACTTTCCTCCCTCAGCATCACTCGAAGTTTGCTGCAGATATAATGGGGTAAGATTGTTTTGTTGAGATATCAGGTCTTGCATAGCTGTACTTATTACTAGAGAAAGGCTCCTCCGTTTGCCGAAATTTATGCTATTGCAACCACTGAAAACAGATATAAAAAAAAAAATAGAAACCCTATGCAAAACATTACGATTATTGATTATATGGATCAATTATATAGCCATGATATTCAATGAATTTTCTGATTATTAATTTATATGAATTTAATGATTCTCTAAATGCGGAGAAATGTTAAAATAGTTCGAACTGTCCATTTCATAACTAAGCCTCTACAATTAATATTTGTCCCTGATTCTCCCACTGTTTAATTGAAATTGCGTCAAATACAACGCTGTGACGAAAGTGATATAACAATGACAGTTTCACTATGATAGTACTTGATCGCGTATGTGATCAGAAGTAAAATATTAATAAGTTATGAAATTAATGAAATAAATAAAAGAATTAATCTATTTTTAATAAATTTGATTTCATGGAATGGCTATTATTGTTGCTTCCCAAGTTTTTGGACTATTATTTCCATGCAAGAAGACATTTTAAACATTTATGTTATTTTTGATTTTTTACGTTTTTAAAATGAAATTTATTATTAAAAATTATACAAATTTCTTCTATGGAATTTAATAAGATTTAGAGTTATTTTCTTTAGAGTACTTTATTTTTATTTGTTGATAGAGGTGGAGAGTAATGTTGTTAAGCCTCTAATATAAATTCTTACTAAACAAACTCTGGAAGATGTATGACATAATATACAAGACCTATGAAGGGAAATCTTTTATTTATTATTATCAAAATACACTCATCTTCCAATAATCCATTTAGAAATAACATGTCTAAATAATAACATCTGTATCGCGTCGCAAGCTGTTTCTACTACTTTTGTATAGTGTTTCTCCCACATGTACACTGTTTTAACTAATATTTGAATAAAATTTGACTAAGACATTTAAAAACTAAGCAAAAAAACAAATAAACTATAGAAAAGTGACAAACGATTATCGTGACGGCTATTTTAAAACAATTTGAAATAAATTGGAAACAAACTTTTACTTTATCATGTCCTAAACAAAGCATGGACATATAAAATCGAGTAAACCACCCTTACAGTGGATGTTGATCCTCTAAGTCAATTTACGAAGTAGGATATGTGTGACTCTAACTATTAAACCATTCTAAGCTGTCAAATCTCAGCTCCTATGAAGGATAAAGTTGCTATCATTCTTTATAAAAGGTTTTTTTTTTTAGACAATTATAACCCTATAGTTATAGTTTTATAACTACCTTCTGTAACTATTCTTAACAACCCGCTTCAAAGACTGAGAAGATAGGATTTAGATATCTCCTATCCATAGCTTTGGATAGATAATGTATCTTATCTTTCTCTATAATGTTATATATATATATATATATATATATCAATCATCAAACTACAATAAGAAATGGGAAAACAAGACAAAGATCTTTCAACCGTAACAAGTGGTCTTCGTCAGAGTCAAAAACCCAACAGAGAGTCAATTGGGTTTTTGACTCTGACGAAGACCCTTGTTACAGTTGAAAGATCCTAGTCTTGTTTTCCCATTTCTTATTGTGGTTTGATCATTGATTGTTATTTCACGTGTTTATGTGAAATCTTTAAATATATATATACATTGTGACAAGATTTCACAATAAACACGTGAAACAACGATCAATGTTCAAACCACAATAAGGAATGGGAAAAAAGACTAAGATCTTTCAACCGTAACAAGATCTTGGACTTTATTTCCATTTCTTATTGTATTTTGAACATTGAAGTATATATATATACTGGAGGCCAGTAGCAGTTTGCTTCTCAACGCGAGTACTTCGCACTTCTTCCTGATAACGACAGATTATTATTATCTAAAACCGGTAATATTGGTATGGTACTAAAATTTATTTCTAGATTCGCCGAAAAACTTTTAATAGCGAAAATAAAGTGAAAATCATGTAGTGAATTTGGCGTAGAAGTTAAGCAGTTGTTAAGGAAGAAGCAAAGCATTTCAAAGAGATGGAAGCTAAGCGGTCGGAATGCGGATGAGGTGATTTTCTAGCAATCAGACTGTTGCTATGAAGCCAAATTGCTTGTAAGTATCAAGTGATCAACAGATCGTAACTCCTCAATCAACCAATGGCTTATATCATAGTCCAAGTATCAGAAAGAGTGTTTCACAACCTTTTCTTGACTATCACCAGTTATGAGCATTATATTTGATGAAATTATGTTATCTCATTAAAAAATGTGTCTTGTTTATTTCCAGTTACAATGACATTTTTTTAGAGTCATTGAGCAGTATGTGAACCAAATGGAATATCTCTAATGTGCTATAAGAAGTGCAAACCGACTTTTTTTTTTCTTATTTTCAATTTTTGCTTCTGACATTTATTTCATGAGGGAATATAAGAAGTGTAGAGTGTGAGTGGAGTTTATGTTGGTAGCTTGAGAATAGGCATTGCTCTGGGCACCAATGTGAGTAGACATTAGAGTCTCTTGCTAGTGGCTAATTCGACATATCACATGTCAAACAATATGCTCTCACGTTTTGCCTTGAGAAGCAACAGGTGTGGACTGAAGCATTTCAGCTTCCACTAGCAGGCATGGACCAGTCCTTGTAAGACTATGCTACAATTCAGGAAACTCGGCTAAATTTGTGCCAATCCTAAAGTCCACGGTAACAGGATATACATCTTTTATGAATTATATTGTATTACTGAATCATGTGGGCATTATATTGTATTACTGAATTATGGGCATTATATTTGATGAAATTATGTTATCTAATTAAAAAATGTGTCTTCTTTATTTCCAGTTACAATGACACTTTTTTAGAGTCATTGAGCAGTGTGAAAGAATGTTCCAAAAATCCGTATGATTGATTCGTATCTGCCAACTACTATGAGTAGGGTTTAATATGTACTAATTAACTTTCCACAGTTTGTAGCCATGGTGTTCAAGTATGTATACTAGGGTTTTGTCAAGCAGTGGATTTAAGATTAATATAACGTTTCTCTTAAGTACGCTTCAGCCCACCCAATTAGACAGTTTTACTAATGAAAGTAGCAAAGAATACTAACAATGAAAGCCTTAAATTACATAAGGATCACTTGTATTACTGTACACTAATGCGCTGACATTGTGTATATTATTAGAGTGTATAAAAGGGTATAAACAATTGAAATTCCTTGATTTAATCGCTTTTACACCCACTGAAATACGTCTCCTACCTCCCTTCGATTCGAATACAAGACTGAACCATTTTTTCTTCCTCATTTCATAGGTTGATTCCAATAAAGACCACTTATTTGTATCTTCCAGCCATTTCATGACTTCGTACTATTGTTAGAGGTTGATATTATTTACTAATCTCTCACAAACCCTTTAACGCCGGATTCCACCAATTGACAGGGCACCAAACACAATGCCATTTCATATTTTTGCCGTTTTCATATCTTAACTTCAACTTCTCCTTTAAGTGATGATTCACATTAGTGCTAGATAATGTGAAAATTCTGTTGTAGTCAAAAAGAGGTGGACAATTTTTAGCACATTTGATATAATTGTAAAATAGTGTGAACAAGAATTTCTGTGTAACTGCCAAAACTACTTTAACAACTTAAAAAAACTATTTTTACAACATATCCTAAAACTATTTTTACAACATATCCTAAAACTATTTTTATAATATAAAATCATTTAATACTTGATCTACAATTAAGGTTTTTATCAAAGAGTAATGATGAAACTTTTAACAATGCATTAGAGCCTTTTGACAGTTTATTAATAATCACAATTGAGCCGTTTATTTTGAAAGTGGCCTAATCCCATTTTCCAAAAAAATTTAGCTAGCTATTTAAATAATTACATTTTTACGTTATCTTTACCTTTTGCAGCAAATTGTACAAAATTTATTTAAAATTACTAAGAATTTTTATAACAAAAATTAGTTGATAAATAAAATGACAATATTTTTAAATTTTGTAAAACGCAAACCCTTAAATATCTCGATTTTAACATAAATGGAATTAGGTCACTTTCAAAATAAGCGGCTCAATTATTCTTCATAGTTTGTTCATTGTTGAAATAAGATTTGAACTAAACTTTTATTTCTATTGATAAAGTTCATTTTCTGCATTAGTTGTTTCTACGTATGCATGCACGGGATGAGAAAAGTACTTCAGAATTAAATATTAATGAATTTGTATGTATTCATGTATTTATGAAGTTTAAATGACAATGAAAAACAAAAATAATAGAAATAAATGCTCTGAGTCATTTCACTTTATGTCATCAGAGAGAAAAGTATGAAATAAGAAGGTTACATAAATATTAACCAGAAGAAAGGTAACAAAACAGCTAGAAAACTCAATTGGCAATTCAGCTTGGAAAAAAAAGTACCCTATAAAATTAAACAATGAAAAATAAACAGTCAGGAAATAAATATTTAACACCAAAAATTAATAGACAAAATATATAAAATTTCAAATTTTTTTTAGTAAACAGTATAAACAATAAGAAGTAAATAAACGAAATGAGAAAACAAGTAAACAGAAAAGAAATTAAACAAAACATTAATTTAACAGTCCGGTAAGAGCTCATCTCCTAAGACATATTGATCACCCACAATTCCTATTTGCCCATCTATGCCTCGAATTAAAAATTCATCTAGCCTAAATAGTCCATGACTTATATTGATGAGTCTTTCAAAATGATATTTAATTTTTTTGTGCATATTTATTTATTTATGTATATTTTATTATTGATTATTATATTTTTATTTTTTGAATTTTCTAGAAAGTAATATTCATCGTTGAATAGTCATTGAGCACAATTTGAAAAATTTAACTCCATTGTATGAAATTGACTGATCAGTAGCAATTTTTTGCTGAAATTATTTACTTTTATTTATTGGTACATTATTGAATTTTTTTTTTATCATTGTATATTTTGGGGACTATTCACGTTTCCAAAATAGTACAAAGCAAGAAAGAAAGATGTAGAAAGGCTAGAAGAAAGAAATATATTTTGAGTCCGATCTGGTCTTATAACTTGATTATTGTTAGTACATTATAAATTAAGTCTGTTGTGATATTTTGTATGTATTCTGGGTACAGGTGAAAAGAAACATGTTTTATTTGAAAAGTAAGAATTTTTTTTTCCCCTGCTGGTTTTACATTAGTTCTAGTGATAACAGTTGCTTCTCGAAAGAGTTTCCGCATGATAAGCTGGCAAAGTGGAAATGCAAATAGGTGACGTCAACTGGTAGAAGTCAAGGTTGCATTGCATCAGGACGATGCATTCTTTTGTTTGCCATAGTGCAAGCATGCACTTGAATGCTTACTTCTTACTCTATTGTCGATTTCAATACCATAGATAATTTTAAATACCTCTTCCATAAATCAATTTCAAAAAAAAATATTTCGAAACTTTGACAAATTTAATACGACAATATTTCGTGAAAATAAATATACAATATTCTCTGTCACACATTCTTTAATGTTACATAAAAAGAAAATATAAATTTAAATAAAATGAGCTTTAACTTAATAACTTTGTTTTAGTCATTATACAGTGTTGATTATAAAATTTAATACTACGAATGGATACTAAATTTTTAATTATTGAAAAAATTGAGAATGGTCTTTATATTGCTACTCTTTAGAAAAAAAATGCATTTATAACTTATATAGCTGCTATTAAATATATGTAATGTAATTTAACTGTAAAACATTTAAATTTAAACAATAATTCTCTCACTATTTCTCCTTGCATGAGTGAATACAATTTAGTTGCTACTGCACAACGATTCTTTTAAATTCATAAAAAATATACTATTTAATTAAAACGTATAAGAAAAACGCAATCAGTGCAAAAAAAAAACTTTTTCTGACTATATTGACACGTAAATTGATCAAACAATAGAGACTCGAAATAAAAATTCTCATAGATCTCTCCGTAAGAGTGAGAGCTTCACACTCTAATAGTAAATGTTTAATACTGGAAATATGGTACATACTTAATCGGTAGAAAGTATGTATTTCGATCACCCACAGGTCCTATGCCTTGAATTAAAAATTCATCTAGCCTAAATGACTTATATTGATGAGTTTTCCAAAATTATATTTAATTTATTATTCAGCAGAAAAAAATAAAAACAGTAGAAAGACCTGAAAGGACTATACATTTAAAGATTTCACAATACAAATATCTGATTATGCAATGAAAGAATTACCAGAAATTCCCGAAAAATATTAAACATTTTTCAATTATAATATCTGAAGTATTCCTCTTAAGTGGTCTGCTATTGCCGTAAATAAGTCGTATAAATTATAGTTCAATAAAAGTCAGAATGGGCGTGCGATTAACCTACACAGTCTTCAGGTTTAGGACTGTCTTGTAATTTACAGAGTTGGGTCTTTTCCACGGGTATTAGGTCTTACCTGAAGACGAGTACAAGTATTCTAGCCTCCCTCCTCCCTCGCTAGGAAAATTATCAGTCCTCCTGGTAAAGACTCTATTTTCCAGCTCAACCTGTTACTCACGATAGTAAACTATACTGGCTCTACCGAACCTTGAGTTGTGAACGCGACCACCTCGAGGTCAACACCGTATGACTGGCTCAGACACCGTAGCTATATATATATAGCATTGGCTTATATATATCCACTCGTTCTTTGAACCAGGGGCAAAAAACTGTCACTGACCTTACCTGTAGTTTAGTATGTTTAGTAGGACCTTTGGTCTGGAATTTGATCCGAAAATCTTAAAATAAGTGGGCACTATGGGCGGAGGGGACTCATGGAGGGGTCTCTCTCTCCATACCGCCAACTGATGTTGGGCTCGTAGGACTGATGTTGGTTCTTACCGAAGTTGGGTAGACCCTTGTCGTCACTGTGTGAGAAGCAGTAACTTCTCAGAGGGATGCCTGCTCAGCATAGCTGGCAGCTAGAGACCCCAAACCCTTACCAGTGGGAACGGACCTTGAACTCAGCTGATTAGACTTGCTTAGTAGAGTCTCGGCTCTGGACGGGAGCTCAGACTTGGGACGATTAGATATCACCCCTTCGAGCCCTTAATGTTCACTTCACATAACTAGCACAGACCAGATGGCGTTTAACCAACAAGAGGTTTTGATCTCTCTCTATGAATCGTTTCTCTTGAGGTACTAACAACCCTCCTCACAATACGCCCTGATGGGGTCCGATTAACAACTAGTTGCAAACCCTGGTCCCGGGGTAACGACGTTGCCCTCTTTGGAAGAGTACGACCGAATTCAAAGGCATCCTATGGTAGTCCTAAAACTGTAAGGCAATATAGGTTTAGCCTGACAACAATCATATGACTTGAATGCTGACCTTTTGAGGCAATCATTGAATTATTGTTGATAAAAATATGTGTTTCTACTGTGTTTAAGAATGATGACAACTTAAAATGTTGCTCCGTAAAGCACTTGATAAGTACCAGTATGATAAAGTTCTTTGCATGCACACCAACCTCAGCTATATTACTCAAACTCTTAAGGGCTTTAAAATAATAATTCAACAACAGTAGAGCTTTAACAAATGAAAAGAACCATCCAGTGTTGCAGGCCAACATACTAACCGATTTAATCATTCAACATATGGGCAAGAAGCCGAAAAAATAATTTACTAAAAGTGATATAATCAACTTAACTTAGATGATTAATATTGAATCAGCATTAAATAAACATAATTGATTACTACAATTTCTTTTATTAATATCAGCTGTGATATGTGTAAATTAGACAAGTTACTTGTTAACTGATACTGGAGCAGCCGTCATAACGGTTTCTCCTGTCTTAAAGGTCCTGAAATATTCCACATGATTAAACATTAATATCTATGTCAAATGAATTCGTATTAAAAATGAGAAAAATATTATAATTGATTTTTCCGCTTTTCCTATTTTTAAAATTTTTTTTGTCATTTTTATGGGATACCTGATGAGAGTATTGAAATCGTATAGTTTTGCAAATGGGATAGTTGAAAATATATTATGTGTATGGTACTTACATTCACGATGAAATATTTGTTTTATATTTAGGGAAACTAAGTAAGTGGTATTTATTTGATAAATAATCGGACTCGTTCACTGGTTGAGGGTGTAATAGATTATTTTTTTTTCGATAATGGAAACAGACTTTATCGTGTGACTCATAACGTAAAGGTAGTATCAAATGATTTTGTCAGACCTATGAGGTCACCAGCACATATAAATTTGGCATTGTACCTCTGACGTTCAGATTTTATGGAACTACTTTTTTATATTTATATCAGCAAGCTGTAGTGAATTTAAGTCCATTCTATTTGTTTATTGAAGCTTATAAAGGGTTTGTGATGGGACTGGGTAGAAAGTCAGTTGGATCAGCTGATGTGGCATCGATCAGAGTCCGTGTAAATATAGAGGCCTCTGGGCTGAGTGGGGACTGACCTTGGGGCACTGCAGTAGCGCGACACGCGCGCCACACTCCGGCGAAAATAATCGACAAGGTCACGCCGGAGTGCAGCTGATGACACCAGCCCACTCGCTCTGACGCCCACCGCCCTCTCTCGCACCTACCAACCCTTCCTCCATTTCACATACTCAACTTTAGCCAATTAATACTTTGAATGGGACCACTTGTTTTTACTTCCTCATGCCCAAACGCGTATCACCTCTTATATCCTATATTTAGAACATTCTCTTTTCTAATTATCTTCGCATTCTGTGTAACATCTCAACTAGTTAGTTACATCGAAGCCTGTATCCGGACGACTTACAACCATTGGCAGGTAACCTTTCTACTGTACCTTCTCTACATCTTATGAGACCAGGAGTGTCATTTATCACCTTATCAAACCTGTTTCTGGACTGTCTTTCAGAACAAGGGTCAACCTATACAAGGCACTGTTGAGGCCGGATAATCACGTACTGCCTGGGTCTAAACCGGCTGGTAAGCTGATGAGGCTTATTTACGTTCATCAACATATAACCCTCCGTGTTGTAATACTTAAGTCTTACATTGGTTTTTGATGGACAATAATGAAAATGCTTAATCGCGATTAGTCGCATGATTAAAAATTTTAATCGTGCGTTAATCACACTATTAATCGTAATTTTTCTTTGAACTATATTATCTGATATCAGTAGACGTTCTAACAAGATTTTGGTTTTCAATACAAACTTCATTTATTTAAACCCAAAAACAGTAAAAAACTTAAAGGTTACAAAAACAATCGGCGTTAAAGGCCGATAAATAAGTCTCATTTCGACAACCATCTGTGGATAGAAACCAGTTTGTTCAGATTACTGGCACTGAGTGATGAATGCTTCTTAATATTACAATGACAGTCTAGCAGTGAAAACCGCTTTACTATCTAATCAATGACCTTCAGGATAATAGCAGTTGAAAATCCTGCAAAATTAGCAAACCCCGTATTTTTAGGGGTTTTTTTTACGATATTTATGACGTGCGTCAGCGGGACTGAAAGGTTTAATAGAAGACATTGAATTTGGGATATCATCGGTCAAACTGTAACAGAGTCCAGTCTAGCCGAATCTTAGAATCCTTCTGTCAAAATCAGTACTTGTTAATATCTTGTGGGTCAACTGCACTTTATCTATAGACTACTTTTAGGCTATATTAATTTATTATATTATAGTGCGTGATTGAATGGTCAAACCTGATTAAAATCAACTGCGTTAGATTAATCTTTAATCGTGTAATAAAAAAATCAATCTATAATAATTAACACTTTAATCGCGATAATCAACGCGATTAATTCCCAGTCCTAGTTATTAACATACACTCTTTTTCCTAACCCTTTTTTTTCGATACTGGTGAAACAAAATTTTCTCTCCCAAGATACAATTGGTTATCATAGTAGTTCTATTTCGTATCATTCCTGGCTGAAAAATTATATTTTTTTTTTGTTATAAAAAATAGTTGTTATAACTCACTGTCCACGTCAATCATACGTCAATCAATATTTCGTCACGAGATAATTGCGATTGACGGCCACTACAGCCATAGTGAATACACAGGTTTGTACTGGATGACGGGAGTAAGCAGTACAGGGTGTGATCGACCTTGGCATCACATGGTAGAATGGCTCACCATAGTTTAAATGAATGCCAAGTCAGAAATGAGCCATGCTTTCGGGCAGACCAGACCGTCTTCAGCCCGTATAGCAGTGAGTGCTCACAAAGATGAACATTGTACTAGACACTGCAGATACGACCAATGAAATGATAATTCTAGACTCTAAAAAAAACTGCACATAAGCGACCTTATAGGCTTCTAGAATAAGCTTTATAAACAGCTTACATAACAAGTATCCAACTTATCTCAATTCAGTTTCACATAATCCAACGTGTTGTCAAGTGTCAGATCATAAATCACTTCACTTTTTCACATTTCCCAAAAGTATAATGACTTATTAAACATCTATCCATTTTCTCCGTTGTCAATTCTCCTCGAATTTCTCTCTGTTAAATAATTTATGAACTACCCTCGATTTAACGGACCTCACTTTAACGGATTTTGGAAGCACCAGACAAAATACAGCTATGCCGGAATCCGTGTGTCTGTTTGATCAGTGTTTTTCGACCTTTTTTCGGCCCTGCGTTGTGAGTTGTTTGTGAAATATTCAACATTTTTTTTTAAATCTTGAAACCTGTAAACCGTGTAGAAAAGTGGAAAGAGTTAACTTAATAGTATCATAGAAGGTTAAGTTGATTAATAAGTTGAAATACAGTAGTATCGGAAACTTTCGATAATCGGGACCGGTGTTCCCTCCTTTTACTATAGTCCGTTAAATACTTGTTTCTTGCAGTACACCAAGTATCTACTTTAACCAAATTAGATGTTTTCAACTGACAAAAATATATTGAGTAAAGTTAACAAGAATCTAGAAAAAATGTAATATTATTAAATATGTGAATGTTTTTATACAATTACTATCAACTTAAACAATCCTTCCAACCTCATGAGCTGGAAGTCCTGCACCATATCTGTAAATGCATTTCACCTTCTTACCACCTCCCCGTCCCCAAATATAATTTTATATATATATATATATATATATATAATATATAATTATATATATATAATTATATATAATAATATATGATAATTATAATATATATATATATAATAATAATATATATTAATATATATATATATAATTATCATTTCATTATCCCCATTCTTGTCAAATATCTTTACGCAAACGTTTTTACATTTTTATGATGTTTGTAAAGTTGAATTGTAGTAGAGCTGGCCTTTTTGTTAATAACTGTATCTTGTATATTGTTTTATAAAACAGAAATTGTATTATTCTGCACATCTGGTTATTGTTGTCTGCAAAGACGAGATAGTATGAGCGTTTAAATACTTCGCTGTGTTTTACGATCCCATTTGGAACGAGTTTAAGACTCGTTCACATATCTTAAATTTGTTTGATGAGCTATAACTTTTAGTTTAATTTTCATTTTGGTAGGTGCATTAAAATAAATTTAATCTATTTATTATCTATTAATTTTGACAGCCATTCACTAATATGAAGTTGAATGGAAACGACTCAATATATTACAGAGAGTAGTATCTCTACGGTCTTAGTTTAAGTCTGAGGTTCCCAAAGTGAGTTCCGCGGGAACCCAGGAGTTCCTTAACGGACTGTCTGGGGTTCCACCAAAAACATTTAGAAAAAAATTTTTTTTTTTTTTTTTAGTGGATATGTATTTATTCAGTGTTTCTTGTGAATTATGAAACCGAATAATGTGTATATCTATTTTTTTCCTCCAAAGTAGTACTCCTACTTGGATGGAGTTTATTGCAATATTTTCATATGCTCCATTTTTTATATTACATGTGTATAATATTGATATAGTATATCTATTTATACTCGTAAGTAGAAGTGGTCAAAATTTGATTCATATTTAGGATGAATCACTTGTCAGTTTTTGAAGATATCTGATTCCTTAATTTCCTGCTATTGCAAAAATAACACTTGACACATTGCTGCCATTTCCCACTACCTTCTTAGGTAAAACTGTATTTTCCTCTTATACTGCCATAAAAGTTAAATACTCAAGTAGGTTCAATGCTGCTACTGACTTGAGAATCAAACTCTCAACTATAAAGCCAAAAATGATTACAAAATAAAGTTTGTGTTAAAATTACTAGTCGTTCTGGTTTATGTGTTATGTACTTGTAGAAAATATGAATATTAAAATCTTTTAGTTTTGAATTTTTATTTGAGAAATATAAATTTGAGTAATATTACTTTTTAATTGTTTTTAAACATATATACTATTTATAAAGGCATGTGAAATTATTTATATTATGACTGTATAAAATTAGAATCTAGGGTACCAGGGAAAGTAACTGAAGCAAAAAGGGTTCCGCGTCGAAAAAAGTTTGAGAAACTCTGGTTTAAGTAGAATCGGTCAGTCTAAACTTGCCCGATACTCCAGAGACTTGATCACCAGTTATCTAGAACAATAGGATGTATTGATTCATCCAGCTTCTAATAGCCATCAGTTAATTAAAATATTGATTTCAGCTTAATATGATCTTAATTATAACCCACGACAGAGTTATTAACTAACCATCTCGATTATTGATACGAAGCACTTACTACAAAAGGATCCAAGTGATATTTCTAAAAATAAGTTCAAGAATTGATATTTATGAGTGATTATTGGTAGAGAGTCATGCGGAATTCTACTGCTAAAATATATTAAGTAATCTCCTTAACTAATTAATGAAATGTTCACATGAGCGTTTTATAGAATACTCCTTGTATCCTTGTATCATAGCATGGTTTTCCGCATAGTCAGTAATAAAAACTAAAAAGTGATAGTCTGAATACATTTAAATATTAACATTTTTTAAATCGTATTTTTTAAATATAATTTTTTTTTTAAAAAATTTGACAAACAGTGGAAGGAGGATGAATGGAAAGCATACGACCACCCAGAATGGCAAGTTGATTCAATTGTGATTGTCCCCCCTATAATAACTGGAGTCTTTTATTTATATATTAAGTTATTTCATTTATTTCTTTTTTGAAAATGCGTTAATTCTTATTCTGTACTCCAGATTATTGACTTTGGCCATTGAATTTCATGTATTCCAGTATAAATCATGATGAGAGAGATTATCCTCTGACTTTCTTGTAGACGAACTGTATAATTCATGATGAGTGCATCCTCTGATTTTTGTGATACCACAATACAATTCATGTAGCACATGAGTTCTAAGTTCTTTGTGTTGCACAGTTTAATTGATGATTAGGGCATCATCTGACTTTCACAGATTGTAGTATAATCCATGCTGAGTACATCATCTCATATAAGCAGGATAGTGTTATGGTGACCTTTGTCAAGTTCGCCCTTGTTGCAAAGTAGAGGAAATGATTCGTTCTCAACTTTCATACAGTGCAGATGCTTCTCTTAAGCATTTTCTACGCATGATTAGGTGATTACTCTGGCATTGACTGAAGTCCTTGTGAATAAGTAGCAATATCTAATCTTTTAAACCATTACTGACCACATCTGCTTATTTCAATTGGACCACGAAATGAACGTTATTTTGTGAAGCTGCAATAATAATATTCTGACATTTAATATATTTTTTACTAAGCGTCTTGATGAATTTTATTTTATAATTTCTATATTTCTGGCATTACAACCAAATACCAAGTGATTGAACTAGAAATGTACAAAACACTAAAGTATACGAGTAAATTAGTAGAAAATGACCACAGTAATAATGATATGAAATAATCAAAATAATTGAACTTGAATTGACTCCACTCAGCTTTACTGCAATTAAATATATTGCATAAGAGTGATATAAATTTAATTAACTTGCTTACTTTTATATGGTACTAGATTTTGCCAATTATAATGATAATGCAGTTGGAATGTTTGCAATGTTCATGTTGAATACTTAGGAACAATGATTCTTTGGGAAGACCGTCATTGTTGTAACCCATAATCAGTGACTATTATTATCATTATAATTCAAATAAATGATGCGGAAGATATTCCATGTATGCTATTGGATTGAAGTACCTACGTCAGGAATACTCGTATTCAACCTGAGCCCACTGAGCGATTTTATACCGCCAATCATGAAAGTTAATAATATTTTCAGTTTTTGATCATTAAGATATAGGTGTAAAGGCATTAAAATATAAATAATTTCTAATTTGCATTGCTTACTAATTGCTCTATTGGTTTAAATTACCCCATATTTAATTCCAAATAAATGTCGGTCTTCTGTATGGTCCATTTACGGTTGAAGCCCTCCAGAACTAAGCTAATAAATGAATGTATCCCAAGAGACAAGCTGGTTGATTGGGCAACTAATAGAAAAAGAGGTCATTTTTGGGGAAAGCCTAAAGAAAACTGAATGTGTAAACGATTTTTTTTTTTTTTTGATAAGAGCTTTACAATTATTGAGTTGTATTTACTCATGATAGAATGAGGGAAAAGAACATCAAGACATAAAGGATTCATAGAAGTCATGTTCAAGAGCAATGTTCATTGGGCAAAGATTCGCCTTTTGTGAGGCCACAGTGAATATTGGAAGTCCTAAATTTTTCCTAACTCAAGTGTATTTAGAGTGGCGATCTTCAAGGAGCATCTGACATAAATCAGGCACAGGACTGACAGTTTAAAGTCCACTTCATGAGACAACGTGGTCAGATTTGTTCACCCCTCACATGAATAAATCGAGGACCAGAGTGGGTATTGAACTCCGGATCTACCAGTCCAGAGACACTGAGTTCCCGTCGAACTCTTACACTCTATACTCGAACTTTTACACGAAAGCTTAAAACCCATACCATTATCAATTCACATTTCATTTTCTACGAAGAGAGAGCCAAAAATATCTAACGAAAATGGTATGCAATATTAAAAGTATAAGGAATATGACTTAGTTCATAAAAGAACTAATATAATATTTAGACATGTATTTCAATTTTCAAATATATATATATTTTTTATCATCTTTATTTACAAATATACAACTACGCATATTATGCGTAACAGGCATATGTAGTAATAGATTACACAATGACATCGATGCACATGAGCAAAGAATGAAACCCACTGGTTCAACTTCTCACTTAAGGTTTTTTTTTTAAAAGTATATTTATTATTGTAATAGCAGATCCCTGGGCCATTTTCTCTTGAGTCGTCTTGGGGGATTCTGGGAAGGTGAGGAGGAAGCAAGGATTCGTACAAATGGATTTGGGTGAGAGGAAAGATTCTTGTGAAAAGACCTATAACGATCAGAGGCAAGGTTTTGGATGAATGGAATTTTTAAGTCTTTATGAAGGGTGTAGTTTTTGACGTAATACGGAGCATTTTTGATAGTGCGGAGGATTTTAGATTGCAATTATTGTATTCTATGAATATTGGATGTTTTTGCAGAACCCCATAGTCCAAGTCCGTAAGTCCAGGTCGGTCGCAGTAATATTTTGTATAGTAGTACTTTGTTATGTAGCGTCAATTTCGAGTGTTTCCTTAGAAGTCTGTACAGTAGTAAGAATCGTCGTTTTAAGTCAAGTCTTTTTAGTCGGGTATGAGGATTCCAAGTTAGTCTTTTGTCAATGAAGAGCCCTAAGTACCTGACCACATCTCTCGTTGGAAGGAGAGCGCTATTCATAGTAACATTGGGACATGGTGCTTTTTTTAAAGTAAAAGTTACGTGAAAACTTTTATTTATATTAATATTTAAATGCCACTTTTTCAGCCAGGCTTTAATGCTATTTAGGTGTTCTTGGAGGATATTTGTAGAAATTGTGGAGTCAGGGTTTCGGGAAAGGATCGCTGTATCATCAGCAAAAGTACACAGAAGTGTTTGAGGGTGTACAGGAATATCATGAGTAAATATGTTTAAAATATGTATTTCTGTCTAGAAGATGCAACCTGAAAGAACATACATAAATATATGGTTTTCATTGTTAGTGCCATAGCGAATGTTGGTAACTATAAAGGAATAATCAAATAACTTTTACTAGTTACTTTTTACTAGTAACTCTTTTTTCTTCATTCTACCGATTTCGCATGTCATAAATCTTCCAGACTTCAAAAATGAATCGTTTAAAACTCTGGAAGATGGACAAGTTCCGAAAGATGAAAATTGGTCGAGTAAGAAAAAGCATTTAAAGGCGAGATTATCAATTATTTTTTAACTAAAATAAAGTTAAAATTACTACTGTTGATTAAGCATACATTATATAATTACACAAACTAATTTGGATAAAACTATTTAATTTAAGTAGCGTTATTGTTTTTTGTAGATTTACAGATGTCATGTTTATTTGTAAAAAGTACATCATTCATGTAATTTTGTTTTTCGTGGTTCAAAGATAGTTGAAATATATTACCAATTAGTTAGTGTGGTGAATAACTAAAGTTGCATTCTTCAAAAAAAAAAAAAGTTGCAACCCATAAAACAAACAAGTATTTAAATTAAACGTTGTTACTAAACAAAGTTACCAGGTATTGAGCGTTCTGGTGATTCTCCATTAGTAGACTTATTCACAAAAAAAAAAAAACAAATTTAATTTAAATGGAACAGTTTACTATGTTATTTTAATTCAGCCTTAATATAATTCTAAAATATTATAATGAAATAATGAATAATAAATATATATATATATATATTCGTCGTATTATGTAATTACTTAATCATAACCATGTTTACAGTAGTTGACATGTAAATTTCCTAAAGGTTGGCTGTTCTCACTCATTGGCACCATTTATTCCTCTTCTTACATTTAGAGAATTAAAACAAGTTCATTTAAAATATAAATAGAAGCAGTTGTATTCCTATGTTTTTGAAACAAAACAATCTGTTAAATTTGTTTACATTTTATAACTGTATTTTGCAAAATACTTACAGACGGTTTATATGTGTGCTGTATATTGTTAAAGAAGTCGTTATTCTGCAACATGACGTTTTTAACATCCATGTTTTAAATTTTTCAAAATATCAGTTATTTGCTTCATCTATTTTTATCAGGTCCATTAAACGTTTAACGAAAATTATTAATTAAAAAAGATAATAAAATCCGTTCTATAATTTCAATATTAATTCTATATTATTGATTGGAATAATAACTACCATTTTATAAGTAATAGATTTCACCAATATCATTTTAAACATTCAGTATACCAGTGCTGGTATAAAGACTGACTTCATATTATGTTATCAATGGAGATCATTAACTTCTGTCATCAGTTTTGTCAATCTGTAATAAATTTTATTATTTTGAATACAAATTTTTCTATATTTTTTTTCAATATTCGTACCAATTTAATGAGGCTAACTTAAGTGTTACTTTATTAACACTGTTATTAAATAATAAAATGAGTTCACATTTTCTATGCTTTTGATGATTAAGAAAATTATTATATGAATTGCATCTATATATATATATATATATATTAATTAAAATACTAACAAATTTGAAAATAATCAGGGATTGAACTTAATATCTTACGTTCCTGCATGCAGTTTTAATATTCCTGAGAAGCTCGTGGTCTGGTTGTTCAGGTTCGGCTTCTTTTCTCTTATGCACAGCGCTTCCAGAATGTGTAGCCTTCTCAGGTCATTTTCTTGATAGAGTAAAACAATATTTTTATTCAGGGAAGAATTGAATAAAAATATTGTATTACTTTATCAAGAAAATGACCTGAGAAGGCTACATATTCTGGAAGCGCTGCGCATAAGAGAAAAGAAGCCGAACCTGAACAATCAGACCACGAGCTTCTCAAGAATATTAAAACTGCATGCAGGAACGTAAGATATATATATTGATAAAAGTATCGACCGTGGAATAGAAACAAAACCAAGGTTTATCGGAATCGGTCAGTTCTTCAAGTTCAAATTAAACTCTTATTGCCAACGTTTCGGTCTTTATTTAAAACCTTTTTCATAGGCCTACAAAAACAGAGGAAATATAAGAAATAATATAATCATTCAAAAATGAAACATACAGAAAAGTGCTGTTTGTGTAATCTCTCTGAAGTGTAATTGTAACTAATTGCACTTTTCTGTATGTTTGATTTTTGAATGATGATATTATTTCTTATATTTCCTTTGTTTCAATGAGAGTTTAATTTGAACCTGAAGAACTGACCGAGTCCCGATAAACCTTACTTTTGTTATATGATTCGTTGAAATGGTGACCAATAGGACAGTACAGTGTGTAGGTCCATGTGTGCGGTCCCAGTTACCCGCTGCCCAGCGAAGCCTCCGCTATTCCGCCAATGGGTATAGTGGTTGCACAGTCCCTGTGTATGGTACCCATTGGCGGAATAGCGGAGGCTTCGCTGAGCAGCGGGTTACTGGAACCGCACACATGGACCTACAAACTGTACTCTCCTATTGGTCACCATTTCATCGAATCATATTTCTTTCCATATATATATATATAAGAAGTTTGAAAAAAAAATACAATATTTGTGACTAGCATGCTGTTTGGTTAGGTGCTAATAGTCACTTATATATGAAATCAGGTTATTAAAAGTCTTTTAGTTTGTGTGATATTCTGCTCTGACACTTTATCTGTCTCCCTCTCTCTCCATCTCTCTCTAACGTGCTCACTCACACGCTCAGACGGATTCGCATAATCGCACGCACACAGACCCAATCACCCTTAATCACAAATACAAACATACACGCATTCAACATGCACGCGCACACACACTGGCACAAACACATACATACAACAATTATGTAACCTGCTTTATCGGACTGAGGACATCGAAACGTGTATTTTCTTTCGAAACACGATAACAAAATTTACGCTTTCACCTGAACGTGAGTGTTTCATACCTCTTTATATTTCACATAAAAGGTATTTGAATATGTATATACATATGTATAAGAAGTTAAGAGGTGAGTAAAAATGATTACAAGTCTATGGTACTTGCTATGAATTAAAATGCCGAGGATACTCGACTCCACTCTCCTCCTCGGAAGTCGCTACAACCTGTTGGCATCCGTGATCTATGATAAGTAAATAAAACTGGGAATGTACATTTCGGAATTTAACAATTTAGCCTTTAGAAGAACACGTTTGGATAAAGCTTTCTTCATGTGCAGAAATCTCCTTGGAGTTTTTCTTATTTGAGTAAATCACAGCCATGTATGCACAACAATAAAGCATCATTCTTGTTTTACGATTTTGCAAATATTAATTTTAACAGCCTAAGAAATTCTATATTCTTCTATTTTCAATCCACGACATTTTTTTTAACGAGATTAAAAATAGTTTCAAATGTTTGATTGATAAAAAACAACAAGCAAGCTCACAGCGATAATAATAGAACTGGCTGTTCTTGGCTGTGCAGCAGAGCGATAACACCAAACACTCTTCTTTTCCCTAAAAAAAACCTAAGTCCTTTGTTCAAAAGCTTTGATTAATTATTATTTCAGCCATTATTTTATCATTATCCGCGCCATCTGTATCAATGCACAGAAGAGTATTATCATTGCACTGATATTGTGACCTGCACATTCACTTGTTACCCACGCTGAGATCCACCAAGCTACACCTAATAATCAAACCAGAATCTTGCCAATGACTTTGGTCCTCATATGAAATGAATGGGACGATCTAAACATGTGTTAATGCTTACTTCAAAAGGAAACTTCTAGTTCACCGATTGGTTCCAATATTTCTATTTATTAAATCCATTCAATATGAGAAACACGATATCATAAGTTTGAATAAAATAGCTTTGACTTATAAAAACATTAATATTTAACTGGGAACTTATTGAAAAACATCCACAGAAACATAGTTTTGATAAAAAAAAATTACGCATTTCGAACACGTTCTTCTTCAGTAACTCTTAAAATGAAAAGGTATAAAGGAGAATGAAAAAGAGCTGAGTTTTTATCAAGTGTATGGGAATGAAATGTCTCACTGAAAGCCGATAAACCTGTTTTATTAATAATAACACTTTGTTTGTCTCTTGACTTCTTTATTATAGCCTATGATGTGCAAATAACACACATTAACTGACTGTCTAACTCTAATCTTACAGATTATTTCCAGTTAATCATCTCATTTTTTAGCTTTTGTAATAATGGGTCAACATTGAAAATCTCCTAATAACAATTACTTTATAAAGATGTAGTAATTTATATTAAGACTTTCGGAAGAAATGAATAGTTCCAATGGTGAGGTAATACCAAACAAATAAATAAAAAAAAATATTTTCCTTTTATATACTGAAACAAACAATTTATTCAGATCCAAAGATCCCAAAAACCCCAAGAAAACTCTATAATATATCTCCTTATGAAACGTTACACTAAGTTCAACCAACTATTTCAAACACTTTAGTTTTACGTATTTCTTATACTTCATGAAATAAATTAAGTTAATTAATTGAAATCGCTGGACATATTTCACAAATTCAGAGGCGATTTTTAAAGAGATATATTGGAGGGACATACACCAATTTCTTTTTTCTTTACCTTCCTCCATAGTCCTATAACTAATTACTTTTTTCTTCGATTTATAATTACGCACTCTAAACTTTCAATTCTACTATGATGAAAAGTAGCGCATAACATTGTGAACGAGATACAATTCTGAGACCTTGATTTAGAAAGAAAATCAAGTAGGTCATGAAACCTACTGAGACTGAAACACACATGTAGTCTAATTATCTACAATAATATTATATGATATATTATTGAAATTAATTTAATTTAATTATCGTCTTTTGCAATCAAAATATTTGAATTTTTTTTTAAATCTATATTTAATATCATGCCATTACCGAAATCATAAAAAAAAATATCCTTTTGCTTGAGATAAGACTAGCTACTAGAAGTGGTGGCTTTTTCAATTACAGTAATAGCTCTATTTAAGGAAAGCTCTCTGTTATCTCCACCATTATAGAAAGCTTGTTTGAAAATAGGTCCCAAATTAGTCTTATCCATTCCTTCATTCTGCTATTTGGGTCAATTATTTTTTTTTTTTTTTTTTTTTTAATAAAATGCTACTTTTTTTTCCAAACCTGTTGAATTTGTTGATATTAACACGACTTGTATCATATAAAGTTCAACTTAAATGTTGTATGTATCAAATAAAGTAACATTACATTTGTAAAAACAAAACAAAAAAAAATGTACCATCTTCTGTCACTCACATAAAGGTTGCAACTAATGTTCCCTCTAAGCTGCGCGCATGCGCAGTCGCGCACTGCCAGCACATTCTTGGCGCACAAAAAAATCTATCCAGCGCATACAAAAATCAACATATATGTATTAATAAATATCTAATATTAGACATATTGATATTAATCATTAAATATTGTAACTATTAGATAATTGATGGGTAGTAGAAATGCAAAGAAAAATTTTGTAATTAGATATTTTACGGATAATGTGTTAGAGGAATTTGAACTGTATCACAAGCTACAGCAAAAGTCATTGTGCAAAATATGAATGTTTTAATGTGAGTAAAATGTTAGTCTGAAAGGTTTATACGTCTCATATCTTACAGAACAAGACCCTCCGATTTTCGAGTCTTTTTTTTTTAAGTGGTGATGTTGTTCACAATGGTTCTCAGTCTGCTCAGGTAGCTTGTGTGTATTCCCAGAAACGTGAAAAATTAGAAGGAACATTGGTTGCAACATTATTTGTGCTCTTTTCACGTTCATCCATTATATATGTGTTAAACCATATTGAAGTTATACAATTGCATCAAAAAGGTGTAACCTGCGTTCGGAGAGTCTACTACGAAAGTGGCTAATTTAGTCTCACTGGGCAGGAAATTATGATGACTGTTTTTTTGAGAAGTCATGGAGTTGTGTTGATTAGGAGTCATGAAATAGTAGAAATAGTAACGTTATCGTGTTACATAAAAACTGTGTATTCGGTAACCAATAGTGAAACACTAACCACTAGTCAGTCTGACCTTAATATTCGTTATTTACTTTAATAATTATATAGACTATAATCCCAATGACACAGACAATGTTAATGTTTATCTATAACTCAATCTAGTGTTGCTACTTCTCTCTCACATTGTCTCTCTCTCTCTCTCTCTCTCTCTCTTTATGTGTTGCAAACCGGCCTAGCAATATATTTAAATTATAAATATTATATATAATGCATATTCACATCGATAACTATAAATCTTAGGAAGTATGTTGATTTAATCTTTAAGTTGAATAACCCAGATTAGAAAAAATGGTTTTGAAGTTTGGAAAAATATTAGACACAGTTGAATAAAGTGAATTCTGACATAATATATATATATAATATATATATATATATAGTTCACACAGGAAAGAGAAAACACAAATAAAAGACACACACAAAAGACTCACAACGATATTTCGACAGTCGTCGTCATCGGGTAGAAGTAGTCCCTTTGAGTAGCTGAAGCTAACTGAGTGGTAGGCCAAATGCAACGAACACGCGCGCACTCTGCCTGCCGCCCTAGGTAAGCTACTAACTACAGAGAGAATAATAACTAAAAAGAACAAATAAAAGCAAATAAAAATAACAGAAGGAGAAGACTAGTAAATGAAGCAATAAACAATTAAAAAATAAAAATAAATAAATAAAAAAAATAAAAATTAAAATTAAAAAATAATAAATAAATAAATTCTTAAAAAAAAAAAAAAAAAATTAAAATAAATAAATAAAAAAAAATAAATAAATAAATAAATACTTAAATTAACGGTACAAGTCCTTAACTATTAAATTGCACATATAAAAATTAGCAAAAGTGACACCGAGTGGAGATCTCATGCAATTTGGAGAATAGAATTTTGAAAGCTGATAAACCATACAAACCTAATATATATTGTCGCTATGTAGACGATTGTTTTCTAATAGTTAAGGACCTAGAAATGCTAATGGAAATAAAAAGAAAATTCGAAGAGAAGTCTGTGCTGAAATTTACCCATGAGGTAGCTGTAAACAATAAAATTAATTTCCTGGATGTACAGATATCTGCAAATGATAGTGAGTTATCAACAGCGATGGTTTTCAAGCCAACACACAGCGGTATATACCTCAACAACAAGAGTGAATGTCCCTCAAGATATAAAAATGGCACTATTAAAACACTGATAGACAGAGCATTTAAAATCTCGGCCGATTGGGAAACCTTCAACAGAGCGATAGAAAATTTAAAGCAGGTTTTTATCAACAATGGCTACAAGAACAGTGAATTTGATGAAACTCTTAAAAACTATATTAATCAGAAGAAAGAAAAAAATGAGGGGGATGAAGTAACAAAGCAAACTACCTACAAGATATACTATGAAAACCAATTTTCGGACAGCTATAAAACAGACGAAAGAATAATTAAAACAATATTAAAAAACAATATCAAGGTTAAAAAGCAAGAAGACAGGATCCAGCTTATTATTTTCTATAGGAACAAAACCACCACGCAACTGATTATAAGGAACCAGCATGAAAAGAAACAGCCGCTGAAACAAACGAACCTAGTATATGAGTTTCAATGTCCACTGGGAAACTGTGAATTCCAAAAATACTCATATATAGGATCAACAACTACTACCCTTTCTAGGAGGCTGACGATGCATCTGGTTTCAGGAGCCCCCAAAGAACACTTCCAAAAGATTCACAAAACAAAAATTTCGAGGGAAACTATGGTGAATAATACTAGAATTATAGCAAAAGAAAAGGACGGAAGAAGACTCAGGATATTAGAAGCGCTGTTCATACTAGAAAAAGCTCCTAGAATGAACGATCAAAAAGGTAATTTTGCCAACCAGTTGCGCTTGTTTGGAAACCTAGGGCTAGTTTTGCCAACACTGACAACCCTAACCTGTCAGTGTAACCTTAGTTAACTTGTTCACTCATTGTTTTTGAAATGTAATTTAACTATTAGATTCATTTGTTAAGGTAATTGTAATTAATCGTGTGTTTTGCTGAAGATGGTGAACGTACACCGAAACATGTTCAATAATAAAACAAGAAATTATGGTGAATTAATTTTTAAGTTGAGTTCTGAGTTGAAGAAAAAATTTCGTATTTTGGAAAAATATAAGACAAAATTAAATCAAGTGGAAACAGACATCCAGTTTTTAAAAGCATATATATATATATATATATAATATATATATATATATATATATATATATATATGTGATCAAACCACCATACTAAAATGGAAAAACAAGACCAAGATCTTTCAATCAACAAGCGGTCTTCGTCAGAGTCAAAAACCCAACTGGTTTGATCATTGATTGTTATTTCACGTATTTATGTGAAATATTAATATATATATATATATATATACGGATGTTTTTCCTTGGCATTGAAACCTCTGTATTCATGAAGTAAAAATAGAATGTATTTCATTGTTAAATTTGTTTCCTATTACCTGATTTTAAATGTAGAAAGGTTGTTGGTTTTACTTAGTTTGATCCAAAGTCTTGCCAATGAGTGGTCAGAAATTTCTCCTCGATAATATAAAATCTATTTGATATCACCCTGATAGTAATTGTAGCAGACTGACTGCTCATGTCGGGGTCACCAACAAGTCATATTCACGTGTTTGAAACTCCACACAAATCCACACATCTAAGGTCCTATCATGATTCAAATTTCAACAAAGGTTATAATTAACTTAAATATTTCGTACCTAATTCGACAACATATCAACTGTTTTTTTTTCACATGGTTCCATTCTCTCCTCTCCCATGACCACCTGCATTGAACATCGTGAAAAGTCCCTAGAACGCACGAATAATTGTTATAATTTTATATAATTCTCCACGACTCGTTGCGTTTAATCAAGTATCCTCACACATTTCAAATTATTCCCTCTTAATTACTGTTAGATTCATCTTTGACGTCTTTTACTTTTTATTAAAAATGCAAAATCGTTCAAGGTCATTAATGATGTTGCACCCTTATTTATGTGAGTCTTGTTTTAATAGTGATTTTTTTTATGAATTAAATACTAATTAGATTCCTGGTCTTACATATTCTTATATTCAAATAACTATTGATGTGATTCGATAAATATTCATTTTATATTTAGTTAAGAATGAACTCAAATAAAGTTTAAAAAAAACTGTATATAATTGTAGCCTTCTTTTTTTTCATTCTCATTTGTTTTTTAAAATAATTTTTTTTGCTTTATAAAAAACTGATTTAGTGTAAGATAATCATTTAAATAATGTAAAAACAATGAAGTTAATTATAGATTAGATTTATTAGAGTTACAAATTAAATTTATTTAATCTTAATTTATTATAAGGTTGTTAGTAAAAATCGTTAATTTTTACTACACTGGTCCGATGTTTATACAAGAATATTAATTTTGATAGTTTGTTTTGCCAAAAATAGTTATTTCCAATTCATTAAATAAACATATTCTTTTAAAAATTCCTGAGGGCCAAGCAAGCAACGAGCTTGCTTCAGGATAGGTGAATCTAGAGTTCAATACCCACTCTGGTCCTGGATTTATGGACCAGTGGACTCGTTGTCCCTCGGATAGTAAGCCATCGGTCCCGGTAGGTAAGACCCACATAGCCCTATGTTGGTTTGACGGGCAATTTGGCACACTCATTACTAAAATTGGGACTGAATAATAAATAAGCTACAATTTCAGCTCCTAAAAGAGCACTTCGAGGTAAAAGCCTTATAATTGTGGGCGTTAGAAAACAATAATAAATTAATAAATTCTTTAGTACTTATCATAATGAGCAAAAATTGAAAATAAATATTTACCAATCTTCACAAGACAAACAAAACATCCAAATTAGAATTTCCGCAGATTTATGTCGACGATTCTTAAATTTAGATTGAGAAATTTATTTATAATCTACTAGGAGACGTGCCCGTCTTTGACATGTACTTTACTGAAATTCAGAGATGGTATGCGGTATTTCATAATATTATTAGAAAAATTATGGACTAGAAAAAATTTATTTATTAGCACGGTGTTAAGTAAGTGACTCTGTATACACAACATTAGCTTTCTGTCCTTCAGGTGCATAGAAGAACAGAGAGTTCGAACTTATGTCATCTTGAGCAAGCAACATACAGTTGAGCATGTGAGAAACATTTTCGAGGCACTCAAGTTCAGTAACAGCATCATTGGTGCCTCTACTTCAAGATTTAAGTCATGAGCAGGCAGTCCAGGAGCAGTCACGGAGTCAAGAACTTCAATTGGATAATGAACTGCTTCTTCATCACTAATCACTCTGTTTACTGACTTGTAATTTCGTGCCTCAGCTTAATATAGTGCAAGAACTTTATTGATTTTTCCTTCTTGCTCATTTGGAGGGGTGAGAATTGCTCGTTCGAAAAGCCAGTTATTCTGAATAGATGGTAGATCTCGAAAATGGGAAACCCGTTGTCAATTATCTCTCTCTGGAAGCTTAAATGCTAATGAAATTGAAATCGGCTAACAATACCTACTTGCATATTTTCAAAATAAATATCTGTGAAGTTAACCAAAGAGAGCTTAAAAGAGCAAAGTCTATACTTTGCTTCTACATTTAATTTACAATCCATTCAAAACTTGAATTTTAAGTTCGATATACACAAATCTACTGTCAAAGTTTCAGATTGCTATGCCTTACGGTTGCTGACGTTTACTTGTGATAAAATTTTGTGGACAAACCGACAGACAGAAATTTTTCGAAGGGTAAATTCGGTTTTTCTAATGTATGAAACATAAGAACAACTTGAAATCAGTCAGTTCTAAGCAATGCACCAATAAAACCTTTCTTTTATTTATATAGATTTGTGATCAAGTTCAATTTTTGAAATTCTATAGTATTGTAGTTTGATATTCAATTCGTATTTTTAAAAATATTGAATTTTACATTTTCTTCCATTCTCTTTTTTTCGATATATATTCATTTCAAAATTTTCTTGATTCGAATTTGAATAGTTTTGCTATCTCCTGATAAGTTCATAAAAATATTAATAATTTAGTTAATAATAAACCTGTCATACATCTCATCCCCATTGTTTGGTTTAATATCAGAACGTCATATTTGCTGTTTACCCTACTCTAGTTCCCAAAGTTATCAATCTTCTATTCAAATCTCAAATTATTTTTAAAAAGGGCAATATTTTTTTTAAATAAAAGTCGCGACAGTAAATTCATATTAATAAATGAAAATTACAAATGAAAAAGACATACGCCATGCTCTATCAATTACACCTCACATATGAGTTTTTACATGTTTGCAATCTCTGCTATTTGCACATCGTTACTTATGAGCAACATTTTGTGTGTTTCATTGTTCTTGTAAATATGCAAAATTGTTGTTAAATTTTTGGCCAACTGCTGGGTACTGCGCTATTGAAGTTACATTACAAAGCATTACCTAGTATATACAATGTGTATACTTTGTATGTTAGTTCTCGTTTACAATATTGACAACAATATACATTATTAATATTATTGTTTAATAATATTATTTCTTAATAACAGTAACGACTGTTAGTTTGTTATTACATTTACTATTTATTATTAAAATACATATTTTGAGTAATCAAATAATAATAACTAAATAAATATTTTGATAAAATATACCTCTAGTTTTACTTCTTAGAGCAGAAGGAGGCCACTGACTTTTTTATTTGAATAGCTACATTTAATTTACACAATACAGTTATTATATAGCTGCGGAAATTCTAATTACTAAGTTTATTCAGGTGCAAAGTAATAACCAAGCAAGGGATTTTAGGTACGAATCTCTCAGTGAATTTCCCTCTCTTTGGAATAAAGAAAACATTTCAAAATATTTCTTTATTATTTCACTTATTATTTATATTTTTCGCGGCTTTAACATTTTTCTTCTACTCTCTCATGGTCTTTTCCTCCCCTCTGTGTTTCACTGTGCTGTGGCAACACTGAACAATCTCCAGACGTGTGATTTTATTGTTTAACTACAGTTTGTTTGTCATATCATTCCTGTTAATGACAAGATTGTGGTTAAAATATTGAAATATGTGTTTACTCTATGATTTTCTTTGTGTTACTTTTGTTTTTGTACACGCACACTCAGACACCCCATACTATATATATATATATATATATATAAAAAATATATAAGATTTCACATAAACACGTAAAACAACAACTGTTGTTTTTGACTCTGACGAAGACCGCTTGTTACGGTTGAAAGATCTTAGTCTTGTTTTCCCATTTCTTATTGTGGTTTGATCATATATATATATATATATATATATATATATATTATGATATATATATATATATATATATAAATCAAACCACAATAAGAGATGGGAAAACAAGACTATGATCTTTCAACCGTAATAAGCCGTGTTCGTCAGAGTCAAAAAAATTGACACCTCTTATTACGGTTGAAAGATTTTAGTCTTGTTTTCCCATTTCATACTGTGGTTTGACCATTGATTGTTACCCTATTGACGAATTTCTTAGTTGGCTTTTACCTGTTATTAATGTTGTTTTTATCTTACCTCGTATTTTGGAAGTTATATGTATTTTTATTGAATGAAATATATTAGCATTGACTTAACAGAACATTTTATTACAGGTGGCAAGCACTGAATACAGTATATTTGTTTAAGTAGTTACTAATTCTTAATTTTTATGTTCACAGGTAATGCAGGAATCAAATTTTGAGATGATTTACGCAAACTGATGAAACAGTGGTAATTTGTTCAATATATTATTAAGTTAGTTAATAATCTCTTACCCATGTTTTTATTTCATAATCAGGAACGATATTACGAAAGATGAACATGTGTATTAGTTCAATGATCTGTACCTTGTATAAAAAAGTGTGGTTTAATTTTAATGAACATACGTCTACACCTTAATACCCACAATGACAAAACAATTAACGAAAAAGTCTACTCTGGTAATCTAAGATAAATCATATTACAAAAAGCCTCTGGTATATAACTCATAATGACTAATAGTCGGACATAAGCTAAGACTGGATGTTTATAGCTGTTAACACTCTTACTTTTATTATTTAGTAATTTTTACAAAATATTTATATACACGAATTTCAGAGAAAGAAAAGTGATCATACAAATTTACTGATATATTTCAACAACGTCGTCATCAGGTAGATTGGTGTGAGACCCTCCAAAGAGAGGTGAGGACTGAAGTCTCTCATAAAAAAAGGCACTCAAACAGTGTAACCAACTTACGAAGGGAGAGACAACAAAAATAAAATACAAATTTACAAAAATAAGAAAAAAATAATGATTATTTTAATGTAAATATTCAACATTAATAAAAACAAAATAAATTATTGAAAACAGTTATTTTTTTAAAGGAGCAAGTAAATAACATTAAAAAATAATAACCAGGGTTTAGTTTCCCGTAAAAATTATTTAAAATAAATTTTAAATATAATTATATTATTAAATTAACACTACATATTATATTCAACGCCTTAATTTTGTGATAACTAAAAATGGTTAGATGACAAGGAGAGGTTATACACAGGCAATGGTTACCAAGTGTAGAGTTCCTTGTGCAAATCACAGAGGGCAGGCAATCTCATCACATTTCTGGCTTTTCATCTTTCCTTCGTATAATTTTAAAATTCGTCTAAATGCTTCACCTTGCTTGTTCAAGGCAGGTTGTTTCTCCATAATGAATAATGCTTCAATTATGCGTAGTCTTGTTTGGTCATTTTCCTGTTGCAGGATCCTTGTGTTATTAATTAGCATTTCTTTAGTTAACTTAATGCCATGGGAAATTAAAGCATGTTCCTTGGGTCCACCTGAAGTGAGGTGCATTGTCAACCTTCTCGATAATGTAGTAGTAGTGGAACCGACATATGTAGATTGTAGGGACTCACAGTTCCCTGTGTTACATTGATATTCGTACACTATGTTGGTTCTTTGGAGTGTTAACTTCTTCTGAAGGTTATTCCTAATTACCATGCTTGCTGTTGTTGAGCCTCTATAAAAAATCTTCAGTTTTAGCTGATCGTCAGGATTGAGGCATGTTGTATTGGCCGCTATTATCCCCTTTAGTACACGTTCATCTACCTTATGAGCCTCTGAATATTGATTATTATAATATATTGTAAAAGTTGTACCTTTATTTTTGATTACATTCTGAAGATCACTGTTCCGGAGCCTGTTTATGGTACTTCCTAAGATTGAGTCAAACCGTTTGTTGCTGTAACCATTATTAATGAGGACTTGTTTAAGTCTCATAATAAAGAAACCAGGCAGTTTGATACATCAGTCTTTGTGAAGGCTACCAACAGTGGAATTCATCTAAACGCTAGAAGTGAGTGCCCCGAAAGATACAAGGACGGAATGATCAAGACGCTCATACATAGGGCATTTAAAGTATCCTCTAGTTGGGTTCTGTTTGAGCAGGAGGCTGAAAGACTTAAACAAGTCCTCATTAATAATGGTTACAGCAACAAACGGTTTGACTCAATCTTAGGAAGTACCATAAACAGGCTCCGGAACAGTGATCTTCAGAATGTAATCAAAAATAAAGGTACAACTTTTACAATATATTATAATAATCAATATTCAGAGGCTCATAAGGTAGATGAACGTGTACTAAAGGGGATAATAGCGGCCAATACAACATGCCTCAATCCTGACGATCAGCTAAAACTGAAGATTTTTTATAGAGGCTCAACAACAGCAAGCATGGTAATTAGGAATAACCTTCAGAAGAAGTTAACACTCCAAAGAACCAACATAGTGTACGAATATCAATGTAACACAGGGAACTGTGAGTCCCTACAATCTACATATGTCGGTTCCACTACTACTACATTATCGAGAAGGTTGACAATGCACCTCACTTCAGGTGGACCCAAGGAACATGCTTTAATTTCCCATGGCATTAAGTTAACTAAAGAAATGCTAATTAATAACACAAGGATCCTGCAACAGGAAAATGACCAAACAAGACTACGCATAATTGAAGCATTATTCATTATGGAGAAACAACCTGCCTTGAACAAGCAAGGTGAAGCATTTAGACGAATTTTAAAATTATACGAAGGAAAGATGAAAAGCCAGAAATGTGATGAGATTGCCTGCCCTCTGTGATTTGCACAAGGAACTCTACACTTGGTAACCATTGCCTGTGTATAACCTCTCCTTGTCATCTAACCATTTTTAGTTATCACAAAATTAAGGCGTTGAATATAATATGTAGTGTTAATTTAATTATAAATGTTTTTAAGTTATGTTTAGTTATGTATAGTTTATTTAAGATTTTGTACAACTATAATCCTTGATAATGGTCAGTGAGGACCGAAACATGTCGGACTATGTAAATAAAAACTTTGGTCAACTAATCTATCTTGTACCACAAAAATGGAGAAAGTGTATTAGAGAAATCGAGAGATTCAGTAGAAAAGTTGTGAGATTAAAAGTAGGCATACAATTTAACAAGACATATATATATATATTATATATATATATATATATATATATATATATATATAATATATATACTTTTTTCGTTGGAAATAGTGAGAGAGTCTCAGAGAGGGTCTCCAACCGTCTCTGAACCAGTGCGCTTGGTTTCCCTCTCTTATCTCTCCTGAAGACGGTTCAAACCGAAAATTAGAGACTGTAAGTGTGTTCTTTTGAATTCTCTATGTTTCTTTATCTATATTGAACTATATATATACTAAGATCAGTTGGGTTTTTGACTCTGACGAGGACCGCATTTTACGGTTTGAAAGATCTTAGTCTTTTTTTCCCTTTCACGTTGTGGTTAGAATTAAACTAAGAAAACGACATAATACAACCTGAGAGTTATATGATGGTTATGTTTATGAATATAAGTTCAATACACAAATTCCTCAGCTTGTGTAGACACGCTACACTCTTGTGTATTGTATGCAGCATGGTGTGTTTGTGCAAGCAGAACACTTGTGTACTCCTAACCTTACTCATCAGCAATTTCTGAAGTAATAGTTCATCATATTTCTTTTTCAAAATTTCACACTTCATTTTATAAAAAATTATTTTAAATAAATACGAAACTTTTATTCCTTGGAAATCTCACAGATTTCAAAGAAATTTTAATTCTATTCTATTCCGTGATGGGTATGTTTAACAAGTTTTTTATTTATATAAGCATGTATAATCTCTTTTGTTTGCTTCTGATTTCTCCTGCTCCCTTTGTTAGCACTTGGCACCTTTTAATAAAATACCAGATGTCTTATAACACCTACGTTAGAGTATACAAGCGTTATAGTTCCAGTATGAGTGAGATTTTGGTGAAAACCAATTGTTTTGGTTGATAAATTTTATTCACATTATAAATTGCTTATTGTAATTTTTTAGTTGATTTGTATTACACGTGTTGACTGTGAAATTTCTTTACATACCTATAGATATTAATAATTATTAGTATATATATATTGATATAACTTCTCGACCACTGATATTTCAAATTCACACAAGGGGTTCTTGAGGATTTTGGTCATAAAACATACAACTCCTGAATATAAGCCGACGTTTCGCCAAAAGTAATTTGGCATTGTCAAGGCTAAAAAACAATTTATTAACGACTTAAGTAAAGCAAGATAAATACATCACCGGACACCATCCAACAGAAAACAAACAACACAAACAAAAATTTTGTAACATGAGAGCCACAAAGGATCATAACACTAGGTATTTTATGATCCTTTGTGGTTCTCTTGTTACAAAATCATATATACATATATATAAGAGCATAACTTATTTCATATTTCCTGAAGACGGTATGAAAGTGACATAGTTATAAACGGCGAGTGTTTGTCTTCTTTCTTGTTTTTTTCAGTTATAATATTAATTATAAATAAACAATGGCACTTGATAAGTGTATAAAAGGGTTATTGAAATATTTATGATATTTCTTAAATAAATCGGCAGCTAATTCTTCCAATCTTTCAAGAAGCACTTTCAAGTCATCATTGATTTATTTCTGCCATATTTGGTTCTATAGAGCTATATGTATTTCTCTAGCCCCTCTAGAAGTATATTGTCTACTAAGTGTTTCCTGCACACTATGCTTGGCGAGCAATTTGAGCAGTGTCAAATGACCTCTCGGTTTACTATTGCTCAGCACCCGGGAGCAATGCCCTTCTACTTAGATAGAGAACTCTCTACATTCATCATTACCATAAAAATAATTTCTAAAGCCTTTTGAATCATTTTTGCGTAAAAACTAAACGAACAAGAAACAAAATAGTTCCCATTGTTAGTTCACTTCTCTGACAACAATTGACCTCAACACCTAAGAAAATTTTTTATTTTCTTATTGAAGTTGTTATATATAGTATAAAATAACTCGGTATTTGGGCAGTTTTCAAATGCTGACTCTTCAGTTTTAAATATAAACATAAAATATAATCAGCGTTATAAAACATAAACATAATAAATAGCCTATATCATAGAAGATACAAACATTATGTTTATAAAGAAATATACAAATAATATTGCAATTTGCAATGTGAAACAAATAAGAAAATAATGTAGTAACAGTCTAAAAACTTACAGAAGAAGTAGTCTTATTGAAAAAGAATAACTATGAACTTTTACATTACAGTTAAATATTATAGTGATAAACTATCGTTAAGCTGTGTTAATAAAATTCTTTTTTTAAGCTGGGTTAAAATTCGTTTTCTTTAAGATTTTAATGTATATCTAAATATATATATTTAAATATAATGTATATATTTAATGTACATTTAAGATTTTATATATGTTTCAATAAAATTCAGTAAAATCTAGAGGACAATACGGACTAAACATAGAAACAACTTTTCTTTAAGCTTCTTATAATTTAGACATATATATATTAATATATATATATATATATATAATAATATATATATATATATAATATATATATATAGGTGTGTTCTCTAATCGGGGTTCGGTCAATTTTCCAGGATAAAAAATCAAACTCTCGTTGCCAACGTTTCGGTTTTATTTAAAACCTTTTTCATAGGCAGAAGTAAGAATTTTTTAACTAAGAAAATGAAATTTACATTATTTAAAGGAACAACAATGTAAATTTCATTTTCTTAGTTAAAAAATTCTTACTTCTGCCTACGAAAAAGGTTTTAAATAAAACCGAAACGTTGGCAACGAGAGTTTGATTTTTTATCCTGGAAAATTGACCGAACCCCGATTAGAGAACACACCTATTCTATCAAACGGTCGATATATTATTGAATCTGTTATATATATATATTATTGAGTTATGTGTAAAAAATCAATTACAAAGTCAGCCTATTACTAAGGCTGACAAATATTATTCAGGAGTATTACTTCAAATATTTCTGAAAATTTTTTTCAACATTGATGGATCAATTGTATAATTATTTGACGTCTGGTCCTTTTCAATAAATAATATTTCTAGTATCCATCTCTGTTGTTTGACTAGCTCTTCATCTACAATAATCATGTTCCAGAATCATATGTGTGATGTTCTGTGAATGAGTGCCAGGCTAAGGTTGATGCATTTATTTATTTTTATTGAATAAGAATGTTGATATAATATCTCTTTAAGAAATGGTTTTTCTCTTTGTAGTACATTTTATTATAATTTTTACCCTTTATGGCATAAATTATATTACTTTCTAACTTTCTCGGTATTTTTTCATTTCTTTCTCAGTTCAAAAGCAGTTATTTCGCTTTTCTTTTATTATAGAATGATAGGGTACATGGGTACATGGGTAACCCCATGTACATCTCATATGAATATTTCTTCAATTGTATGCGACAAACACTAGAAAAATGAAAATTTGAAATACATTTTGTTTAGAACTTTGAGAATAATATTAAGAATTTCTGATTGCAGATAATAGATCAGATAGATAGATCTCTTCATGTAGTTGAATACATCACAGTATCTTCTAGTAAAGATTTATTTTTTTTCCTTATAATCTTCACCTTTCATTATGATTATATTGCCTGATTAATTGCTTTTACAAACCACAATGTTTTTATGTTCATATAAAAAGAATTATAAAATAAAAATTATAAAACGAATTAATTAATTAATTTATAATTATAATTAATTTATAATTTATAAATGATTAATTAATTATAAAACTAAAAGAATTTTAGTTTTATTGAAATAACGTTTTATATATTTATGTTGTTTTCTCAGTTGATAAGACGGATATCATTCTATTACAATTGTTTCTTGTAATATTTACACTGGCTTCTAAAAATACCCCTGTTTTCAACATTAATCCAAACAAATATCTTGTCTAAGCCTTTTGTCATGTCAATTGTAAGAATATCTTTTTTTCGACTTTCTACTACAAATTTATCGCCCACTAGTAGGTAAAGGCTATCTTTGGGAAGTTAAACACTCGTCTGATTTTCGTAGCCAGTTCTCCATAATAACTAAAGGAACCTCTACCTTGTTGTGAAGCTACCTTGAGAGTTACTCATCGTCATTTTTAAAACATGTTTATACTTATTATATATTGATTATTTTAGATTATGCATTGGACTAATTATATAATTAACTGTGGTAACTTTCTTCTGTACTTTCAGTGCATTCATTAAACGCATTGGTACACCAAATAGTTACCTTCTTGACACTTCCTCCATAATAAGGACTATTGCTAGCTACGAGGTCCTGCACTGACCTAGCATATATTGTATGCACTGTACTAACATGTTAGGAAGCAATCCTTGATTAAAACAAATTATTAATAAAAATATTCTTGTATTTGTTTGTTGTACTAATTTACAGTGTTACTGTTTCATTTTTCACTCATACATTATCCATTTTCTTCTTAAATCCTCGTAATAACACATATCTGCTATCCTGAATATTCCATAAATATCAATAATTGAAATATATATATTGACCTTCTGATGGAATGTACTAAAATAAGTACTATTTTACCATAAGTGTATGTATAAAAGTATATGTAATACAAAAATAAGGACTTTATCAGTTATCCAGATTCAAATAAAACTCTCAATTTCCTATGTTTTGCCGTCTTTTTAAAAAACCGAAACATTTTTTATGAAGGTGACCTATACTTAATTATTAAAATGAATTACATATGTTAAAATATGTTTAATTCTTTTTCATAATCTTCCACAGTTTATGTGTAAAATAAAAAAAAAAAGGAATTATCCCGTTGTTATAAGTAGAAGTTATACGAGATACGAAGTGAAAATAGAAATATTTTAATAGACTTGTATACAAAACCCATTACTGCTGGCAGAATTCTGAATTATTTCTCCTCTCATGCTGTGAATTAAAAATGGAATTTTGTAAAAAAAACTTAGTTAATAATGTGATTGAAATTAACATCCATGTTTCCTAATATCAGTATGAAAAAAAAAAGATTATTGTATAAGCATGGTTACCTAAATAAATTTATTTGTTTAGATATTTTATTTATATTTTGTTGGTTGGTTTAATGATGGTTACTTCATTCAGTTATGGTTTTTTATTGGTTAATTTATTTATTTATGGTTACGAGTGTTATAAGACTAGGCATTTTAGGTACTAACCAGAAAAGTCTCCTGAGAATCCTATTTACCTCAAAGTTTTAAATTAAAAGTTTTGAAAATTTTTATTTAGTTATGGTTTATCATAACTAAATAAATAACGAAAGAGAGTTACAAAATTGTTCAAACGAAATGTACCCGAAGTTAGCCTATATTAAAAGAAAAATTTTTCTCCTGATGATGACCTGTTTGATTATCGTTGGAATTAAGTTTTTTGTCCGTTTAGGCAAATCTACTATTAGTTTTCTAGCAAAGCGAAATTATAATTAGTAATATCACTAATTAATAATTATTAATTAATTTATATTGTCGACGCAAAGGAGTCGTAAATATTAAAAACCACTTCACCCAGATATGGGCACTGCAAGAAATGGTCAATAGTCATTTCTTCTTCACAATAATGAGGGCAGGTCGATGCGAAGGTGCTATATAGCCTTTGTGCATACGAAACGTATAAAGTATCGCGTGTATCGTTTGTTAAAAACGTATCGTGTTTGGTGATACGAAAGCACGTGGTGATTTGATTTCTATGTGTGTTCAGATCCTTGAGCCTCTAAAGAGCCGATTTTTAGTGCTATACTATCACAGATGTAAACATAAAAAAACTCCTTTATCAGCTGTTATAAAAACAAGTTATTTGTAAAGAAGCAAGAAATTACGGGAATATGTGACTTTCAAAACACTCAAGTCTTCAATGGAACAGCCGCTAACAAGAAATAGAAAACAAATATGTAAAATAGATAAATAAATAAAAGAAAAAATAATAAATACTAAAAAAATGTCCAGTAATTGAGTCTAAAAGTTATTGATTTTAAAAATTTCATATAAATATGCTTCATATTATTAAAAGGTTCTTATAAAAAGAATTAGTGTATGATAACTACAGTGATTACGAATTAATAAATTCGAATGCGGTATGTAAATTATGACTCTTCAACATCCCTAACAATAAGGGAAGGATAAGTTAAGGAAGAACCTTAACAATAGGGGAAGACTTACAAGTAATTTAAGTAGGAAAAGTTTCTGTAGAATGTGAAAGGTTGATAAATATAGAAGAAAAACTTAATAACATTGTAGAGCTTATGAAGGCAAGAAGAAAGTTATAATAAAGAAAGAATGTTAGGCGGATACCTCTCTAGATGGGTGTCGGCTGATCATACTCGACTGATGATACTCGGCTGATGGTACACGACTGATTGAATGATGATCTCGTTAAGAAAATTATTGCTATTATGAGAAATGCAACTGACAGATTAATACGAGTATAAGGCACCTGGTAAAAATGAATTATTACAAATTTAATGAATATAAGTACAAAAAAGAATTGCTTTACTTTTGAGTTAGCATAAATTATGGTTCTTGATAAATGTCGTTAGAACATTCTTTTGGCTTACCCAATTATTTCGTAACATTTCTTCTAAAATGAATTAGTAGATTAGCAACAAAGCTGCATCATCTGTCTGTTAGGTTGTTTATCAAACTTCTCCTGGGGCCTTAAACAGAGACTACTGTGATTGTATCTGCTTTGTAATTGTATAAAACATTCTAATTGAAAAGTATGTTTCACTTAAATTAATATGTTTTCGTTGCGTCATGGTATATAACGCAATAGTTTTTCAAACAATGTACACTATGTTGTATTTCCTATAGTATACTACACTAGTATATATATTATACTATTTAGTATAGTCTACTATACTGGTGAATATAGTGTACTATAGTGGTGTATATTGTATTATATATTAATGTATATAGTATACTATACTAGTATGCTATAATTACAATTGAAAAACCAAAAACAAAAAAAGAACCGTAGTATTTGATAGAGAGTTGAGGTAGATAGAAGATAGTAGGTAAATAAGAGATACGAAGAAAAGAATAGGGAAAAGGAGGGAGAAGCATCCAAACACTACTCATATAGTAAACAGCCAAGCAAACCTAAGTCAGCCATATCCGACTCCTACGAGTAGACCACCAGGGAGGAGCTATAGCCGCAGTTGTACTACCACGGTGACAGAGAAGCCTTGAAAAAGACAGGCATAAGCCTCATCTGATCAATAAAAATGGACTACCACTTAGAAAGCAAGCGAACAAGCGGACTTTCTACCCTCGGACGCCGGCCGAGGCTAGCCTCTCGCCCAGGGTCGTGCCTTTCTTAGTTCACGCCATGAGGGAACAACCACCCAGGCGTGTTAAGCCCCTCCACCACGACAAGGTGAAGGCACATCGGAGGGGGTTTCAGTTTCAACTGTTATCAGGAGAGATAAAAGAGGGAAACCAAGCGCACTGGTGCAGAGACTGTTGCAGGGAGTCTTTGCACAAGTTCGCTTGGTTTACCTTGCAAAAATTAGAGGCTGTAAGAGTGTTTTTTATTTATTTTTGTTTTCATATCTATATTAAACTTAACTTAACCGTTTCCAATCGTTTATTTATCATAAAAGTATATATATATACATATAAATATTTATACATATATGTAACAGATTCAATAATATGTCGACCGTTTGATAGAATAGGTGTGTTCTCTAATCGGGATTCGATCAATTTTCTAGGCTAAAAAATCAAGCTCTCGTTGCCAACGTTTCAGTTTTATTTAAAACCTATTCTTCTGCATGTAATATTCATAAGTTGTTACAATCCATTTTCATATTGTATATACGTTTGATGTTGATATCTGATTTCTTACTATCCTTTGTCTGTAGGCCTATGAAAAAGGGTTTTAAATAAAACCAAAACGTGTTGGTAACGAGAGTTTGATTTTTTATCCTAGAATATTGACCGAATCCCGATTAGAGAACACACCTATTTTATATTTATATATTCACTTAATAAATGAAAAGACGATCCAAACTGGACACAATACGAGTTCAACATTGAAGAAGAGTAACAGAGAAACTCAAATTTTTGGGTCATTGTATCATCCCTTCAAAATATAAATATACAAGTTTCACATAAACACGTGAAATAACAATCAATGATCAAACTACAATATGAAATGAAAAGAAAGACTAAGATAGTTGGGTTTTTGACTCTGACGAAAACCGCTTGTTACGGTTGAAAGATCTTAGTCTTTTTTTCCCCCATATCACATTGTGATTTGATCATATGGATATAAATTATATGTGGTTATTTTTCGTGGTCCGTGTATATAGATCTGACACTGTTTCAGTTGTAGTTAATTCAGTGAGAGTAAGTAGTAAATCGAGTGATTAAGAATTACAATCCGTCGAGCTAGATAAAGAGGGTAAGTCCCTACATTTGCCGGAGATGCAGTTTACGTTGCACGCATCTAGCAGATCTGCCATTTATACTTTCGAACTAATTATAGATCTGAAAACAGCTCATCCATTTTCTATTGAATGCGCTATTTATAAGCGATCTGCATAGATTCAAAAGAGTGCTATTCATTCCCAGGATATTTTATACTTTACTACATTGTGATTGACATTAATTGAATGCTCAATTGTTTAAGTTTGCAATTGATGAACACTCATCCAACTTTTTCTTTCGCTAAAATATACATAGAATTTTTATACTACAATTTCCAGTATTATATTCAATAATTCAACCGTTTTTATCTCTCACGATCAAATCCCACAATCAAAACAAAAGTGTTGGAGAAGACAACTCCAAGATCATTTTACGAAGTGCGATGGTTTCCCATAGTAATAATATAACAAATAAATACACTCTAGGTGGAATCCTCGGCACAAGGGGCTACAGAGTAATAAGGCAATGGTCAGGTAAGAAAAGGTTAGAGCAAAATGAGACTTCTACGGCCTGAAGCCATTTTGCATCACACACCTCAGCTTTCGTAAGAATGCAGTTGATGAATAGATGAAAAGGAGTGTAAATAGAACGTAACTAGAAAAATTGCTCTGTTGTAGTTTAAAAAAGTTAATTTCAACAGAACACACAGGTTTATGAAAATTAAAAAGAAATCTTGATATAAAGTATTCAACCTTACTTCATTATATGTATATAACCTAATAAAGCTGCAAATAATGTTATATAAATCATGGAAATTCTGTTTAATTCAATGAAACGCTCGGTTTAATACTATGTCAATTCAAGACAATTGTCTTATTTGTGACTAAACAAATAAATATAGTTACATTGGACTTCATGATTACACTGATTAACTAAGATTTTCATAATTTTTACCATTGCTTTTCGTATTACGTCCACAATAGGGACACAATATAATGAAAACAAACTCATCGACGTGTCAACAAGTTTGTTCTTATAGTTACTTATTGTAAAGTTGAGTGTAGTCCACTCCAGTTTTTTTTTTCATTGGTATTTCTTTTTTTTGTGTGTATTGTATATAGAGTCTTTCTTTGCCTTTGAAGCCATGAACAACTTTCTCTGCTACTGGTTGATATCAAAGTATTGAAGTGTGTTCTTGACAGTGTTTTTCAAGTTCAATATCACATGGATGTTATGTACATATTATGTATAACAAACATTCCGGAATAGGATTAAGATCTATCATCCAGTCTCCATCGGTACTTAGCAACGTATAAACAACAACATAAAAATTTGTAAGGAAGTTTTCCATTTTTTTCTAGACTGCAAATATGGCTTTCTTTTTCCTAAGTCATCACCTAATTTATCATCTTCCCTCACTTACTATATTTCTTCATCTTTCTTTCTATTCTTTCTCTTGATTTTGAAATTGTTTTCCGTACAATCCAACCCTCTTTGGTTTCAACCCAAAAACGGTCGAAACTGAATATTATAGACTATTTTTATATTAATTATCACTTTTTACTGAGTTTGAAATACATAGATATACATTGCTTCAATTTTTCCTTTCGTTTTTAACTCATTAATACTTTATTAAAAGTGAATAACAAATAATAGTTCATCCAAAGCATTCTTCTTTCTTTATGTGCTTAATGTAAAAATATGCTGTTGTTTTAAGCAATCTACTCAATTCTGATTAGCAATTTCACTCGTTTTTACACAGTAAACACTAACTAGAAATATTGAGTTTTGATATGTTTATATTTTTTGATTTTATTTATAACTAATAACTGTATTTACTACAAACATCTATTCTGTATTTTGAACTGAATTATACAATCTGTTGATATATGGTATCCGTATTTTCATAGAATTTGAAGTAGAATATAGGTATTAAAAAATCTGAAAAGTCTGTTACTTGGATAAATATATTTTGAAACTAATGACATTTATTCCCCTATTATACTCTTGAAAGCATGAACGTGAGGATGTCGATCCAATGGACACGTACTTCATCAATAGGAGATGAAAGCTCTCATCAAGCACTGTCCACATTTCGTATAAAAACTGCCATTTGAACCATTTGTTTGGTGAATCTTTGTTTCATTTTTTTGGTACGATTTATTTTAATTCAATTGCGTATTTTTTCCTTTATTTTTCTTTAAATTAGACAGATTCATTACTATTTTTGAAATGAATCACCTGATATAAATAAGGATATAAGAGAAATTTCTCTATAATTGTAAAACGTGTCTATGTACTGATGAACTGACAGTGAGAACCAACTTCCTCACAAATCACTGATGAAACTTTTAGTAATGGTTTAATTTTTTCTTTTAAATCTTGCCATATTTGAAATGATCTTCCTTTGGGACTCGCTAGGAGGGTGTGTTAGAGATAGGACTGAAAAAGCAGATTTCAGGACACTAAATTACGCATTCTTTCTCTCAGACGTCTAAAAAGAAAAGAAAATAGAGATTTTTTACCAAAGTTGTTGTATTATTATACCTATATACTATTACATCACTATAGAAATAAAATATAACAACTTTATAAATTATATATATATTCATTCTATATTTCAAGAATAAATGATAAACAAAGTCTCTAGTTCTGACTACGATCTGCATCAAGGTCAAATGAAAGAGAAGACTCTGCACACTAGCGGAGCAATGGCTGGCAATCAATAACGTGGCGCATGGATCCAAATGCGGGCTCCATCAGAAAGTATATTTAAGAAGAAAACAAAAAAAAAGAGAGGTGATGGAAAAGGGGATGGAATAAAACAATATTCAAAAATGGTAACAAGATAATCAGCTGTAAGCAAAAGTCGGTATCAGATGTAGCCTAAGAGGAAGCGTGCTTTCCTTTATTATTGAAGATCGTAGGTCTGAATCTTGGAAGTGTCCCTAGAATTTTCATTGTGAGATAGAAAATCGTGTTCATGATTGCCCTTGAATATATGGCAAACTGTAATGAACTGATTTATTATTTACTATTAACCGCACTAATTAAAAACTATGATTTCACTTTTATTATTTATTATCGAACAATTCAAAAGTATAGAGCTAGTGAAAATTTTAATGCACACTACGTGTCTAACATAAATATCCAACTTTCACAATGAGAGAAGAAAATGAAATCCTCTCCCTATCATGGGAATTTTTCCCACACAATGTAAATATAAAAATAAGGAACAAAAAAAAAAAAAAAGAACAAAAAATAGTACACACGTCATGTGAATGCACACCCTTTTTGCTAATACCTTTTCGAGGAGGAATAAATCATTGTAAACTAGGAGAGAGAAAAGAAGTCATTACTTTCTTAAGCAAGCTTGAATATTCAGTTTTCTGTTGGACAGGTTCCAAGGGAACTGTTATCCTGGTAGACATGATACTTTGAAGACAAATAACTTCAAGATACAAATTAAGCAGAAAAACAAGACCTGAAGAGTTTTTCAGCGGTTTTGAATGATATATAAATAATTATTTTATTATCTGTCATCTAGCAAATATAATGCTTCATTTATTGAACACAAATACATCATTAACGTAAGCATATTAAGAAACTATAAAAAAACACTTAAAAAATAATTAATTTCTTTAAAAAATAGATTGGTAATAATTGTTATTAAACAGAGTGAATGTTGAAATCATGAACAATACAACCTAGTTAAGTAAATTATTTCTTATCTACGATGGTAATGCTAAATATGTATTTAAATCTGTAAATGATTATTTATGATAATTTATTTATATAGAACTATGTGACATAAAAATGTGACTATTCTTTAGTTTTTCAAGTATTTTAATATATTAAGCTATCACTATAAACGCTTGACCATAATTTGGTTATTTAAATAAAGGAACTTTATATATGACTGTAAACATATATAATTTACCAGAATAAAACTAAATTGACATTTTGAGAAATCGTCATCAGGTACTTTGACAGACACATCGTGAACTGCTCTGAAATGTTTTACATTAGGGGAACCTACTGTAAGATGGAGGGTGAGGCATCGGGATATCTAGGTGTTGATAAACACTATGTATCTATTCGGCAGGGGTTCTCAGCTGCCTGTTTACAACTATACTGATACATAAATTTGCTATTCTGAAGAACTGAGAAAACATATTCTATTGAAAGAGTTTATCTAATATATTCTGAATTCCACTTTAACTGCATTACTAGTAGTGACAACAATCCTGTAAACAAACTTATTTTTGTCCTTTTTATAAATATATACATTTAAATAAATATATAGTATATATTTAAATAAAAATTAATTACAAAGAAGGTAGCACACAGAGGACAAAAAAATAACTCATTTTTATATTTCGACCATCGTCATCATCAGGAGGTGAAGAGTGGCGACTCTACCTTCCTGCCGGACTCTTCACCTCCTGATAAAGACGATGGTCCAAACATATAAGTAAGTTATTCCTTTGTCTATCTGTGCGCTACCTTCTTTTTAATTGGTTTTTATTTAAAGATCCGCTGAATCGTTTCATTTAATTACTTATTATAAAGTTATTATGACCATTGGTCTAATGAAGCAATAATTTGCTCTCGAGGATTAGGTTCAAATTTGGAAATGACCGTTATATTAATTCGACTTACTCACCATATTCAAGACTACAGTTATTGTAAAATCATGGCCAATATAACAAACCTTCGAAATGTTGAGTATTTCTAGAGCTTAGGGTAGTGAAATTACTTTATGTATCTATTTGTATATTGAATATTGTGTGTTACTTTATTTGCACTACTTTTTCTATAACTTTGTAGCTCTGACGATGCTGAATGAATTCCCGATATCACCAGCCTGTTTAATCGTTCTATTCAGTAATGTAATCGTTTGACCCAACCTTATCAAACCTATATATGCATTAATATTACTTTGATCTGATGTTTATGATTAGTGGCTTTTATAGTACCGTCTTTCCCCTTTCTGAACTTCACTTTTAGCATACACGAAAGTTGGATGGTTCCACTATCCGTCAGCCTCATGAAACAGAAGTTTTACATTTTTCATATTTGTCATTACCAAATATATTGATTGCCTATATAGCAAATATATTGTCATCTAAAAAATTGATCATTTTTTTATATCTGTCTATTTCACGTGTAAATTTGAATGAAGATACTTTTTGATATACATGTTAATAATAATGATCAAACCACAGTATGAAATGGGAAAACAAGACAAAGATCTTTCAACCGTACCAAGCGGTCTTCCTCTGAGTCAAAAACCCAACTGACTCTGTTAGGTTTTTGACTCTGACGAAGACCGCTTGTTAGGTTGAAAGATCTTAGTCTTGTTTTCCCATTTCACATTGTGATTTGATCATTCATTGTTATTTCACGTGTTTATGTGAAATCTTATCATGCATGTTGATAAATACAAGATATTGTAATTATATGAAAAATTGTTGCATACTTGTTAAAACTGAAAGTATGTTTTGTAATATTAAATCAACTTTAAAAAAAACTAAAGTAAATAGAAAGATACTGATAGTGAACACAACATTGTGAAAGATAAGGGAAAAAACTGCGTATAACGAAGGTACTGCGTAATGAAGAAAAACAAACTGCACTAACCAACCCATCCGGCAAATTTAACGTGTATTTTATTTTAATTCTTTAAAAATAATTGCTAGTCAACTTAACTATTCATTTTATTAACCGTTTTAGCATTTCCTTAGTTTTCAGTGTAATTCAAGCTGTCTTTTTTTTGTGATAATAAATTTCTTATGCAAATAAAATTCATACAAAAAGCATATTGGTAATTGTCAATAGTTTCAAAATGATTGAATAAATTGAATTTTTTCAAATATTTAGCTTCAATATATTACAAATAATACAATTCCTCTTTCACTTTTGTCTTATCTTTCAAATTACATCAATACACACCAGGGGCAATGTAATTCAAACACTGAAATAGCTAAAGTTCCACAAAGACATCTAACCTTTTCAATAATCAATTTTTAATAGCAAAGTGAATTGAAAAAAAATTTTACTTGTTGTACTGCTAATACAGTTTTTATTATGTAAGTTACTCAAAAAGTAACAAATCGTGTAATGCTTATCTCTCTTACGTGTATTACTTATTATTTTGAAATTAGTTTTAAAAAGGTTGGTACGTAATACTTTTTGATTGATTTTTGGTAAAAAATTGTTTTGGATGAATTCTCAGTCTACTTTTTTTCCTATTTATTCAAAAGAATTTATATTGTTAACAATGGTATATCATATTGTATAAAGAAGCATTTTCAAAATTAAGAATCTACAATAGTTATCTTGCTAATCAAATTTAATTACCTTACAGTATACAAGAGGATCGATGAATCATAATTAATCGTTGATAATTGTATAATTACGTGGACTCATTGCGTGTGGGAAGACTGAAAGGCAAGACGTCAATATGCTAATTCAGGGGGGATTTAATTTGATGAGGGAACAGGTGTATCTCGAGCTAAGGGCGCACGTGTTGGGGTTGATGCAGGAGAGACAATTAAGAGCCACCAGGAAGCGGTGATTTTATCAGATTCCAATTAATCTAACATATGTTTTAGATTAAATGCTAGTAGATAGGTGAATTATATACATTTACTTGTGATTTATGTGGTCATTAGTTTTAGAAGACTACTTCCACAGTCACTTGTAGAGATCATTAGGGGTAACTTTTGCTCCATACTTTTTTTTATAACACACTTATCAGGTATGCTAATAAATTAATACTTGTTGCATTTTCGTCACGTTATATAGTGAAATACATTGCTGAAACTTAAAAAACAGATATTATACTTTTATTTCTTGTTGAAAATACTCTAGTGGAACTTATGATTGTATTTAATACATATTTACATTTAATTTCTTGTTAGATGCCGTAACAGATAGATACAAGATTATAGGATATTTTATGTAGATTAAATCAGAACAATTTTATGCAGAGAATACATTATAAGATACAGGGATGTAACGCTACAGGTGTCAGGTAACATCAAGTAGGTGGTTTGCATGCTTTTGAATGAAGATTGAGTCATAACTCCTATACCTTTCATGTGAGGCATAAACATCTTGTGTACTACATCCCTCTGCTGGATGTCGCTCGAACCAGGACGATGTCAATTATTCTTTAAAGATGCCTGCTCCAATAAACTTGAAAAAAATAACATTTATAATTTGCAATATAAAATAAGTTGTTTCAATAAAATCATTATGTTACTAGAAAAAGACTAAAATTTGGCTTTAAGTAACAAAATTAATCATACCTTTTTCTCAAGATAGAGCACTAACAATATTCTGAGATTATGTGGTATGGAAAGGACTTGTATTTGTATTTTGTATGTGATGTAGTTTTAGAGAAGAATTTGTTTTTGTTATCTTCTCTTACGAAAGTAGATATTTTTTTTTATTATTGAATCATTCAGTCTTTTACCATTAATGTTGCTTTCAACATGAAGTTCAAAACATAGTTAAAACGAGTGATCCCATAGTACAATTACAAACTAAACATACACTCCATGTTTTATTTCTATGAGCGTTCCTTGTGTACACTCTTACTAAGACATCTTCACAAGAAGTGGATGTTTAACTTTTAGATTTTCTGAACAGCTTTCAGATTTATCCTGTTATCTTGTAGATGAGTTCGACAGATTCTGTTAAACTATTACCCATAAATATTTAGACTCTTTATGTTTTTTAAGAGACAAAAATTGAAAATTCTACTTAATTCTACTTTTAAGAATGTTGGTGTTATCATTAGTTTAAAAGGCATAGTGAAGTCAGTTGAAGTAACAATAAAATATAATTTTAAAAGCGAACAAATCCGTGATTGCCATACATGTGTGGGATTCAAATAATAACTGGTTCCCATTTCAATGGATTGTTAATTCAGATTAATAATCATTCCACGTGATTGTATACCCTGAATTATGAATTACTTAAGTTTTACGACGTATGCAGTTTCTGATAGCTGTTACTGTAACTTCGATACTCATGTCCTTCGAAGTTATTGTTTAACCTCTTACTACATATGCTTGTTACGTAGTTGTATAAAATAAGCGTTGTTGTATATTTGTAAATAAATATGTTTAAAAAAAAATATTTGGAACACCATCTCTGAGAGATGGTGAAAACAATTTTCCACCTTCTCGATGAAAATTCATTCATCAAGATTTAATCTTGCAAGTTCAATCAACAGAATAGTCATCATTGCACCACCTCCAACTAAACATATATTTAGTAAATAATCATATTATAAAACAAAATTAACTAAAAATATCCCACATCCCTTTTTAAAGGTTCCAGTAGTCGTTTCTATTTTTACTGCTGTAGGCTCAAGATACTTTTTTCGTAAAATATTAATAAATCATTGATATTCAGTCATTGAATGAAGTATTACTGGTAAATAATACGATTTTTAAGTCCTTTTAAGCGACACCTCCAATAGTGACACTGAAAATCAGTGATTAGCCTTTTAAGAAATGTATATTTGTAATTTACCTAGTTTGTTTACAGTAAGAGTTAAAAATAAAACTTATAGGTCTACAGAATTCTCCTTTTTATGGTACGTTAGGCCGATTTTCTAATTGAAAAAGTCTGATCTAATATAGTATTTCTGTTTTTAGATACCTAAAGATTAATTGCTTTTAAGAAGTGTTCGAAATGATAATTTTTAATTTTAATAATACTGTTCTAATTTTTCTTAGAGGCCTAAATACTCATCCCTTCAAGCAGGGTAAAACTGTTTGAGATTTCTAAGGTTTACTCCTTATTGTTTTTTTACAAGATTTGTTGGAGTCCTAAAACTCTATGTCCTTTAACAAGGGATATTATATTTTCTTAAAATTCGGGAAATTATTGTCCTCAATAAGATAGTACGAAGCATAACGTGTTTGTTTACGATTATATTTGCATTCTGTACATACTTTCCATTCAAAGAATATTCAAATAGATGTGTTCAAGAACATCTTTATAAAACATTTGTTCATTTTATTTAGATATGAATGATAATTCTTTCAACACATGCTTTTCTCTTTAGTTACTGGTTTCTTTCTTTTATATTCTATTTCTTTGATTCGTCTTGTCTAAAATGCAGTAGAGAAAGCTAGAATAAGTTGTTGAATGATTGTTGTACATTGAGTGATGACTTGTCTTTACCGAATGTCTGTGACAGGTTCATGAGTTAATTTAACGGCTTGTCATGTGTTTGAAGCAGCCTCCAGAATGTCGTGTTCCGCGATTCTGCATAATCGAATGTGCTGGAGGGCTTGTTGTGTTCAGATGACTGACAGGCTAAGTGGTACAAGTTAGCTACCTTAAACATCCTTCTCCTCTTAGTTTTCCTTCTCCTCTTCAACTTACCCAAAACCACCCTTCCACTTTTATATCATATACTCAATGTTCAAATTATGTAAACATCTTGTTAGTTTTGATGGCATACATCATAATACCATAATGAATTTCACTATTGTTTGTATGCAAAATAATTTTCACAGAAAGAAGTGTGTCATACGAATCTTTCGCATGGAAACGTCCCATATTGTTTGCGAAACTTTGCATCCTGTAAAGATAATGTATATACTTTAGATCAAAATAAATATTTGTTTCTGCATCGTTATTTTCGCAACTTGAAATTCTGCATTTAGTGTCCCTTAAAGATAGTATTGTGTAATCTAGCGCTACTAAAGATACAATTTTATACTTAGCAAATGAAATGTTTATATTTAGATGAAAATAAGTATTTTGTTGCCGCATCATTATTCTCGGGGATTGAAATTTTGCATTTCGTGTTCCTTTAAGATAGTATTGTGTAATTTAGAGCTAGTAAAGATATAGTGTAATTTTATAGCTGATGAAAGCAATGTTTATACATTAGATCAAAATAAGTGTTTTGTTGCCGCATCATTATTCCGGGACTCGAAATTCTGCATTCAGCGCTCCTTTAATGTAGTATAGCAAAATTTATACTTGGTAAAGCTATAGTGTAATTTTATAGCTAATGAAAGCAATGTTTATACATTAGATCAAAATAAGTGTTTTGTTGCCGCATCATTATTCCGGGACTCGAAATTCTGCATTCAGCGCTCCTTTAATGTAGTATAGCAAAATTTATACTTGGTAAAGCTATAGTGTAATTTTATAGCTAATGAAAGCAATGTTTATACATTAGATCAAAATAAGTGTTTTGTTGCCGCATCATTATTCCCGGGACTCGAAATTCTGCATTCAGCGCTCCTTTAATGTAGTATAGCAAAATTTATACTTGGTAAAGCTATAGTGTAATTTTATAGCTAATGAAAGCAATGTTTATACATTAGATCAAAATAAGTGTTTTGTTGCCGCATCATTATTCCCGGGACTCGAAATTCTGCATTCAGCGCTCCTTTAATGTAGTATAGCAAAATTTATACTTGGTAAAGCTATAGTGTAATTTTATAGCTAATGAAAGCAATGTTTATACATTAGATCAAAATAAGTGTTTTGTTACCGCATCGTTATTTTCGGGGCTTGAAATTTTAGATTTGGTGTTTCTTTAAGATAGTATTATGTAATTTAGAGCTAGTAAAGATATAGTGTAATTTTATAGCTAATAAAAGAAATGTTTATACTTTAGATCAAAATAAGTATTTTGTTGCCGCATCGTTATTCTCGAGGCTTGAAATTTTGCATTTAGTGTTCCTTTAAGTTCTTATTGTGTTACAGCATTTTTATTAATTGTTTTTTTAATGACTTTAAAAATTTAAATCAAAGAAAAATATAACAATGAAAAGACAACTATTAAAATTCACCTATAGCAAAATATACGATTTTTTTAAAACTTATTAAAAATATTCTGTTTTTTCCAACTGGTTTAAAGATTTTGATTTGTATTAAGGGCAAAAAAGTAGCTTACTTTTGATGCAGCAACCATTATCTAGACCAGGGGTTCTCAAACGTTTTCTTCTATAGACCCCCTGTAGGAATTTTATTTTTTTCATAGACCCCCTACCTAAGAAATATATATAAATATACACATCTAATTGTGTGTGTGTGTGTGTGTGCAATGGCTACCACAGACGACTCATTTTAAAACACATAGTAATAGGAAAATCAGGGGAAATTGTAAAGAAGAAAGAAATTGAAATATCAATAATTATATCTATATTTTAAAGTCCATGGAAACCTTAATAATAATAACTAAAAAAAATAATATTACCGTAATTTCAATCGACTAATTCCCAACGCTAGTAGGTGGTATGGTGGGGGGTTTTAATTTCGGAATTAAACTCTCATATCAAAACATTGGACATATTTTATAAGTCATCAAAACATACTTTTTCATTACTCATGCTCACTTCCTCCCCAAATCTACTCGTAGTTTATATTTACTTATTATTTTTATTACAATGCGAATACCTTAATATTCATTTATAAATATTATTTTATTTATTATTATGTTCATTTTATTTATTTATTTATTCATTTATTTTTATTATTTTTATTTTTTATTTACAAATTTATTTTTTACAAAAGAGACATCCATAGACCCCCAATAGACCCCTTGGTGATCATAGACCTCCATGAAGTCCCCTAGACCCCTTTGAGAATAGCTGATCTAGACCAATAGCCATAGTGTGTGTTTGCCTTCCAAGGACTAGGCTCTAACTACTTAAACTCTGTTTCAACTATTGGAATGCTTCACAAGATATCTTTAATTTTTTTTTCATTTCGTGACTTGATTAGTAATATGCGTGTTATATACCTGTTAGTACTCATTGCTTTTGTCTTTTGTATGATTTGAGAGTTATCAGAATCAAAATTGTGATAAATCAATTATCACAATCAATTTATAATCTTTAAATTAGCGCTCATATTAAATCAATTTATCAATAATCGATGTTATTGCATAATCACAGGCATTCGATATCAGCATATCTTTCGAAAGTTCACCAATTCTTCTAAACCGATGTACCAATTGCATTTTTGTTATATTTGGCATAATGCCCGGTACACATTTTTCTCTCTCTTGGATAAGATTGTAAACTTTAGAGACCAAAAAAAAATGCAAAATGTATTAAAAATATTACTTTGATTTTTCAGTTTTTTCGTGTCATTACACACAGAATATGAATTTTCATAAACTAAAAAGAATTACTGTGATTGAACCTTAAACTGTAAACATACTGTTAGAAATGGTGACATCGGTTAATAATAATGTTCGTCAAGATAAAAATCCAACCTTTGATATGCTGCAAAAAAATCTTTAAAACCTGTTAGTTCTTATCCATAGTCGAATCTTACTTATTAAGAAAAAAATCATGTCGTTTTGATTAAATAATTAAATTTAAATAATAATTAAACATTTTAAGTAATTTTTTGTTTAAAAAGAAGGTATATAAAATTAAATTGTTACAAAAATTGATGGAATGAAACAGTTTTGTTTATGATTTTAGAAGATTATGTACAGAAAGATTATACAAAAAACTGTAAGGAACCATTCTACATTTATAAGTTCAGTTGTTTCAAATCCTTAAAGTATATAAATACAGTAATAACAAGTTTTTTTTTTCTTTTTTTTAGAAGACGTTTCAATTCAAATATTTATACCTTTTGATAACCATTGTTATTGCAATGAGCTAAAAATAGCCTAGATCATTAATATTTACTTAAAATGATAAATACACAAGTTGAAGATAATAACAAAACTAAATGAGTTCTTCTTACTTGAAGAAACTTCCATTATTGTTCTTGAGGAGTGGCAAGTTACTGAAGATGGTTTTTCACTAACTTGTTTAATACGATTCAAGCGTGCTCGATAAATAATCACTTCTTCTTAATAAAGGTTGAGGATTAAGGCTTATGTATTAAGTAATATAGTTGGCAATATATTGCAGTAAGTCATCCACACATGTTCATACTACAAGCTTAAACAATTAAAGTTCGACTAGAAGATATTTATTAAATCTTAATATAGTAATAAATTTAACATTAAATTTATTTAATTTAATTTGGTTGATATCTCCTGTATTTCAAAATACCAGGTGATATTTATTTACTCTGATATGACTATCTGAAATCAAAACTTAAATGATATTTACTCACTTTTGAAACGTTTTCAGGAGAGATAAGAGAGAAAAACCAAGCAAACTGGTACAGAGGGTCTCCAACCATCTCGGTATCAGTGCGTTTGAATTTTCTCTCTTATCTCTCCTGAAAAGGGGTTCAAACCGAAAATTGAAAGATGTAAGTGTGTGTTATTAATTTATATATGTTTCTTCATCTACACTGAACTTAACTCGTTCTTTTCGGATCTTCATCGAAAAAGTATATATATATAATATCAATGATCAAACCACAATAAGAAAATGGGAAAACATGACTAAGATCTTTCAACCGTAACAAGCGGTCTTTGTCAGAGTCAAAAACCCAACGTCATCTTCATCAGTATATGGACGATGCTTTTTTACGTTAGGACTATAGTGATGTTAACCGGAGTTATCTCAATTCATCTTTTTCACAATTTCATTCACCTATACCATTTTGTACAGTTTATTAACAGTCTTTAATATTAACAACGTCGTCTGGTCGATGAAAGTTTGATAATTCTTCTTTTCTCTAAGCCCATGAACCATCAAGTATAGTTCATTTATATTTGACCAGAATGTTAACGTCATACAATCAGAAATGAAAATTCGATGTTATTAAATAATAGGCAAAGGTTATTACGTTTCATTTTTTTTTTATTAGTGTTTAGACAATTATTGACCCGAGTCGAAACGATCGAAGGTACGTTTTACAAAATCTTCGGATGTAATCTAGAGTAAGGTAACTTTGGGACATCTGAAGTAGAATCAAACTTATATAGTTATCTTTTACTGCTTTGTTAAATATGAACCAATTAATAAATATATCACTTCTAGCCCAGCACGATAGTCATAAGTGAGTAGTGTGGGATTTCGTAGCTAACTGACGTGCTAATTAACATTAAGAAATCTAGCCTTGATCACTTTCTTTTGTGCATTCCTCGTGTCCGTTATAAATGTTAAGATAGATAATTTTACATTGACCAATTAAAGACAAATTTTACAGAGCGTGGCTATCCACAACATCTCATTCATGGAACGAATTAGTCAATAGAAATTGAAAATATATACGAATTGTTCACATCTGACGTGACCTAGTTTCCTGCCATCACTTTTATCCTTGGTATCATTAAATTACAATCTGAAACGTAAGAGCGTTATCCATCTTCACAAACATATAGCCTGATTGTCAATCAGATGTTCATATAACCTTAATAAGCCACAACAAATATTAGTTATACTCCCAAAGCTATTTACATTCAAAGTAGAGTGCATAACATTATGTCTGTCAAGAGATATTTCATGAATGATGTCTTGTTTTGGTTTTTAATTCATGAAATGATTAAATTGACTGATGTACTGAGAAAATGAGTTGACCTGTTCTTCTAATACTATACCAATGCTGCAGAAAGGCAACACATATGTTTACAGGGAGCTGATCCATGTATTTGCATGTTTTCATAATTTTCTTTCTTATCTGTTAACTATAAAAAGACCTCTATTACGCAGATAATTTTTAAAAACAATTTATTCTCATGGTGGTAACATAGTGATTTTTACACTCCCGAAAACACTTCCACTCAGTGATTTAGACTGTCTCCAACCTATTTTATATCTTAGAAGAAACACTTATCGTTAGTTATACACTTATGTTGACTTTGAACGTTTGTCCCTCTTCAACTTCTTTTTTATGCCGTTCTCCTGATGATGAACTGCTGTTTTAAATGTTCATTACAATAACCATTTTCTTAAAGGAACAAATTTTCAAAATGTTGCCAAAAGTGACAGAATGTTTAAATTGAGGTCGTCTGAAGAGGTCCACATTTGGTTTCTTCGAGACCGTTCTACACTCGGCTTAATAAGTATTTACTTATTTGACCAGTTCTAAAATGCTACTCTACTCTATTTTTTTATGCTTTCACCCTATCTATTTTGGTTTTAAAATCAAAACTCTATGAGTCAGTTTCAATAGTTCAATACTGTTAATGCTTGCCGTCAGGTGAGGAAGTGGTGTTTTGAACTGACGACAATCACAACACCTACATTTTTTTCAAATTCGACGTTTCGGTTTATTCAAAACGTTTTTGCTAGGCCTAAAATACAACATTGAGATATAATAGTGAACATATATCAAAAGAGACAAAGTTAGAACATACACAATATTACAAATGTAAATATTTTATAGTTTTATATGAAATTCATTAATGGCGTAGTATGCTTCTTTTGATGTGTGTACAATAGTCGATGATTATATGATTTTTTGTATTTTCGACGTATTGAAACATTTTGAATATTGTAACATCAGCTTTGAAAGTCATTACCTAAGACCTATGGTATGCCATATCATTATTTACTTGGTAGTCTAAATAATTATTTAATGTTAGTTAAACAAAAATTATTCTTTTGAAGAAGTACATTTGTATGGCATATAATTTTACAATAAACGAAAGCGGGAAGTACCTGCGTAAAATGAAACAAATATCAACTTTTTGATGAACATTATTTTAACCAGCCCAATTATCTTGGCCTGTTTTAAATGGATGTTGTGTTTTTTATTATGGTTAGTTTTTATTTTGCCTTTATGAGTCCTTATCAAACCTACAGAAGTATGCAATTTTGAAATAAATAAACATGATAGAAGTTTAAATTGAGTATGTTCAGGAATAGAATTTCTAAACATAAATGTCTAGTACTTATATTAAAGCTATACTAAAGAATGCAACTAATCACGAATTCAATTTTTTACTGAATAAAGAAAAATTTAACAAATAAAAATAAAAAAGGCACCAAGATTAATTGATTTAAAAATCTCAATAACTTTAAAATGCAATTAAATTTTTATGATTAATGTTTGACCGATAATTTTTATTAAATAGCAATTCTATCGCTTTTCTTCTTTGTACATCTTGTCTTTAGTTATAACTTGTTTCAACTAACTCTTCTTTCAACATATCGAAATTATGACTTTGATAGATACAACGTGCTGCAAATAGAGTGATATTAATGCTATTTGCCTTTAGATACTGTTTGTATCTTGGTACAACTGCTCTTTTAATAAAGGGTTTGTTCCTCCGTAATTCCCATAATAAATTTTTCCACAGTTTTTAGACTTTATTGTATAGATACTACCTTGTAATTTCTTTGAAATCATCTCTTTCAGTTTTGAGAACAAATATTTTAATTTATTTTATCATGAAATGCAAGAATTACTTCAGATAATTCTCTTTTGAAGAGTATTTTAATTGTTTGTGAATTATCATAAAGAAATGTAAATTTAAAAAAACGTTTTACCATCTCTTTGTATGTTATTATTTATTCTTTTTGTTGGAGTTTGTAGTTCCCTTAAGTACTTAAACTATGATTATACAATGAAATTTCTCTTGTGTTTATTTTTCCATGCTAACATTTTTAGTCTTCTATTATTGTTTTATTATTTTATTAATTAACATGTACAAATAATTGTCCCAAGTTAAATAATAATCAGTATTCTGAAAGACAAAAGGCCAGTACTGACTTTGTTTTGATAAAACTCAAAAGTTTTGAAAAGTCATAATAAAAGAAGATTACAAAAATGTAATGAAAACTTTACTGAAAGGTAACAAACAAAAAGTTATTCAATTTCAAAAAAAAGATCCATTTTCAACTTTACTTACTATAGTAAATAATTTCGATGAGGTTAAAAAAAATTGATTATATCTTCGTGAAATATTATTAATGAAATGATATAACGTAATATTAAGGTAACGTAAACCTTGACTTTACCCTAAACTTTTTTCCTTATTTTTTTGTACTTATAGCTTCACTATCTAAAACTTATCTATTTTTAATAACAATATTCAATTTTCATTTTGCATACGAAAATAAACAATTTATTCAGACTTAAAACAGTCAGCAGGTCATCTACAGTATCTCGTAATAAATCCTTTCATAAACTTCTTTCTTGCCATACAAATTATTTAGATCAAATTTTGTTTTCTAAATTCTATACTATAAAATCCCTATTACCGTACATTTCGTGAATTCTAATAATAATTTTTTTTGCTAATGCTACATTATTAAAATTGTGTATATAGCATCTATTCTTATTTTGTAAATTCATATATTTTCAAATTCATATCCCAAAAATTCATACTGTTAGCATAGACGAACTAAATCAAAACACCAGAGGAATAAAAGATAAAATGTTTTACAGAAACTATTTAAGAATTTAAGGACTTTAAGAGTCCTTAGGGGCATCATCAAAGCTAATATTAACTATGATAACCCTGAAGACTTGTTGTAACTTATTACATAATACAAACGTATAAATACAGCAAACTTGGTAATTAAAAATGACTTATAACACAAAGCTAAACTCCAGCAAAACTAATGTAGTTTAAGCTATAACTGCACCCTGGGAAACTGGAAGTTCCTAAAAAAAAAAATTACATTGGTACGATAACGACAACGTTATCTATCGAAGGGATTTACAATGCACCTTGCTGCAGGTGCTCCTAAGGAACACATGAAAAAGAACCATTGGAACTAAGCCGACAAATGTTAACAAGGAATAATGATATAATTAATAAAGAAAATGTCGTCAGCTATCTACAAATAATAGAAGCGCTCCATATTATTATTAGGAAGCCCACCATGAATGAACAATTTCAAGTTTCAACAGAATTGTGGAACTACACGTAATACGGAAAATACTGGAAATTAAACCAAAGCCTTTAGAACAAATATTTGCGAGCTAGTTAAACCTGTATTATTTCAATTACCGTAGCCTAATTGTAACCTTCTCTTACCTGTGTAGTATGCATTTTAACTGTTTATTTTTCTTAAAATTATTTATCCTTAGTTTTATAGATTTATATTGATGTTTATATTCCTAGTATTAGCAAGTAAATTTTTAATACTCTGACGATGGTTAATGGTGACTGAAATGTCGGTTTGTTGTAAAAAGTGAATTTAGTGAATAGTTTAACAATAACGACCATATAAACAATTTAGGTAATTGTTATTCGATATGCCAGAAAAAGTTAAAACATTTATTAGAAAGCTAGAAAACTGACTAGAACAAGGATTCAAAAAATACATACATAAGTTTAATAAAATACATATATATATAACAAATTCAATAATATATGGACTGTTTTATTTGACTCGTAACAAGTTGTTATCTGTCTTCGGAGCGACTCATATAAAGATACGATGATGACAAGGTCATCGAAATATAGTAGTGAGTTTCTGTGATTTCATTTCTGTGTTTCCCTATGCGAATATAGTTATATACATTATAGTATATATACATATATGTTTCACAGTAAACAATGGACACAGAGTAAAGGGACGAACACACTTCCAGTCTCCAATCTCTTTATGACGGTTCAACCAAAAATTGGAGACTGTAAGTTTAACTCTTTACTCTATACCTATAGTTTACTGTGAAACGTTTGTTGTCCTTTGTGGATCGTTTTCCTGTTGATAATATATATATATATATATCAGCTCAAAAACGAAGAAAAGCAACACACAGAGAAAGAAACACACTTACAAACTCAAATTTTTGGATGATCCGTCTTCAGGAGAAAAGAGAATGGGTGACCAAGCACTATCTGTCTCTCTTTTCTCCTGAAGACGGATCATTCGAAAATTTGAGTTTGTAAGTGTGTCTCTTTCTCTGTGTGTTGCTTTTCTTCGTTTGCGAGCTGATTTGCGTCCAGTTTGAATCGTTTTTTCGAATTTTGAGATATTTATATATAATATATATATATATATCAATGTTGAAACCACAATAATAATTGGGGAAAAAAACTAAGATATTTAAACAGTAACAAGCGGTCTACGTCAGAGTCAAAAATCCAACTGACCAGTTCTTGTTACGGTTGAATGATCTTAGTCTATTTTTTTATTTCTTATTGTGGTGTGAACATTGATTGTTGTTTCTCATGTTTGGTAAAACTTGTTATATATATATTAAAGTGAAAAAGACAACACATAAAAGAAACGAGAACACTTACTGGATCAAGATTTTGAACTGAAGTTTGTCATTAGGAAGGGAGTAAAAGGGAATAAGAAGAGGTATGTGCGTTCGGGACTGCGAGTGGAAGGAAGTATATTTATAAATATAAATATACTAAATTGAAGAAATGGTCCAAACAGAGTTTTTAAAGTTTTAAAGCTTTAAATTACAAAAAACGGGACACAGAAAAAAGAGAAAATACACACTTACTAAATTCAATACTTCGAACTGTTGTTCATCATCAGGAGTAGACTAGAAGAGAGGACGAAGTGAGAGAGATATCGCACGTCGAAGGAAGGAGCACGAGTCAGCGAATTTAGTAAATGTGTATAAAAGAACTTTACTAAACTTTCCTTTTCTTTATTCTTGTGCTATATACTCTTCATCCTATATCATAAACCTCTCTTGGTATGTATGGTATTATGAATTGTAATCATCTTTAGAAATTACCTTATAATTTGAGCAGGGATTGATTGTCGGATAAATGATATCAAAATATGAGACTAAATCAGCCGTTAAGAGATGCGGGCAGCTCTAGCCAAAGAAGAAATCCTCCGGGTAATTTCATGCGTGAAATTCTCTAGAGAAGTGCGAAAAAACCTTGCAAGGATCTTGCTACCAGCTATAATGGATTTAGTTGCAACTAACAGTGTTTTCCAGTTAAGGTCGACAGGTAATTGTTCTTTTTTCTGGGGGAATTGTTTTGTTCCAGGAGGTGATGTAAAATTCTAGTGCGTGCAAGATGCGTGTACCTTGAAGCTGCACTACATTGTAGTCTGTAGGTAGTCTATATTCTCTATACAATGCCTTGATAAATAATATCAGCGCTTTTCACCTAGAGGATGATTCATTCAAAATTATCGAAAACAATACAAACATGAATTCTACAATGTCAAATGAGACTTTGTAAACTATGTAATGTTTGGAATATATTTGATTTGTTATTATTTATAAAAAGGAAATGAAAAAATTTCTGTTGATACGTTTTCGATGTCGTCTTTCTAAACATTTCAATGAATCAGACAGAAGTCGTAAACTTATAATATATGTTCAAAACATACTTTTATATACAAAATTATTATCTTAAATATCCAAAAATGCAAAACAACTTTATTTACTACTAAAGCAATAACAATAATCGTGTTTTAGTGTATTTACTTTATGTATTAGTATAAGTTTAGGTTATTTATTCAATAAGTGTTTTAACTGAAAATATTAAAGCAATAAAACATTTCATCAGGCCTTCTAGCTCGATGATACTCAATCCATGACACGCGTGTCAAAGATGTCACGCCAACTCATTTTGAGTGCCATTCATCGACAAAGGTAAAAGTTGCATAGTTCCATTTTTTTTCCCTGAAACATCCAGAATAGGGTATCACTCCAGTAATATTACCAATCACGTTACTCATGAGTAACAGAGCAATCAATTCTAAAACCCAATGTAAAGATGTAAATAAGTATTCATAGCCATGATACATAGTGAAATCATTCCAGAACTATATCCAAGGTTAGCAGTTGCTCTATAAATAATATCAAAACGAAAGGAATTAATTGGCTAACTGATGATGTTAGTGGCCCATAATAATATGTTCTGTTTTCTATAATTTTTAGTGTACTATTTGAAACTGATATTATTATTTTTTTTCAAAAATGAATCTTTTTTCTAGATTTATCCATTTTATACTTCTTTTTTTACTATTTTTTGCTTTTAAATTACTCAAATATATGAATGAAATATTAAAAATTTAAGTTTCTTATAATGGTTACAAATATAAAAAGAATATAAATATTTATATTTGTGAGTAACCATCTGAGTTTGAAGTTTGGGATAAATTTTAACAAGCCGAACTTAAAAGATTCATCATTGCTGTTCTAACTTGTCAAGAAGAACGGGTCCAATGCCTCATAGTACGTCAGAAGATGGCTTTAATGCGGCTTTTTTGTCCTACGAAGCATAATTTTTATAAATATTACATTTTGTTCTTTAGAAATTTATGGATAAGAACTCTGACAAAGGTCAATCCCAATGATGACCGTCAGTTTAGACCAAGGTCTTTGAAGTGGTCGATATCGACCTCTGGAGGTCAACCTCGAGCCACCTATTCCAGGACCCATAAACGCAATCACAATTAGAGATATTATTTGTGATAATATAGTCATTACACGTGCTGATGTTGTCAGTTGCTCATTTAATATCAAATAACTTAGTAGAATAGATGAGCCTTGTATACCGGCGTTCCCACTCATAATATCACAGAAGCAAGCAGCCATACTAATTCATTATTTTCTAAAGAGTGAACGAGACTTAATATTAATATTATTTTAAACTTTCTTCATACTTCCTATCTTTTTAGTATAGCAGCCCGATTGGTTTCGCTTATCTTACATCATCAAATGGGACTAATCATATTTATGAAAACCAGGGATATAGATACCTAAAAAAAACCCGTAGTACTATTCTAACATATGCCTGAATTTCGTATCTTTAATATTTTTTATTTTAATAATGTGTAGTCTATTTTTATTCTTTTATAATTAAAGTTGTCATTGTCATGTCCGTCCTGTCGTTTTTTCATGTTTATTATTGGTTTAGACATTATATCTGTTCGGTTGTTGCTTTCTTCAAATACAAATATTAAATTCTGTATTTGAATATAATATTCCATCCATATATTGGATAATAATAACTGATTTTGGAACTAACTTTCCTAAAATAGACCGGTTTTACTTAACTCCCTCACAAAAAACTCAGCATTAACAAAAATTCATTACGAAAACAACGAGTTTCATACAAACCTTGGTGTTTTCCAAATAAAACGTTATTAATCTGTTGATTTTCTCTATAATTTGCAAACATAATTAGTGCTCATAAGGCACATTCTTCCATTAAATAATAACAAGCCAAATATGGGGCGTTATTTAACAATATATATATATATATATATAAATATTTCACATAAATACGTGAAATAACAATCAATGATCAAACCACAATAAGAAATGGGAAAATAAGACTAAGATCTTTCAACCGTAACAAGCCGTCTTCGTCAGAGTTGGGTTTTTGACTCTGACGAAGACCGCTTGTTACGGTTGAAAGATCTTAGTCTTGTTTTCCCATTTCTTATTGTGGTATTGAATCATTGATATATATATATATATTATATACAATAATATTATCAAACCAAGTATCAAGTTTGCTGATAATGAATTTAAACACTTGATTTAGTTCAATATCACCATGACGTATACGTATTATCAAACTCATTAACAATGAATTAGTTGATTGATTTTATATTATCTATATCACTTCTATTAAAATAAAACTATAATCTTTGTTTTAGTACAATCTGACGGTGATTATTAGTAGAACGTACTAATCATCATATCCAGTGTGATATTTCTTCTTCTTGTGTCTAATGGATATTACAATGTAAGGGTTTCTGTATGCTACTCTAATTATTCAAGAACACATGCCTAAGAGAAGATCAATTTAACTAAATTAATCAAATTCACTAGACCAAATTAACAAGAGAAATTATTGTAGGAGGTACCAAAATCATTAAAAAGGCAAGAGATCATCACAGGCTTAAAATTATTCAAGCTGTATGCATACAAAAAATAAAACTACATATTTTTTTTTACTTAAAATGGTCAGTTAGAAACCAACCATAAAATTTTGAAATTATTTGGTTACCAAACCAGTTACTAACAGTGACCCCTTAGTTTTGAACAGACAACCTTAATCCTCCTGATTGGCTCTACTTTTCCTATATAAAAGGAAAAACATTTGAGAATCATTCAGGGAATAAGTTATTTTTTGCTATCCATCAGTTAATATCTTTGATATTTATTAATTTAAATTATTAAATTTAACGTTGAACCATATCTTAAATGTTGTTCTATTAAGTTTATACCTTTCTGTATGCTTTCTAGGGTAAAATTTTGAACTTCAGGGTTTCCTTCTGCACTATCATCCTCTGAATTATTTTGGTCTCACTCAGATGCCATTTTCACCAAATTTGCTTCATCACCCTCTTCTTCTACCAGTATTCTTGAATATCTTCAGGTTCGTATTACCCAAACCTTCCCCTGTTTGATGTTTATTAGCACTGTTATCAAATCATTATTAGCATTTTTTTTCATTTTATAAATGCATTCTTTAAACTGTATGTTAATAGGTGTGCTTCTAGTAAGTATTTAGCATAAAACACTTAATGTTTGAAATACCCTGAATCGATCACCTTTTGTTTCTTCCTTCATTCCAGGATAAGTTTCTAGGCGTTTTTATCTTGTAGAACACACTGGGCACTTCCATCAAGTTGTCACGTGGTATCCAGTACGTCTGACAGACACTTCAGATTTGTCTTATAACTGAAAAATTCCATTCAAATCATTTTTAGCCATCCTGAAAAAGTAAATTACAAAAAAAGGTTAAAAATCTATTCTTTAATATATATGCCTTTAATATATATGACATTTTATTATTTGAAAAACAATCGTAAAATAACTTTTATAATAATTACAATTTCATTTCAAGCTGACACTAAATTTATTTCTATTTTTAAATCTAATTAAAAAATAATTATTTCAGGACTACGTTTATTTCATTTACTTACTTATTTCTTTTTATATAAAAAAAATAATAATATTTGAGTCGAAATGAACTCTTTTGTTTGCAGAACTCTTAATAAATCAACAGAATTTTTTTTTAGTGAGGCAAACAAAGACCTCTTATTCTGGATTGACCATGACTATCTCTAAGGTAGTACAGTTCCGTTGATACTTTGAAAAAATTAATGAAAGTACATTATTTTCAACGATAATGCTATGGAGATATCATTAAGTAAGAGTCCTCGATGCAGGTTCAGATTAAAGCACACTTTCATTATACTCATTAAAACGCCTGCGAGTTGAAATTCCTTTGAAGATAGGACTTCGTTAAATTTTGAGTTTATGTACAACAAAGTTTCATCATTTCATCATTACTTGAAGTACAATGAAGTACAAATAGATGCTTAAAGTATGAAGTAAATACTTTTGCTTCAAGTATCTTAATTTATCTTGAATGCTTCCAACACACACTTCTCTGTAGTTACCTTCAGTCTTCTTTTACGGTTCAAAGCAGTTCTCACTTTTCTTTTAAAGGACAACCAATCAAATTGTAGCAAGTAAAAGTAAATCAGGAAAACCAAATATCAGAAAATATCGAAGAAATAAGTCGTTTAAACTTTCATTATTAGAACAGATAAAGTAAATTGATTAGAGGATTTTGCAATAAATGAGAGAAATAAAGATCATCGTTTAAACCAACGAATAAACAATTCAGAATCGTATTAAGATCTTTTGATGAAGTAACTAATCTTGGTGACAGTGACTATTTAAGCAAATCAACGAAAGACAGCTTTAAGAAATTCTTGTATGTCCTCTTTTTTTTCACTTAATAAAACATTACAAAAAGCGTAGAAAATGTATACAAATTTGTGAAATTATTTTTCACGATAATTGAGAAACACTGATCAAAACAAAATTTCACTACGGTATTTTGACTTCCGTCATTATTAGAAGGATGTCATCTGCTTGTAAGGTTTAAATTGATAATTAAAAACAGTTTAATTATCAGTGCACATATCGTTAGTAATGCCAGATGTTGAATTATCTTATTGATTTTTTTTTGTTTAGCTTGTATGTTTTCTCTTGAATGAATTCATTTCGTTTGTTTCTTCGTTAACATTCAAGTAGTCAGTAGATATTTTATAAGTTTATTCCAAAAGGCAAACCCAGTGTTCATATTATTGATGATTCTGAGAAGAATTAAAAATATTGACTTAATGTTTTGAAAAGGAAAACTTCTTTAAAATAATAGTATTTCCTTGCGATATAACATAACTCCTATATCCTACCTGTTTTATAAAAAACATAACTCCTTTTTATAAGCCTATAAATGTTAAGTAACAGAAAGCATCTTTTTGAAAATGTGATTTGCTTATGACAATTCTCGATTCTTATAGTGGTTACTAAAGCTGACTTATAAACACATTTTAAATCATCCCTTACATGAATTATCAGTGTCTTTATTACACCCTGCTGTACCCAGTTCTGGTCTGACAGATTAGTTTTGTAACTTGAAATAGTATATCAGTAGCGCCTTAAACACATACCATGATTAAGGGTGTGAAGTTGAAGCCTTGGATGTACAGTTTTTTGATGTTCAATACAAGTCTGCTAGCTAGTTGTCTTTTGGAGGACTTAAACTCCTACAGTTTGAAGATTTTCAGAAAAATTTTTATTTGATACCCCTATGAAATATTATTTTTTTAACACCAGTTTTACAAGATTAGCAAAACAAAGAAAGGAACAGAGAAATTGTCTTACTTAATTTTTTCAAAAAAAAAAAATTTTTTGGTAACAAATGAGAAACAAAATGCAGCTGGAAACAAGTGAATTTTGAGTGAATCCACTAAAATATAATTGATGTTTAAAGGTTTAATGAAAAATTTTCAAATAATTTAATAACTTAATATGAGATGTAAAAGAATAAAATTCTTTTATGTAAAAAATCAGTGCCATTGATCATACATTTCTGATTCTTTCCATAGTATGATGAATTTGTCTCACAAGATGTTCTAATCAATCAATATGTTGCAACCTTGAACAAAACCTAATGTCAGGTGTACATTTTTTCTGTGTTTATGAATCATATTGACTTTTCAGTAATATTGAAGTGTGAGGAATCCACTCTTTCCTGTTATATTGTTGACAAATGTCCAGTTTTTTTACTATTCTAGTTAATAATTCATATCTATTATTTTCAAAACATTCAAACTTCCAGCTATAAAAGTTTTAAATTATACTGAATAGCCGTCTTTGACTTTGATTTTATTATGTAAAACTATGGTTTTGATTGTGTAAAAAAGTTATTCCCACAAAAAATAATGTAATTCCTCCATTTCATTATTTAGAATACTATATAATTAATTATTGCTTTGCTATATATTAACAACAATAGATGCAATTCAAATACAATCTTTTAATATTAGAAAAAAAAGTAAATAGTAATATTAATAATTATATTTATAGAAAGAAATATCACAAATATTGGTTAAATATGTTGTAATATGACTAATGATTCAGTTTTAATGCAATTTTAATTTTTTTTGAGTTTTAAGCTTTACTTAAGTAAGTATTCCTGTTATTCACTGTATTTGTTGTCATTCACTTGTATTTTTGTTTAATGTTATAAAGTTATGTTTTTTCGTCTCGTAGGGAATGATATGAAAGTTAACACCAGCTGTAAAGTTGTCTGGTCGTTAACGCAGAGAATGCTGTGTATTTGAATGAAATAACTTTGTATTCTAAATATATTATATATTATTATTTTATAAATATATTATAAAATATATTTCTTTATTACTTTTTTCAAACAAAATAAGAATATTTTAAAGTTTTAAAGAGAAAAACTTTGTCTTAAATCTTCATTATAGAAGGAGGTTAGATAAACTGTGTAAGTGATTTACTGGCTGTAGGAACAAACGCCATGTTCACCTGTAAGTGATTATTTCGTAACATGAAATCTTCACTTTTACTGTTGTAAAAGTGTTATTACTGCTGTAGTTGTACTAGTGATATATGCATCAGTGGTGTGATAAACAAAAATAAGCGTGTATATTGATATTTGGATCAATCACTATCTGTACTAACTCCAGGAATGAAAGACTAATAAACATCTCCCAGTTAGACATTTATAATATGTCTTAATGGGAAATTATATATTTTACACCCAACAAGTATGATCTTATGTCTACTTATAGTAAAGTTGTGTGCAGGTCACTGCAGACTTTTTTTAATGAGGTAACACTCGAAAGTGCTTAAGATCTTTTTTCATTCCTTTAACTACTTTTAGTGGTGATTTTTTTAATTATAGAATCATGTCTGTAATTGTGACACTTTTACATGTACAGAAAAGTTTTTCACAAATTTTTTCATTAATCTGAAATAGCCACATAATTTTTTCTACGAAGTGCCAAAGAAACTGAAAGTTCACATACCTTACATATTAATGCATCCATTTTACATTATTATTTATTATTTCATTACATTATTATTATTTAATATCCATTTCACTGTAATAGTTTACTTTTTTAATGCTTGTCAATTTGGAATATACAACATTTTTTCAGCCTCAACTATACCACACAACCAATATAATTGTATACCAGAAGTTCTGCATTTTTCCATCAAAGTTTTTTCGATTAGGTATGTTTAAAGAGTAATTTAATGATTCCCTGCTTGAAAGCGCAGTTTCAAGCTGTTTTATCTGTGTTTCCTAGTCAAAATACATTTGAGACTTTATTGCTTAGTTTTTAATTTCATTGGGTTAATAGAATAATATTTCTACACTTTAATGTACTAGTTAGTTGTAATTTAAAGTAGTATAAACACTTTACGTGCAGAAGTTATTTCCTTTAAAAACCTTGCATTTCAGTTTTACACCAAGGAATTTTTGAGTCACTGAAGTGTTTTAAATACGAGTATTTTTTTTCATGACTTCAGTTTCAAATTTTTCCCTTCATGGGATGTTTCCTATAGGTCATAATGCACCCAAGTTTCTGTTGATTTTTGATATTCTGTCGAGATCAACCTACTATATTTTGAAAATCTTTAAGCTCAAGTTTTTTTTTTATTGTTTCAACTGATTCCCTAGCGGGTGACAACTTCAGCCGTTTACCGGCTTTATGTTTTATCGGTGCTTCTACAGATTCTACATTGGGAGTCCTAAATATTGCATAACACATATGCATTTTGACTAGGGATCTTTAAACGAGCAGCTGACATCGTACAGGCTTGGGACCGACGGTTTAACGTCCTCCCCAAGAGACGACGTACTCAGATTTATTCACCTCCAGGTGGATTTTATTTAAATCGAGGGCCAGGTGGGGATCGAATCCCGGACTACTACCCCAGAGGGGTGTACTTAACCAGTGAGCTTACCTGGCCCCTAAAAAGCAAAACAACCAAAACAAGCACTAGAACTTCCATCAACCAAAAGGCATAAGACTGTTCCATTTTCAATTGCGGTATAATTAAAATGTCCAAGGTTGGTGGCAATGAAACAGAAAAAGTTCTACGTCCTTTCTTTCCAATCTCACAAATGAACTATCTAGACTTTGAACAGGAAACTTCTCTGAGGTTGTTAATTCTATTCTTCATCACACTTATCTATTGTTTAAAAAGTTTCATCAGAAATTATACAAGATAAATGTGTTTCAGTTGTTTACAATTGTTAGCTGAATGTTTGTTTCACTTTTCTAACAGAAAGTCAATCACATAACATAAAGTCTATATTTATGGATATCATACAACTAAGTACGTACAATTTCCTATCTAAATCCAATATTTTTACTATGTTCTCTAACCAACTGGAATAACTGTAATGAAATTATGTAAGATTGTAAAGTAAATCTAAGAGAAATATTTTCCAGATACCTATGGGAGGTTTATTCGAATTTGAAATACAACTTGACGGTACAGACACTTGAGAGTGGTAAGAAGACGAAGTAAAAAGATTGCGGTGATGCGGGAGAGGTAAAGAGTGGTTAATGATGGAGAGAAGAATGCAGGGAGAGGGAGATCACGCTCTGTCGATCAGGCCCAGCATCCTCGGTGTCCACGGCACGGCTCATGCGTCTCCCATACTCGCCTTATTATCCAACATGCGAGCACACACATGTGTATAGAAACCAGTAACCTCCTCGCGCATTCCTTTCTTAATCAACTATACATTTTGTTAAGTAAATATTTCGTTTTTATTCCGGTTGATCACTAGTACGCTCGCACACACACACATACACACACACACACACACACACACACACACACACACACACACACACACACACACACACACACACACACACACACACACACACACACACACACACACACACACACACACACACATATACACACATACACGTATATATATATATATATATATAACAAATTCAATAATATATCAACCGTTGGATAGAATAGGTGTATAATGTAATCGGGATTCGGTCAATTTTCCAGGATCAAAATCAAACTCTCAATGCCGACGTTTCGGTTTTATCCAAACCGAAACGTCGGCATTGAGAGTTTGATTTTGATCCTGGAAAATTGACCGAATCCCGATTACATTATACACCTATATATATATATATATATATATATATATATATATATGCGTTTAAAAAATGAATGTCCGATTTCACGCTATTTAATTTGTTAGAAAATGTTTCTAATTTTCTAAAACTCTTTTTTACCTCTGGGTGTCTTATCTCAAAAGATGTATATATATATATATATATATATATTGATAAAAATATCGACTGTGGAATGGAAACAAAACTAAAGTTTATCGGGACTCGGTCAGTTGTTCAGGTTCAAATTAAACTATCATTGCCAACGTTTCGGTTTTTATTTAAAAATTTTTTGGTAGGCAGAAGTATAAATTTTGAAACAGAAAAACTAAGTATTACATTACAAATTATTTTACAAAGAAAAATACTATGTGGATTTCGTTGTTTATAAATTATTTACTGTGGTGATTTTTTTAAATGAATGAACTGAAAATGGATTTTGCTTTTCTGCTCTATGACACTTCCACTATTGTTTTAATACATATTCTCTTGCTCAGGTACATGTTTACTTGTCATAATGGATTTTGAATTATATGGAAAGGAAAGATAAATTAGATAACATAAATAAATTTAGTGGTTAAGTACTCGCCTCTGGGGTGGTAGTCCGGGGTTCGATCCTCACCTGGCCCTCGATTTATTCACACAGGAGATTAATAAATCTGAGAAGGTCGTCCCTCAGTGAGGACGTTAAATCGTCGGTTCCAAGACTGCACGATGTCAGGTACTCGTTAAAGATGCCTACTCGAAATGCGTATGAATAAAATTTAGGACTCCCAATGTAGAATCTGCAGAATCATCGACAAAACAAAAAGCCAACTGACATTATTACTCGCTATGAGATTAGTTTAAATAATAAATAATATGCATCCAGCTATCATCAAAGTTAGATGTGCATTTAATAAAAATCTTACAATTTGTTTAATGAACATATGAGTTCACCTAGTTTTGTATATTATGAAACATTTGAACACAGTTGTGGAAGTGTTTGTTTATAAGATGATAATCAAGTTGGTTTGAGAGAGTTTAGATAAGAGAGGACTGTTCGTGAAATCAGTGTTGAGTGAGCTGATAAGGATGCATATAGGCCAGTGGTGTAGAGGTCAGCTTGTAGTGCATCTGACTACTGATAACAGTTCAAGGTTACCCATACCCTTGCTTATCATTTTTCCTATTTTCAGTGACATTCTCCCTCTTTCTCTTTCATGTAATCAGTTTCTCCTCTCTCTCACACACAGATAATATCTTATCAAGTTCATCTTGCTTTCTCCATCTCTTTATTAGCCCCAGTTCATCCTTTTTTATTCGATTCTTATCTCTAAATTAACGCTTCTCAATCTAGTCGTTTTAAATTTTTTTTTATTGACAGTCATTTCGAAATCTAAGCTTATCGAACTGTCTTTCTTGTTTCTTACTTATTGTTTGATTTATTTTTTTTAACGTATAACTATTATATATTCAACTTTAAATTACACAAAGCACGACACAGAAAAAATAATTAAAAGAACACTTACAGAAATCAATATTTCGAACTGTTGTTCGTCTTCAGAAGTAGACCTAGAAGAGAGGACGAACAACAGTTCGAAATATTGAATTCTGTTAGTGTTCTTTTTTTTCTTTTTTATTCTTTTTTCTGTGTCGTGCTTCGTGTAATTTAAAGTTTTATAGTCCTTGTGGACTGTTTCTTAAATTTAGTATTATATATTAATTTATTTATTAGATCATTATTATTTAACATTTATTTGTATATCAGATATGATTTATTTGTATTCAAATTTACAACGGTGTATGGTGTATAAACCTCCATAAGTGCAATATGTAAATCCTAATTAAAATGTGTTTCAACTGCTTTTGCTGGTGATCATCAGAAAGTTGATTCTAGTCAGATGTACTATTTTATCAGTTTTGTGCTAAGATAGTATAGTTTACCTTAGTTGAACCATATTAATAGTTAAGTGCTGAAAATTCATCATTTCATAGTTCCAAAAGATCAGAATCTTTAGAATGTATTATATTGTGATGTAAATGCAAAACAATGTAACTAATAAGAGAATGGATGTATAGTTATTTTTGTGGTTTTGCTGTGCGTCAGTTTATTTCTCCTTGCCCGCTGAGATTGGTTCAAAAGAAGCCAAGTTCAGCTGTTATGCAACAGCCTTGGTGCATTTTATAAACAGTGCAGTTGAATCCTGTTAGTTGTCAACCATGAACTACACAGGCTTCAGGTCTTATTTGGCAACTTTGACAGATCAATTTTTTTCTCTTGCATCAAAAGTAGATTAATTTATTTTCGTTGAAAATAAAATAAAATACAAATTAAAGTTAATGATTAAGATAAAAAATATGCATATACATTTCAAATGTATCGCACTTCGAAACATTAAAAAATGTCACAGAATGATTTTGAAGAATTTTGTTTTCCAGCTGTGTTACTTTATTGTAAGCAAAATATAGTGATAAAAAAAATTGATATTTCACAGAATTACATGGCTTTAGCTCCAGTGTGTCAACTTTTTGGCATTTTTAGTATGATGGTTGGACGTATGTAAGTGAACGGTATGTGTCGAAAACGTTGTGCACTTACATAGCACACTTTCACAGGTCTTATTCATCAGGTGCGTAGTCCTTTTATATGGATCAACAGTTTTGAAGAAATAAGATATCAGAGAAAAGGTGAATTATCATAATCTACTTAAAACATATTTGCTTTTAATTTATGTTTTTTTTTAATCTTTCTAAAAAAAAAAATTGAAACATTTCTAAATTGGAAAAAGTTAGTTCCTAAATTAAAAAAAAAACATTCCAATTAGCATTTCAGCCTAACTAATTGATACCAGTTAAGATGTTGCGTGGACAACAGAAGTTCCAGGGACTTTAAACCTGTCCGGTTGGTGGCATTGCGGACTTCATAATCTTAGCAGTTTTAAAATGTTCTATGAATTTAATGTTGTCTTTATAATTTATATAAATACATGATTATATAGTTATTAATCATATTAATATTATACAAATAATAATATTAATGGTGGTAGTTGTACCAATGTAAGAGTATTCAGAATGTTAATATCCGTATGCTTGTACAAAGTTTGTCGTATTGATACGTACGTGGTGTGTAAATAAAGTAGTGAGACTGATTTTTTTTTAAATTTTCTATTCAAATATAATTACAATGTGATATTGTCACCTTCAAAATAGTTCCCTTCGGAAGCCACACAGCGCTGGAGACGGTCCTTCCAATCATTGTAGCATTGCTGGAACTCGGATTCTGGAATGGCCTTCAGCTGGTCGGTTACAGCAGTTTGTATGTTTTGTAGTGTCCCGAAATGAGTTACCTTGAGGTGATTTTTCAATCTCGGGAAGAGGAAAAAGTCACAAGGACTCAAGTCTGGTGAATAAGGAGGCTGAGGAGCAACAGGAATGTTTTTACTGGCCAAAAACTCGTTTATTGAGATGGCAGTGTGACAGGGCGCGTTGTCGTGATGCAACACCCACTTGTCTTTGATGTTTGGCCGCACACGAAGGACTCTTTTTCGAAGTCTTTCACTGTTCCCCGATCATTCTGACTGTCAAGCGTCGATCTGAACGCACAAGGTTCCGTACTCTGTTGACATTTTCATCGGTGTTTGCACTTGAAGGCCTTCCGCTTCGTGGTTCATTTTCAATCGACTCTCTTCCTTCTGAAAATTCCTTAAACCACCGAAAAACCTGTGCCCTTGATAAAACACGTTCTCCATAGGCCTCCTGAAGTTTTTCAAAAGTTTCGGTTGCATTATGTCCAAGTCTGAAGCAAAATTTGATTGCACACCGCTGCTCAACTTTGAGGCACTCATTTTTAAAACGCTCAAGAAAAAACCATTTCACGAAAACCAACGCTACAGACAAACAAATGACTGTGGCGAGTTCAGATTCATACTGGAGGCGCATCACACGTGCACCTGACGCTACTCAAGGCCACGCGTCTCCAGCGTTGCCAGATCGAAAGCGACGTTGCCAGTCTCACTACTTTATTTACTCACCACGTATGAATGTTTTTGTAGATTTCTATTCTCTTCTGACCATTGCTATTCTTTTAATTATGTTGGTACTCGGATAATCCCTGCTGGTGGACATGACAGTTCTGGTCCTAGGAGGACTTGAGTTCTCGAGTGTCTCGCATATATCTATCTAATGACGGCGCACTTCAAAATATAAGAGCAAGGGTAGGTTAGATTGCAGTAGTAGCCCCACAAGGGAACACACGAAGGCCGAGCATTGACCCTTTATGATACCACACAATGAAGATTGATTCTACATTGGGAGTCCTAAATTTTGCCTAACTCAAGTAAATATAAGAGTTAGTTGTTGTGATCTCTTCATGTGTTGACTTTATGTTATTTATTAATTATATATAGTTATTAACTTATTCTGTATATATAATTGAACATTATTGATTTATTCTTTAATTCCATAAGTTGCCAATTCAGTCGAATTGGTATTCTCTTCAGGGATCCAGGTGAGTTTTCTTATGTACAGTAACAGAGAGTAATTGATTGATAAATCAGTTATTTCGACTGTCGATTTTTTTACATTGACATAAGGATATTTTTATTATTATTTTATTGCTTGTACAATTATTTCATAAGTATAGAGATCAATATTTGATTACCTTGGAAACCTGTTTCTGCATGTGTTAATCATGTAATTGAGTAAAGGAAGGTATGCTGCAACAGCAAGAGATTTCCAAGGTAACTAAATATTGATCTCTATACTTATCAAATAATTGTAAAAGCAATAGAAATAATAACAAAATATTTATGTCAATGTAAAAAAATCCATAGTCGAAATAACTGATTTATCAATCAATTCCTCTCTGTTACTGTACATGTAAAATGTAATAAATAACCAAAATAGTAGTAATAGTAGTGCTAATTGTTAAAAAATAATATTGCAGCCCTGAAGATGACATGAATATATGCCGAAACGTCAGAAAAGGACTAGTTTCAAATCATTAGATCTCAACCCTCAAAAAAATTACATCATATATATATATATATGATCAAACTACAATAAGAAAATGGGAAAACAAGAATAAGATCTTTCAACCGTAACAAGCGGTATTCATCAGAGTCAAAAACCCAACTGAAACACTAGATGCAGAGAACATCTGGTGTTTCAGTTGGGTTTTTGACTATGACGAAGACCGGTTGTTACGGTTGAAAGATCTTAGTCTTGTTTTCCCATTTTGTTATTGTGGTTTGATCATTGATTGTTATTTCACGTTTTTATGTGAAATCTTTATATATATATATAAGGGAGCACTATTATATTCATAGATTTAATTTGTTAAAAGTACAAAACTGATTTCACAGTTTTATTAAATGAAAAGCAATACTTTTTTCTTGATTCAAAACATGCATTACACTTTCAAAACTGATTGTGCAAACAGCGTGACATCTGAAATACTGCCGCAGGTCATGGATTTCCCAACATTCGATTAGAATCAATGTTTTCTTATATCAGCTTTGTTCTATTCTAACCATTTGAATGTGATTTCCATAAAGTCATAATTTCCAGAGAAGTCAGGTGGTTTGTGAGTGACACGGTGTTCAGTGTAGGGTATCTGACAAACGAGTGATGTTCGATGCCAAAACGAAACGACTTCGTTGAGCTTGGAGGGTTAGCGGATGTGACGCAGATGAACGTTAAGGCATATGTCGGAACACCCCACTTACTTATTATTTATAGAACCTTTAAAAATGCAAATTAATTACTAGCTTCAAAGCAACCAAGGAGTTGAATGCAAATTAGCTTTTCTCCCACTTTGTTGTTCCTTCCGAATATATAACAATTTTTTCCAAAGTGTAGAGAAAAATAATGGCGTTAATGAATATTTGTCAATGGAGGAGGCTGTGGTTACTCACACGCTATTGTATGCAGATTAAGGAGCCGTTTGAATCGTCGGCCGCTTCAGCTTGAATTAACGCCTTGCTGACTTCTGGATTATTCTTTCATAAAAAAAAATTATGAAACGACGTCCCATTCTCGAGATTCGCCATTGAACAATGGCTCGCTCCAGTTGGGCAGCTGATCACTGTCAGTTCTCACGCCCTCCACTCAATGCGGATAAATTTTCTCAGATTCGCGTGCTCTTTCTTTTCCCCTCGTACAGCGCTCTCAGATAACATTGTCAAATGTCAACATTATAATTGTTCAAATTTTTTAAGGAGTTAAAACACCAGCTTTAATATTTTCCTACTATAATTGGCTTTGTCAGTAGGTTGCTGGTAATGGAACACTCCGACAGAACTAATAACATTATAGAAGAAAGAAATCGCAGTGTTGATCATTCAACAGATGTACGATTTCCACAGCAATGATGAAGCATACTCCCAATCTCTTAATAATATAAATAGTAGACCGCACTTACAAAACAAGATTCACTACAATATTTTGACATCCATTCTCATGACGTAGAAATGTTCTACTTTGCATTCGAAATGCCGAACCTTACGCAAGTGGGGTAAATGAAAATAAATACAAATAACTAACAAAAATTAATACATATATAGTCAACAAAAAAATCACTAAAACTAGAAAAAGTAACTAAATGTGGAAGTTGGAATAAAATAAATAAAAACTAGTACATACATAATAATAAACATCAAATAAAGTTATATATAATAATAAATTTTAATTAAATTAATTATAATTAATAATTAAATAATTAGTAATAATAATACAATAATAAATAAACAAATAATAAAAAACTATACATGAAACTGTAAAAGAATTATGGTATAGACTAAGGTCAGGGGGAGAGCTGGATTCAAAGAGACTAAATTGTGTTTCTTCAAGGCTCTTAAAGTTATTTAAAATTATTTGTCGATTAGTCAAACGATTTAAAGTAAAGTGATGAAAAAATACACTTATGGTTAAACGGTTAACGATAAGAAATAGAAAGAACTGGCTAAAAATGGGAGTTGATGAAGAAAACGCATATCAAGGTAACAACTCCTTAAGATAGTGTCAAGGACACTATTAAGTGCACATGATTAATAAGTGCTAAGTAGAAATAAAGACATAATCATGTAGCCTCTCCTAGGCTACAATCTGGTGAACTATTTCAGTAGGTACAACATGACTATTGGTTAATCCGGAGGGATAGCAATGTTCTGCAAATTAATAAACTCAGAAGTTTAATGTGTTAGTTGTGGTCTTTCAAAGTATAGAAAACATTATCCAAAAGGTTGCTTAAATTGGACCATAACATAACATAATTACGTTTCAGAACAAGATTGTATATGCTTTGTATGTATGTACGTATAAATATCAAACTGAAATATTTCTACAGGAAAACAAACAATTTAACATAGAAAAACGAAATGAAAGTCAACACAAATATTCATATTGATATTTAGTACTCTGTCATAATCGAAAGAAAAAGTTCCCTTTTCAATATATATGTATAGAGGTGATTACCAAAAACTACTCAAGGAGCTAAATAAACAAATTTACAAATGGAAAACGTAAGACATTTCTACATTTAGACCTCCATCAATTCATCATCTATTTATGTTCCAGGCTTTGAAACGGGGAGGCAGACAACTTCGTTGTTCTCACAGTTTTGCTCCCACAGATCTATGAGTATAACTCATGGTCATCATGTTTTTATTGGAAAAGAGTTAATCGAATATGTATGGGTATATCTGAAGAAAAGGGGAGACAGATTGGTAAATATAGCTGAAGTGGAGGAAGAAGAAGATAAAATAAGGAAATTTCATTAAGAATATGAACACTTGAAAAGTGTTAAATAGGTAAGCACAATAATTAAGAGAAAAGGGTTAATAGAACCTGAGCTACATGAATTCTGGTAGGAATAGTTCTGATTTCTAAGAAGAAGAGAGTAACAACGCTGTAGGAATCATTAAGGTAGTAAGGTAAAAATTCCCAGTAATATTTGAGCCTAAGTCTTCAGTACTGATAACAAGCACAAAACACTAGATGACTTCTGACCCCAAGTACATTCATACCTTCTACTTCATGAAGTGATACTTCTTCAGGAGGGCTACAGTTATAAAATAGAAATTAAATAACGCTATATTCTTAAAAAAAACTACGCTGAACTAATTTTAGTAAATTATAGTAAAAACATTTACAAAAATTATGTTAGAGTAGTTGTTCTTAAGTGAACACTAATGGGATAAAATGTTGTAACCAACATTTGATGCATACTTATTCCATTCTTGCTAGAGAAATTTCAATAACTTCTAAAAGAAAGTTAATTTTGGTCAAAAGTTGTCCGAAAGTATATAATTGAGTTCACACACACTTCATAACTCCCAAATATCTTTGGCAGGTTGTAAAACAGAGAGTAGTGAGGAGGAAAGGCGGCCTTGACGAATGTGCTTAAGCAGACACTTGGCTTGCAGTTGTTCTTGCGACGTGCTTGGCATGCGCACTGATCCAAACAATTGTTTCCTCCGTCCACGCTTGATTGGCCATTTAGCCTTTAGCAACACGATCCGTCTTGTCCAGTGCCAGACTTAAAACAACACTGTTAAAACACTCTTAGGCTGCCGTTAAGAATTCTCGAATTTATCTTAATATCGCAAGTTTGCGCTCAAGATAATAAGCTTTGATCTCGGTAGAAATTAAGCCATACATTGTCAACATTGCAACTCTAGTCTTTTCAAACCAATATCTTACAGATATGCTATCTTTTTTTTTTCTTAATGATGAAACCATGATAAACAATACGCCAAATATTTCCATCCTATTCAAATTGTATCATCCTCTGAATGCCTATGATATGGATTTGAGTCAATGGACGCAGAACACCTCAATAACTATTAGAATTAGTAATAATACAATCCGTCATACCTCGTAAAGTCTCAGAAAAGCTCGACCAGGTTTCGGGTCCGTGTGAATGTTATTTTCCTGACATTGACTGTGAATGTTATTTTCCTATAACCTACCTATATATGTCATCTACATTGTGGAATCAGTGTTGTCTGTGTAGTTAAATTTTTTTTTGCATATTTCTTTAATTGTTATGTTTTTTCCTTTTATTTCTTATTTCATTATCTATTTACCTCAATAACTGCTCAGCCCTCGATGAAGAAAATCCTCCCATTACAGAAGCTTATCTCTAGTATCTCATTATGAAGAAGATCCTCTTATTACTGAAGCTTATCTCTAATATCCCATTATGAAGAAGATCCTCCCATTACCGAAGCTCATCTCTTCTGTCACATTGTGAAGAAGATCCTCCCATTACCGAAGCTCATCTCTTCTGTCACATTATGAAGAAGATCCCTCCCATTACCGAAGCTCATCTCTTCTGTCACATTGTGAAGAAGATCCTCCCGTTACCGAAGCTTATCTCTATTGTCCCATTATGAAGAAGACCCTCCCATTACCAGAGCTCATCTCTTCTGTCACATTGTGAAGAAGATCCTCCCGTTACCGAAGCTTATCTCTATTGTCCCATAATGAAGAAGACCCTCCCATTACTAGAGCTCATCTCTTCTGTCACGCGTACTAATATGATCTCAACAGTCAAGTGACTGCTCTGACAAGAATGAAGAAGTTTTTTTATTCCTCCAAGACATAAACATGCTAATTAATTCTTTTCTACTGTGAATATAGAATGCGTGCAATAAAATGGGGCGTGCTCAATACAGTAATGTAGAATGTTGTATTAAGACTCTCTAGAAATTAGTATCTATTTTAGTTTACCAAATATTAAATCAATGTTGAATTATGATTTTTAATGGTTCGTGGTTTCATTATAAAAATGGTGGTACAACTGTGTGCCCTTCAATACTAGGCTATTCATTGTAGAAGTGCATTTTATATAAACTTTCTTAATATATTTCTTTAATATAGGTAGTATATCCAACAATAAAAGACGAACTAAGAACATTATTTTTTATTATTTCCTTGAAATATAAATAGCTAGTAATAATAGCTATTTTATCTTGAAATAAATGTTCTAAAGTTGAAGAAATTCCAGGTCCATTTAAAAGTTGAAAATGGAGGAACTAGGAAAGAGTTGCAAATCAGCTGCTGTTTCCGAAGAGGTTAATGTGAAATCAATTTCCTTTTCAAACATAAAGATTTCAAGCTGTTTTAGTATTGTTATTTCTTCCAAAGTTTTGTTTATCTTGCCAATGAAATTTTATCGAATTTTGGATATCATTATTTACATTTCTTGATACTTCCATACTTGAAGTACCATATATTAGAGAAAATAATTTTCTTTGGGTTTTGGATACAATCAGAAATGCAAATTCTGATTACAGCATACATAATAGTTATTGATAGAAAATAAATATAATTTTTATAACGGAATTATTATAAATGTGCTATTTCTCATGTCTGCATTGGATGTATACGCATCCTGGGTATACTGAAACAGGTTAAACTAAAATCCTCACTTAGCAATTCTCTTCAAGTCCATTGCAATGGTGCTACGAATATGATTAAGCTGAATTCTTTATTGCTACATTTCTCTTCAAGTCTATAAACATAGTATAGTATGAGTATAACTATATAAATAAAAAGATAAAGTTGTGGGATACATAAAATAGTATCTGGTAGGTTTTTCAAGTTAAATCAACACTTTTTTTAAAATCAAATTCATCCTTTTTGGAAACGGAATTCATCTAACTATATGTTTTATTTGAAAAAATATAAAACGCCTACTAAGTAGCACAACCAACCACGTTATTTCTTCTACATGCAATATTAATTATTTATTTGCAAGTCATGTACAGATTCAATAATTGTGCACATAGAAGATATATATGAATATGTAAGTAATGTTTTTTTTAAATTATGTAAATTCAATAGATTATTCTAAAAGGCATTAATTACCAATGTGAACATTCCTTTTATATAAATATTTGTTATATATTGATCATAAATTTAAAAAAAAAAGTGGAATATGCCAAGTTTTTGCAATAAATTATATGACCTATCACAAATTAATTTCACGTATTTTTTAATAAAATATATATTTAGGTGTTTCTAGAAATCAGAAACTTATAAACAGGTAAATTGATTTGTAAATGTGTAAAATTGATTTGAACTTGACTTAAAAAAAAATCATCTTTATGGAATACTTTTTTAACTTAGCATTTTGCTTATTCTGAAATAAGAATAGTCAAGAGAGTTTAGTATCTTATTGTTGAACGTTTTTTGGCATTTTGGATGAATAACGTTGAATGAACCAATATTTTTTGAAAAAAATTATATTTATTGGCTCCAAAAAAAAAACAACTTTTTCGAGTTACAATTATGTAAATAAATTATATGGCCAAGTTCAAGTATAATTTGAACCATAGTTACTTCAGTTTTGAAATGTTTGTTTCTCTCAATAAACATATTGGATAAGTTAGCAACTCCCTGTGTAAACTAATAATTACATTCCTCCGAGCATTAAGATAATGGAGATTAGAGGGATTATCGAAGCCTGGTTAAGAGCAATTAGTAGAACATTCTAGAGTGAGAGCAAGCCTGTGATTGGCAAAAGAGCTCTATTCCTTTATGATTCGGATGTTCTCCGTAACTAATAACAATGGCTTCCTCTTCCTTAGCTAAGATAGCAAATCTTATACCATTAGTAGTGGATATGCAATAACTTTTTACTTAAGATTAAAGTAATACCGAAATAAGAACAAGTGAAAATAATTCTAAAAATCATACGACGTTAAGTTTTTTTTTTTTTATAGGCTGTATGTAGAGCTGTATTGGTATTGGATCAAGGCTATTCGGTAGCGTGCCTGCATTTATTAATGGATGTCGGAGATTTCAATCTTGATGACAGCCTTGGAATATTTATGTTGAAGATTGAAAATCCAGTAGCCACCGTCCCTTAGAGAGGACGAACCGAAGCTGTACGGTTTAAGGTACTTAATAGAAAGTACTATGGTAATCCTAAATAGGCAACGTGACTTGCCTATACTAAAACGGACTCCGTACAATAAATCAATCCCACTTCCATTTCTGTGATTCCCACTCCCAAACCCTTTTACTTTACTAAAGTACAGTATGATGAATATAAAAGAAAGACGGATTTATAAGTTTATTGGTGACCTGAATCCATTTATTCAATTATTTGATGATGCCTATGTATGTAGGTGAGGGTGTAATCAAAATTTTATAAAAAAAAATCCATATGGCATCCTCTGACAGATTTTAATTAAATTTTGTAGTTGTTCGAATCAAAAGAATTCTATTGCTTTGTGGTGATATTGAACCATTGAAAATGTAAATACGTGCATATTGTTTGTACTATAGAGGTTAGTAAAGATAATATTATTATAAGCTTCCATCATACTTGTTGATGGTGGAGTATCTTGTTAAAATCTTGTTGGTGGAGTAGTCCGACCGGTTTCGCATAGGCTGCATCATTATCGAATGGGACTAATCTTACTTATGGTATCCTTTGATAAAAATACCCACGAAAACCAGTAGTACCAATCTATACCTAAATGTCCTTTAATATTTCTTTATTTTATTATATTGTAATTCTGTTTTGACAATTTATTTGGCGTTGTTTTGTCCATATTAGCGCCTTTTCATGGTTATTATTCGTTTAAATATTATATCTATTTAGTGGTTGATTCTGAACGCCAAACAAGGATTTAATCAGTAAATAATAACAAATAGACACACGATTATTTTGTAATCCTGTTGTTAACAAGTAACTATATTGTTTTCATAATGTTAACCAAAGATATTTCAAACTCTCTACAACATTTAAAAAATCGTATACATATATTCTGAGAGTATCGTCACAAAGTTTAATGACAATATGTAACTTTTATTACCTTTCCACTATTACTTCTAAACTGGTCATAATCACGTTGAAATCGACAAATTAACTTAATGGATGGTTCAGTAGTTTCATAGTTGGTTTAATTATGTTAAAGTTGATTGTAGATCACAGCATAGTTGTTTTACGACAAATAAACACTAATATACTAATGAACTAATGAAAATCTTTTCATATGATATTTACTTTAGAAATCGAAAATGGAAAATTGTCAAATTAATCCTTGAAATAACTGTTGTTGTGATTAATATAATATAACACTGTTTTAACCCCCTGAGCCAGTTGTTAACATTTATAAAGAAGGTTTATTTATTCAGATATGTTTTATTAATTGAAACCGTTATTGTTGTTGATAATAATAATGAACATACAAAGCTTGGGGTGTAAAACCAAAATAACACTGGAACGTGATATAGTATTCAACAGATAAAATAAAGGACATCCTTAAATTAGAAAATAGCATAGGACCAGCTTTGGCTCGTGCCGAAACATTTATCAGGTTATATAATTATAGAGAAACTTGGGGAAATGAATTCAAATGTAGAATAAGTAATCTAGTCAAAATATATCATGAGTTTAAACAATTGAGAATTGGAATCGGATAATTTTTCAACTGGAGCACAATATGATGAAAAAATAAAAGTTATTCCTGGTGATAAAGGAGACTGGGCAAGTCTAGGCTACAATGTAAATTTGAAATGTGATTTGCCTATAACTGGCCAATATTCAACGGTTTTTATTGACTTTTTCACATTAATTGTACATAAGAGCTCTTCATTAGAGGCAATACAAAAATTTTGTTTTGTTACGATCGTCATTAAAAAGAATCATTAAATTTAATTGAATATCTACCATTAATTCCTGATTACTACAATATTTCATATCTTTTATTAATAAACCATTATCAAATTAATATGTTTGTAATTCCTGTGGGTACTAAGCCATTCATGGAGTTAGACAATCGACCTAATAACGCAAAAGAAAATTTTTTTTTTGATACTTCGACTACAATTTTATGTCACAAAATCTTTACGATGCTTAATAAAAACAACCCAGGTATCACTGAATTTATTAGAGGTATGCGGAATTGTGATGAAGAATTGGGGTCCACTGCTAAGGTCCAAAGTGCTATTAATAGTGGATTCCAAAACCCGAGAGAAATGGGAGTCACACGAGCCCTTCTACCAATGAGGAGTTGTTCATGATTTTGGAGACAACGTACTGGACGTTGTACACCACTAGGAACAAAAATACGATGTCCATCCTTTGAATCAACGTTCTCAAAGCAGCATTGTAAAATCTCAAGAGAAAAGTGGCTGAAGTGTTGTGGTTGACAACATGAAAATTAAACAGCATATGTGCCCTGCGAAGGGCAGAGTCCAAAATAATTGAACTTTTTTATAGCATGTGTCACAATAGACACATTGGTGATACATGCAATAGAAACTCCTAGTAATGAACAACCGGAAATGTTTGTTCTTTATATTGACAATATGTTGTGAAACATATTAAAAATATTCACAGTTTCAAATCAAATTTATCTTTGTGGTTCATAAAAATTAAAATCAACAATGCTTTGACAAATGTTAAGATTAATAGATGTGCTAAATGTAACGTCATTACTTCAAAAGTGTAAAATAAACTCAATCATAAACGAATTATTAATAAAACAAATGTACTTTTACAGTACTTTGGCAGTACAAAAATATATTGTATGTATTCTTCCTAAAGGAATAATAAATGCTCTCTGCAAAATAAATGGATGCTACATCAAAGAACATTTGTAGTCATTGTCTCTCTGAGAGATTGGAGTCAATACAACAAATTCGGCTAATTAAACGTATGTATCAATTATGAAAATTAATAAGAAATTAATTTATTACCTCAAAATAAGGACTTGTTTGACAGATTTAGCAAAGCACCTGGAAAATTGGAGAAATGTATAAACAAAGGTGTAAATATATATGGCTGAAAATAAATTGAACAGGGTGGAATGATTACCAGAGCAAGCGAACCGGCAGATTGGGTCTCACATTGAATTGCAGTACAGAACTGAAATAAACAATTGTTATTTACCTTGAGCCAAGAACTTCGAATAAAATTGTTAAAATTAAAAAGAATATGTATAATAACTAATATTATGATATTTTTTCAGAATGAAATGGTATGAAATATTTTTGACTGTTCTAGATTCGAGAAACAGATTTTGGCAACTCGAGGTAGATGAAAGTTGATCAATACTAACTTGATTTTATGTACTTATTGGTAGATTTAGATTTAATAGATTATGTTTCGAACTGTTTTGTGCCCCAGAGATGTAGAAATTATACCTGTATTTAAACCATTTTGTGGGGTCAAAATTTCTTTTCTTTTGATTATTTAATTGTTGCAGGAACAAACGAAGCACAGTCCTACAAAATATGTTTGATCCTGCTAGGAAATGATATGTGAATTTCAGTAGAGAAAAAAATTCAGTTCAAACAGATGTGTGATATCTCATAGTTATTCTTAATAAGGATGGTATTAAGCCAAGAAACGGACATGTTATATCAATATTGAATATGCTGCAACCTCAAAATAAATATCGAGTGATTAGAATATTAGGTATACATAATCTAATATCTCAGTCGCGTTTTGCCATATCAATCAAAAGATACAGGGTATTTGGGATTTCTAAATATGAAAGAGGTTGAATTACAATGGACTAGTGCACACGAAAGAGAATTTAAGAACTTGAAAATGGCAATAACTAAAATGTCACTGTTAGAGATTTATGTTCCTAGTAAACAGTTGAATATTTACACTGACAGCTCAAAATTTGGAATTCGATGTTATATCTATTTTAAGTGTGAGTATCGTTAAATTTCTCAGTAAATTTTTGTTCGTTTCAACTACGAGTATATGTTAGAATGAAGGAAAGGTGTAAGTAATGGTAACATTATTATTACCTCCTGTGGAATCAGATGTAAACATTGTTATAAAGCATGTTTAGATATTCTGATGTTTTTATTAATTTAAATCGTTATAGTTGTTGATATTGATAATTAATTAATACATTTGTTGCAGCCCAAATTATTTCTTACAATACTCGCAAGTATCATCAGTTTACTTAAAACTTGCAGGTGTTTGTGATTGAAATCCAATATATATGAAAAAGCTCCATATATGATATCAAGCGTCCATGGCATAATAATCAATACCATAAAGAAAAAAATTGAATTTGAGATCACGTCTGTCTTCCTGCTACAGGTGACTCCTTAAGAAAGCCATAGCTATCATCCTCCAGAATAAAATGGAAAACTACTTTTCAAATTTGAAATTAATATAAAATTTACGGAATTTCAGAAGTTAAAATTACTGATACAGTGATACTTTATTTTTAAGGGGTATTTTTTTCTTTTCTATTATAACATTCAAGCAGTTCTAAAAAAAATATTTTATGATTATCCTAAATTTTTTCGTATTGTAATTGTATTTTTCTTCACTTATTTTCTTTGGCACACCTTTCTCTACTGGTGCCCTCGGGTCACTAGATATACACTTAATTTCTACAGCAGTTGGGCTTTATAGCTTTTCTATTACCAATAATTATATTATTCTCATAATATATTATTCTCAGATAGACGATCATGGTTATTATTATATTGACTTAAATAATTTTAAAGACTTTACCTTACCTCTTCCCTCCCTCCTACTATTAATTTTACTTTTGTGGTAACATTATTATTACCTCCTGGGGAATCAGATGTAAACGTTGTTATGAAGCATGTTTAGATATTTGTTGTTTTTATTAATTTAAATCACTATGGTTGTTGATATTGATAATTAATTATACATACAGTTGTTGCAGCCCAGTTTACGTCTGTAAGCTTTGAAGGCAACTTCTTGCATCTATACGCCTCGGTTTGCTCAAAGAGTTTCGCCTTGTTACTACCATGTTACATGTTGCTAATCCATGCTCTCGCAGGAAATATTGCGGCATATCAGCTAAATCTGCCTTGTCAGTCAGAAGCTCCGGTGCCATTGACCATGCAGAGATTACAACACCCTCCCATATACAATTCCACATTGTGACTAGTCTTCTTTTCATTATTTTTCCAATAGTGTTTTGTCAATGATACTCATGGTTGCTGTTCAATCTAATTTTCTCTTGCAGATATATTTTCCACAATCTAAATAGAGATCACCGGACAATATCCCCACACTTTTTAACTAAATATACATAAAATACTTTTATAGACTTCTAGACCTGCTTTCTTAAGTGTTTTTATTAATCATTAAAATTGGTTTATTTATTGACAACTCTTTACATTTATCCAGTTGGTCGATTTTTCTTGGACACCTGAATATTGACGTTAATTTTTTCATATATTTATGTTGTGTTCTCAACACTTTTTCAATCATGTTTTTATTTTTTTCAATGAAATTTTATTTTAGTTCACTTGTATTTTTTTAGCCTATCATAAAAATTATAATAATGAATTTACTTTTTTATTATCAAAGAAAAAATGGTTACTTCCTTTTGATTTATGAACATTTAGTTAACTGGGAAGAATATCAGAAATAAAAATATACATAGTGTACACTTCAGAGGGTCAGTACACAGTATATAAATGATATGTTCAAAATTGTTGATTGATCAGATTAGTTTTTATTTATTTGATTAGAGAATAATTTACTGTCAGATTGTAAAATGTTTTGTTTGCATATGCTCTTTGTTCATGTTACATTAGTTTAAGTACTAATAACACTGGCTTTGTATTTTTCTATTTAGAATTTCTCAAAATGGAAGTCGTTTTCTTGTAGGATAATATAAGCTAGATGGTTCATTTGTTATTTGATACCGATTTTAGTGAAGTAATACATTTTGTCTTACTTAAAAATGATTCTACTTACAATCCTGTTGATTCTACATAGAGTAGATTAAATTTTACCTTACTTAAGGATAACAGTGTCAGGATTTGTAATCGTCGCAAAACTAACAGTGTTGCTTCTTCTCTGAGAAATGGCATTTGCAAGAGTTTCCTTCTCCAAAAGGAAAACTCTAGGGTCATTGACAAGGTTAGAATCTCTTATCTTCAGTGCTTAAGATAATGGTGTCACCTGTTATACTACACCTGATTTTTTAGTAAAAAAAACATGATTGAGCCATGTATAGGAACTAAGGGTATGGCTTAATAAAAACGAAGCCTGATGAAATAACTACTTCATTATATTAGTATGTGTCAGCTAAACTAAGCTTAGAATGATATTCTAGAATACGTAATAGATATTTCCTCAACAAGTGCATTCTCAATGACTTGTAACGATTTGAAATGAGAATCCTTGTTGATAGTATTTGAAAGTGAATGGAGCTAAGGGAAGAACTCGACTTTTCTTACTCAATGAAGTTTTGATTTAGTGGCCTTCTTTGAGGAAAAAGGCTTTTCGTAAAGTCTTTGAATGAGATGGTCGGAAGTTGGCATCTGAACGGGTTGAACAAGCCGAAATTCGGAGGATGCGTTCCCAAAGAGGCGTGTTATTAGGGGGGCAGGGAAGGTGCGCATCCGGTCTCGTTTAGCACATTCCTGCTACAAGCCCTGATGCATGCTTCCGGCTCCGTCCATTCAACAGCACCCTCCACGTCTTAAGCTCCCTTCTGACTACGGCTCTTATCCCTTTACAAATAATTAAAACACAAAAACCATTATACTAACAAATAAAAATTCCAAGTTGTTTTTTCCAGCATATATGTTTTTTTTTACTCAGATGAATGTTAGCTACTGCTAATGTATGTTTAGAAATTTGCATATTGTTTTTGTATAAAGTAAATGTTTATACTCGGTTCTGATTATGTTTTTCATACATAGATCCTGAGACATTCATATACATACAGTCGTTAAAATTCGCGTTCTTGGAGTCCATGAATTTCTGTATATTTAGCCAGTATAAAGTCCATACTTGGAGTCGTTGAAATATAAATACATGAAGCTAATGAAATTTTCATATTGGTTTTTGCGAAATTTGTTTACTTGAACCGGTGAAAATTGCTTACTCGGAGCTGCAGCCTGTTTTATTAAATTTTGGATATACAATTAGCAGTATATCTGTTTCCAACTTTATAGAAAGAAAGAATGGAAATAAACAAATTAATAAATTTTTCTTTCAGTTTAAATTGTCAAAAAGTTGAAGCGTACATGAAAACACATACTCAATTTTCGTTAAATGTATGAAAAATTTGTATTTAATAGGTTGTGAATGTTTTTTCACATTAGAGGTTTATACAACCATAATTTTAATTTAAACATGGAGCACTGGTAAATGAATATACGTTAGCGTTTAATCCTAAACATTATTAGAAGACACATAGAATCGTGTTGGAAAGCGTTATGACTGCCAAAAGTACTTCTTATTTCGGGAATCTTTAACCAGTACAGTCCAGGTTCAGCGCATGTATGTTCTCACACTCGCATGCTTACAGTTTTTCCATCTACCACAGGGGTCAGAGTGACTTACAAATCTTTTGTCCCAGTAGTAAGCACGCTGACTACCAGATCACCTTGACCCCTATTAATGTTGTGCAACAGATCTTAAACGTTTGATCTCAGAAGAAGTCTTGTTTTTTAACTTTTTTTATTCTTTTTCATTTCCTTTTTTTTTTTTATTATCATACATGCTAATCACAAACGTTCATCGATTGTTCAGAGTACGCAAGGTCGAGAGTAGTTAGCATTTATTGTAATGACCTCCAGCATTAATCCTATAAAATGTTTATACAAAAACTGCTAACATAAATAAAGGTGAAATACTAGAAGACAAATCTTTTGGTTTCTTCATAAACTAAATTTTATATGAATGTTTATTCCAGACATCATAGAGAGCTGATAAGAAGCGTAGAAAGCCATGGAGATGTAACTCTTACTATTCCTTGGCAGGTTTAAAAGCACTGTTATATTTCAAGTTACCATTGCTTTTAGATGGATTTCAATATAAGAGCACTCTGCAACACCGGTCCTGGTATATTATTGGCCACGAACAATTTTATTCACTACCTCCTTCATTTTTTGTTTCTCTGATATATATAGTTCTTACCGTTCCCACAGAGATCCAGTTTCCCTAGAGTATTTTAATGGAAGCACTAATTACGTCTTGGACCAATATTTGAGCTGTCATTTTCGACTGTATCTTATATTTTACATCACACCTTTGTTAGTAAAATTATTAGAAAACATTAAAATTGTAATTAACAAATTACAATTTTTTTTAATACAGATATAAACATGTTTTTTTTCCAGGGAGCTGATAATTTTATTTTGCATAAATAAATATTCTTCTAGTGTAGATTTTTGTTTAAAATCAGAAAGCTGAAAGTAATTTTGTACTGAATTTTATATTTATTTGTTATAATTAAATAAGTGAAATTTATAACTAAATAATTCATATTCCAAAATGTCATATACTATTGAAATTGATATCAAATATCATGATAAGAGAAATATATGACTATATATATACCAATCACATAGTATAAATGAAAATAATAATCAAGAACTAAAGTTAGAACCAGTTCTTGGTTGATGTTCATTTCTATCTCGTGTCAATTTGAGAAAAATAGTCTCGCGTTACTACTTAATTCCATCATCTTGATATTATCTCCATGAACACGGAAAGTCAACAGGGCATTGAGTAAACATTGACACATATATGAGATAGAGGTTAATATAGAAAAAGTGACCTTCTGAGGTTATACTCGTACATTTTGTTGGCAATGTAGATAATGCAAGCGCTAAGTTAAATATAATATCTCTGCTTCCAGATTTGGCAGGCAGATTCCACATGTGACGTTTGTCTTAATCTCCTATGGTTATTCCAAAATGTAGCCTACATAATATTTAACAGTTCGCTCAATTCTTCTTGGTAGGTCACTAATTTTAGCCTAACATAACAATCACAACTGAATATTATTGATAGTATATATATATAAATAAGCTGATGGACTTGATGTAATAATCAAGTAACTGAACGCACACACACAAAAAAAAGGAAATACCGTTTTGAGGCCTTCCGTATTACACATCGCTGTAAAGTAAGTATTATTTATATTCTCTTCTGACGACGTTAATACCAAAGGACTCAGAGCGTTTTGTTCTCTGAAAGACCTAAGTTACTAACTTAGTTTTTCTGTTTCAAAATTTATACTTCTGCCTATGAAAAAGGTTATAAGTAAAGACCGAAATGTTGGCAATGAGAGTTTGATTTGAACCTGAAGAACTGACCGAGTCCCGGTAAACTATAGTTTTGTATATATATATATATATATCAATGATCAAACCACAATAAGAAATGGGAAAACAAAACTTTCAAATCTTTCAACCGTACCAAGCGGTCTTCGTCAGAGTTAAAAACCCAACTGGCATTATTTCACGAGTTTATGTGAAATCTTTTTATCGATTATATATAAATATAGGTATATATAAATTGATAAAAGTATCGACCGTGGAATAGAAACAAAACTAAAGTTTATTAGGACTCGGTCCCATAGGTGTCTTCTTCCATAGGGGACAGCCACTGGGCCCTAACCTATGATAAATATTATTCAACGATTACTTGATAAATTTATTTTGATTGAATGTTAATGTTTTCTTTGCAAATGTATTTTTAGATGGATATAAATGATGCCACCAATATTGTAAATGTTTGAAAAGTAGAAGTTAGGTTTGGATATTAGAACTTAGTTTTTAAATGGGATAAAGAAATCAAGATGTTTTTAGATGAAAAAAGACAAAATCCCCTTCCAAGAGGATTGTTAAAATATTACAAAGGAAAGTAATTTAATCACTACAACATACATGAACTAATCATTTTTATGCAAAACATTATATCATATAACATTGATTTTCTTTTAGTGCACTGTATCAATTATTTAGTTTTCAATGTATCATATATGCTGAGCTCGAAGAATAGTAATAGAAAACTGTATAAAGTAAATCTACTGGTTTTATAATAACAATCACCTATTATTAATTTCTCAAATACAATAATTTTTTTGACGAGTATAGCCATTGGAAAGAAAGCTTTGTGCATAAGATTTTTACTGCGTGAAACAGCTTTATTAAAAACTTTTCCGTGACAATCAATCACAGTGGTGGACAGTATCTACTGCAATAGATCAAGTTGATAACGCTGGATTACATTCATATGTGATGAACACTTTGTTTATGATGTTAAATTTATATTTTATACTCATAACATTAGAGTTCACGATGGAGGTGATCATTGTTTTATAACAAAAATAGTATATATATATCAGCTCATAAAACGAAGAAAAGCAACACACAGAGAAAGAGACGCACTTACAAACTCAAATTTTTGGATGATCCGTCTTGAGGAGAAAAGAGAATTGATGACTACGCACGCCGGAAACCGGACAACCGGAAAACGTTCCGGCGTGCTGGGTCACCCATTCTCTTTTCTCGTGAAGACGGATCATCCGAAAATTTGAGTGTGTAAGTGTCTCTCTTTCTCTGTATGTTGCTTTTCTTCGTTTTTGAGCTGATTTGCGTCCAGTTTGGATGTTTTTTTTCAAATTTTGAGTGATATATATATATTTTACTTTTTCGTTGAAAATACGATCTGGAACGGACAAATATAGTTCAATGTAGAAAAAGAGAGATAGATAAATTAAAAGCACACACTTACAGTCCCTAAGTTTTGCTTTGAACCGTCTTCAGGAGGGATAAGAGAGAGAAACCAAGCGCGCTTGTTTAGAGAGGGTTGGTTGGAGGAACTTATCTCAGACGATAGCAGTTAAAACAAGTGAAAAATGAAATGAAAAAAATATAAAACAGAAAATTATAAAAAAAAAAGTAATAGAAGTACTGAAGTTAAAAAAATTATGAATGAAAGTTCTAAAAAGTTTAAAAAAAAACTATAAACGGTATAAAAAGGTAAACAATAATATTATATTTACTTCGTAAATTTAATTAAAGTTTAAAGGAAGCTGTGCGGATGTGTTCTTACAGTACATACGCATACATTTTGCTGTTAGGTAACTTAAGTCTCCTCCTCCATTGTACCCCCTCCACCGCACCCTCTCGTTCACCCACCCAGTCGCTCAGATCCAAAGGTAAATGACTTTATATATTACTATTATTATCGTTTAATTTTATAATTTATCTCTATGCTTATTTCAATTATAATACGTATAACAATTATTATATTTGTTATTTTAATTTATCAAGTATATTTTGGGTGAATATTGTGGGCTTCCTTCGAACGTATTAGGCAATTTACATGTACTTAGCGATTCATCTTAGAAAAAACTCATCTTACAAAACCGCTTCTGAAACGAATTAATTAGGTATGAAGACGGTATACTGTGTATAATATACACTGTGAAAAGTATATGTGTGTGAGAGACAGACAAACAGAGAGAAAGTTGTCGATTGAGAATAAAGTAGGATTATTTTTCTTCCTGGATATTTTCCTAAACTTTTTTAGGATAGCTAGTAGATAAGAATGAATACTTTTCATCCAAGTCATAACATCGTTCCATTTAAATACATTCTCTATTAACTCAGCCTTGGAGCACTAGCTCAAAAGGTAGTGTTTCCTAGTGAAGTTATTAAGTTGATATTTCTCTGTTCCAATGCTGAGTTTACCAGTGAGACAGGTTAAATGTTTTGAACAGCCAGCTTTATTATAACCGTTTCTACCGTAAATGGTTTCAGCTGAAGGTTTAAATTGGTAGCTACGAACACTCTTTTACTTCATTATTACATCTTCAGTTTTTCCAAACTCCAAGCAATGTATTCGGAGTAATTTACTTTCATTGTCTAATGATCTTTCTAGTTAAGTGAAATGTTGATGTATTCCTTCAATTTTGATATAAACAAATATAAGGAAGCCGTTTTTTGTTCATTTTGTATTTCATCATACTAATATAAAATCTCTCTTACATTTCAATATACCAAGAGTTTTCATGCATTTACATTACGTTTTAAAAAGTAATTTTTGTACATGTGTCTTATATTTTTTAAAACAAGTCTATCGCAATTATAATTCCAAAGAACAAAACTCAAGAGAAATATTTTATATGTAATTATTATTTTGATATTCATTGTATCATGATACAAAAGTTTACCTTCTTTTTAAAAACAACATATAAAGAGAAGAAAGGATATTATCATCAAACTTGGTATACTGTAGGTGAGACTATATGAGAGGTATATGCTCTATATACTATAGAGGTATATACAGTATACTATAGGTGAAAGTATGTGAGCTAATATTCATTAGCTTAGTATTCATAAATGTATTCATTAGTTAATTTAACATGTGCTACCCTCTATGATGCTAATATGCACATGTTAATAATGAGGCCTGAAGTAAACAATTGCACAGTAAAGTACCAATGCAAAGGGTGTCATAAAATTCTGGATGCTAAAAAATATGAAAAAAAGGTGGAACTCCCCTACTTACCGAAAACATGCAAGGATAGTGATCAAAGAAGATGAAAACGACAAACGATCTTTTCAGGTTAAATAAAAATCAAATCAAATTAATGGCAGGTTTCCTAACAGGACACTATTACTTTAAAAATATCTAAATATTTTGAGGATTAAGTAATGTAACATGATGGAGGAAACAGAACATGATTTGTTATTTTAATGTGAATGGATCACAATAGGATCTCAAATATTAAGACCTGAAATTTACAAAATACACAAAGAGCCTGTCGGGGTACTCTTGAGTTTCTTAAGAGACTCGGGATTCATCTGACAGGGATTAGTCGAAACAGTGAAATATGCAGTATTTCCCTGGTGGAATCAGCATCTGAGGGAAGACATTGTCAGTCCCTCAACATAAAAAAAACTGTAATCTATCTTAAAAATATGTGTACCACCATGGGCCATACGAGAGTAGCGTTGATGTAATCCCTTGTGAACTGGACACTTCATTAGATTGTATCGAGAAAGAAGCACCCAATACGGGCGCAACTGTGTTTTGGTGCAAAATATCCAATACCAACTTAGTTGCAGTTCTACGTCGTTTTTTTTTTTTACTTGACATTCTACCCTACTTGGATCAACTCTGGCTGTCACTGATGGTTTTTCGTCTGCTGGCCAATTAGAGAGAGACACGAGTTATTGCCACCCTTCTCATCTATCTTACACCACTTTCCCGATTTCACATGAAGCCGAAATAACAGCCGATCAGGATGTCAGGGGAATCACGTGGGACTGATGCCTTCATTCTTCTACTTGACAAAAGAGTTCAACAAACATATATCTAATAGAAATAGAAAATATATTACAAAACAATTAATTATGATGATATAACTGGTGTGATGAAAATGAAAAAATAAAAAAAATACTTTATAAAATATTGTGTACTACTTTATGTTTTCATGACGTCACTTTAACATATACTCTTGATTTTTCCTATTTTATTGTTATTGAATATAAGTAACAAAATTTTTGTATGCACCCTATCTATCCATACAAAACTTTTAAAGTGTACACAGATAAGTATAATCATTTTGATGATGTTAACCGTGACTTATACATTACGTTTATAAAAATTAAGCGTGTTACATCAGTATTTTTGTTTCTGGTTGTTTATTTTGGGGTTCGGATGGGGTAAACCCATCAAGCATCAAGTTAGTGGCATTTCCCACCGCGTCTTCGCACCCTCCTCTCTTGAATCATCAGAATTATTATAATTTCTACTAAACTGACTTAGTCATATATATTAATCTGTTTTGAGCATTATATTTCACTTGGTTTTTAGTAGTTTTCGCAAACATTTTCTATTATAGAATACCTGTATCGTTGATTATACATTATTTTAGAGCTACAATATAGTATTAGTCACAATGCGAAAATTAACTGGTTCTACAAAAAATGTTTATACAATAAAAAATTTTAGAAACAAAGTGTTTCCTTAGTATTATTTTTTTTACTATCTGTGCTACAGATTGCATTTACTTATCGGGAATGTGGAAGGCCAAAAGGTTGATTTGCTTGAACAATCAGTCTTACTACTAAAAAAACATAGGTGAAAAACAAAAAACGTAATTTTCGTTTTTCACCTTTCTGATAAGAAAATGTAACGTATGTGTTCAAAATGCGTTTTTTCACAAAACTTTCTTTGTATGCAGACTATTTTTTCGAATTTTCCCCATTATTTAATAGATTTATAGAGCTGTAAATTTTTGTTTAAAACATAATATAGTTTTAATAATGGTGTATTTTAATGTTTGTTTTATTCCAGTAAGGGTACCTGTGATTTCTCTGAATCCATATCCCATTTGGCTGCCTGGCAGACAGGTCTAGAGTGAACAAACAGGTTTGCAAAGTGATGCTCCTGTTACATCAGGCTCTGTTCCCTTGGCACCTTCCTTGCCCAAGTTTTAATTAAATTCCTGTATTCTCTCATAGGGAGCAGCCTTAACAAGGATTGCTCAACTTGCAACTAGTGTACATGTACATCTGACACTATTGTTTTAATTAATTAGGTTTTTTGTTAATTAAGTTTATTACAAGCTAAGACTCGGTCAGATCTCTTATGAAACACTCTTGTTTGTGCCGACACCTCAGCTACAGTAGCCTGGGAAATTAGTATTAACTATACCCTGGTCTAGATTGCTGGTTAATTAACTTTTGTCCTGCACTAAATACGGATTAAATCAATAAGCTTCTCGATACAAACGACACCAATCATTGAATCAATGAAACACCTCCTTCATCAATGAAAAAGAATACTTAAAACACTATTAAAGAACAATATTAAGGTCAAAAAGCAAGAAGATAGGATGCAGCTTATTAGTTTCTATAAGAACAAAACCAATACGCAACTGATTATAAGGAACCAGCATGAGAAGAAACAGCCACTGAAACCAACGAACCTAGTATATGAGTTTCAATGTCCACTGGAAAACTGTGAATTCCTAAATTACTCATATATAGGATCAACGACTACTACCCTTTCTAGGAGGCTGACGATGCATCAGGCTTTCAGGAGCCCCTAAAGAACACTTTCGAAAGATACACAAAACAAAAAGTTCAAGGGAAACTATGGTTTTATTAACCATAGTTGTATGTAGTTGTGCAGTGCACTAGAATAATAGCAACAGAAAAGGACGGAAAAGAATCAGGATACTAGAAGCGCTATACATACTGGAGAAAGCTCCGGTATGAACGATCAAAAGGATAACTTTACAAACCAGTTGCGCTTCTTTGGAAATCTAGGGCTCGTTATGCCAACACTGACAACCCCAAACCTGACTGTGTAAGCTTTTGTTAACCTGTTCATTTATGTTTATTATTTCAAGGTGACTTTAAATATTAGATTAATTTGTTAAGTGTAGTGTCAATTGTTTTTAAAAAATTAAATGCTTTTTGCTGAAGATGATGGATGTAACACCGAAACATGTCCAATAATACATTAAAAAATTATGGTGATTTAATTTTTATGTTGAACTCGGAATTAAAGACAAAATTTCGTAATTTGGAAAAATATAAGACGAAATTGAACAAAGTGGAAACAGACATCCAGTTTTTAAAAGCATATATATGCAGAAAAATCACAACAAATAAACACATGATGCAATCAGTGAAGTTTAAACTACAATGGAAAAAAGAAAACAATAGAAATAAATGCTCTGAGGCCTTTCCATTTATGCCATCAGAGAGCAAACAAAGTAACAACTGACAAAGTAACGCAGTTGTTACTTTGTTTGTTTGCTCCCTGAAGAAATAAATTGAAAGACCTCAGAGCATTTATTTCTATTGTTTTCCTTTTTCCATTGTGGTTTAAACTTCACATATATCTATTGTTTATGTTTAAGAAGAAATAGTTTATGCACAACTAGAAAAGAAATATAAAAATTCCAATATATCAATAAACAAATAAAATTGTTTAAATTTCAGTATAACAATAAAAAACCAATAACCAATATAACAAATAAATGGCATGATGGAGAAAAACTCTTTAAAGCTAGTCACTTCAATATGTTGACATCGCTCGTTATCAGTTAGGATGTGACCCACTTGATCGGCAAGCAATCACTGAAGAGTGTCAGAATACCTTACCAACAACAGTAATGAAATTATCATTACATCTTTTGAAATTTGCGCACCTTTTCAAAAGTCCTGCATTAGATTAACACTACGAAAGTACGATATATCGGACTTTATATGTCATCATCAGGTTAAGCAATTATATTTTCAAATCAGAAGTAAAATAAATAAAAGTTTCTAAAGTAAAGTTTTAAATTAAGTAATGTCAATACTACAGATTGCGTGCTGCCACTAGAGTTGTGCAGTTCACCCTGACGATGACAGTTGTCAAAATATCCAGTTCGGTTTGTTCTAAACTATTATTAGTCTGTATAAAATTACTCTCTAGATATACAGTGTCAAAAGAAAACTTACAATAATCAATTATCAAACTTTTTCTTCACTTCGAAAAAAAAATGAAAAAATTCTAGTACTTTTTCTGTTTATAAAATATTAAAAACTAGGTCAAAAAGAAAAAATATTCAAAGAAATACTTGGAGTTTTTTTCCTTATTCGATTGATTTAAAGAGCTGTATCGAGCTAGTTTACTTTATTTTCTTCATACAGTGCATTTATTTTCTTTTTATTTAAGTGCATTCTATATCTGAACATGTAAACTCTTTATAATGCTATACTTTTCATTGTCCACAATGAAAACTTGATGTATCTTAGATTTACCTAGACTGTTGTAATGTAAAGTTCAGTATCAAGAATAATATTATCGAACAATATGCATGTACCATATTAAAAACAAAATCTTAACCTTTAAATAATAGGTTAATTATAAAATCGATAGAGATATTAGAAAAGTGTCAAAGAAATGAAGAATAGTGCACAGGTAGAAAGAAAAAAGTATATATATATATATATATTATTAGTATAGGTTGGCAGCAAATCTTCTTGGAGGCATATTTTATTGAAATGTACCGCAGCTTCGGTATTAACGACTTTCGATAATAACGTTTGATAACGACTTTCTTCGGTATCAAACTAAGCTGTTCCAGTCTCCTGACAGTCTTACGAATAGAAGGTGGTAATTCCCAAATAAGTTGTCCAAAGGACATTGAGATACTTTTTTGAAACACCTTAATAGATATCAACAATTTTAATAAAATCAAAAATTAACATTACAGGTAAAGAATTTAACATAACTTACAAGACCATTTTCTAGAAACTAGCATTCGACTATAGTCATCGTCAAGTTGGCTGAATTGTTGATATCTTTTAAAGTGTTTCAAAAAAGTGTCTCAATGTCCTTTGGACAACTTATTTGGGAATTACCACCTTGTATTAGTAAGACTGTCAGGAGACTGGAACAGCTTAGTTTGAAAGTCGTTCATGCCGAAGCTGCGGTTCATTTCAACAATATATGTATATATATATATCTATTATTGAAAATTATCGCAGTTTCTGCATTCACGACCTTTTTATTCACAGATCCTAGCCTCCTGGCTATTTTCCTTATCGTAGTTGGTAGACTATAAATCAGGTGTGTGTTTCCTTTGTTTTGAATTTATTTTATATATATATCATCGTCTAAACTGCAGTACCGAATTCCAAAATGGTACTACGACCTTTTGACCGATAATAGTTCTTATCAGATTACAAACTGAATGTTTTCGATGAGCAGATCAACTTTTATTCCATATGCTCATCGTCAAATCTGGCTGAGAGGGGGTGTAGACGTATATTATGTTCAAAGGTGCCTGGTTTCACCATCAAAACGTATAAAAAACTGTATTATAAAAGATAAATTCCGTTCAAAACTTGTTCATTCATGCAGTGTCTGCATTGAATATATAAAAGATTTTTTTTTAAAAAAAGCTCTTCCATATGAATATCAAAGGGGCCATAATTTCAGACCCATTTAAACTTGTATCTTACCTCTTTCTTGAAGCGACTGACCCTTCACCTCATACTTTCTTTTTGAATAGCTCAAAGTATTTTATGACGCGGCTAACTTCTATACATGAAATATGTTTCATTTATTTCCTATACTAAATCGAGTTGATTTAAAATTCTCCCAAAATTTTTCTTGTATCGACCTTGTTCGCAAGTTTACACTATTAAATTCATAATAAATTCATATTGGAATTGCTTCGTCTGCAAAAATTAACTTTGAATGAGACAGACATCAGTTCTCGCTTGTCTTCGGAGCGACTCACAATTTTCACCTGATGACAAGGCAATCGAATATAGAAGTGATTTTGTGATCTCTTTTATGTGATTCTTTCTGTGAATTTAGTTGATTTAGTTCTTGGGATTGTTTTCATTGTATATATATATATATATATATATGCTTTCGTAGCAGCTCGTTGTTTATTCAAGTTTTATTAAATACCTTGTTGATTATTGTTTTAACAATTATTCCTAGAAGTAGTTTCAGCTTGCTTATATAGTTTTTGTACCATTCAGGGACTAAGTACAGTAATTACAGTAATTTTTATCTGGAAAGGTAGAAAGCTATATACCTAAGTTGGAATGACCTTCAAGAAAATTTTGTAAATATTATATATTTATTACTATTGAATGATACTATAACAAAAAAAACACTTGTTTTGTTTGAAATATTTTAGTCTCATTTATGATTTTCTTACTGTCGTTTACAAGTTGATTTTATTCCACGTGTTTTCTATGACATCTTATTAAAAATAAAACAACACAAAGATAGACCGTGGCAATGGTTGTGATCAGGAAGTGTCCGACAGGGAGTCCAACAGCAGCAGTACGACCGTTACACAGTCAGTGATGCCACCACAACCACTAAGCGGGAAGGGAGGTGATTCATACTGCCTTCTTTTCATGATACTTCTCCCTCAGACATGTTGCTGTGTCGAATTTTCATGACTCTTTTCCCACTTAAACCTCTTGTATCTTTACAAGAATTATCATAAATTAAGGAATACGATTTACATGTTTAAGTAAACATGTAAACATTATGGTTGCAACTATAATATTGTTCATTAGTTATAATTTTGCCCATATATTAAAGGGTTCAAATAAAGTCCTCTTTCACAATGCATGAAATTGGGATAATTTAACCGAAATGGGAGAGTTGTGTTAATTGATGGGTCAACTTTAATTAGTGCAACGATTAGTTTTCAATGATAAGCATCATATTCTATTTATTACTCATCTCTCTCCAAAATATCAAATTAATAGATCTCCATACGATTCAGAGATATGAAATATATTATTTAATATTAATCATAAGTTTGAATCATCTCATTTAATCAACTATATACCTATGTGAAACCTAACTACTTTCTGATAACAGGTACAGAAAAAATATTCTTATTCATTAATTTTGTATATTTATGATATTTTCGTTCTGTTCCTTTATTTTTATATCTCAGTCTATATACCTTAAGACCTAAAGAAAATTGAAAACTTTTCTGTTTTCAATGTAGCGTACATTTGATGCCTTTTAAATATTTAAAAAGTATTATTTTAATTTATTTCAATAAAATTAATATAAGATGTCAATTAGTCGCATATTGATTAAGAAACGAGGTTAGCCCAGTCACGTACGTATTGCCTGGACTGGTAGATCCGAGGTTCGATACCCAGTTTAGCATTAATTTATTCACGCGGAAGGCAAAAAATAATCTGAACATGTCGTCCCTCGGAGAGTATGTTAAGCAGTTAGTCCTGAGCCTGTATGCCAAGTACTCGTTAAGGATCGCTAATCAAAATACAATTGACTTAGGCAAAATTTAGATGTTCATTGTGTGGTATCAGAAAGGGTCAATGTTTGGTTTAAGTGTGTCCTCTTCTGGGATAGTCCACTGTAAATAACCTAACCTACTTATTGATTATTTCTATTGATCTGCTATACTGTCTATATTACCTATACTACCTAGCAGAACGTCTAAAACCTTATGCGATTTTAACAATATAGTTTAAAAATAAAATTTTAAAACATATATTTAAGACTGATAGATTCTTTTATTTGTTATTATATCTTAAGATTTATTTGTTAGTATAATAGTTTTTGACTATCCATTAATTTCTGTCAATGAAATCTCCTAAATTTGTAACGCCCTAAATTATGATTTGTAATTTTTCATATTACAATATTACTTCATATTACTTCAATGTCTTGGCTAATAGTAATTCATTTCCTAATTTTGAATTTAAAAATGTTTTCAAAATTCACTTGAGTAAAGTTATAAAATAATGCCATACAATTTTTTTAATATTTTGTTTGTAAACCAATAAAATGTTTAATTATCTGAGTAAAATTTAGGGAAAACCATAATATGTCAAATTATTATATAAACAACGTGTTCTTCTGAATTTCAAATATTATGATGCTTGTATGTTTAAAATGGGTTATTTTATCATGTAAATTCTTCATATGGACTTTCTTTATTTTATCAAGGTTTATGTCGTAAAAATTTAATCTTGTTGAAGGTTAAGTGTCATATTGGACTTTCCTTTTTTTTATGTATTTAGTATAAATAATTTGAAATATTATTAAGAAAATCACCGTCTTACCACTGATTATATGTTTTCCTCACTTGTCGATCACCTTCGGAACGAGTCTTCGCAACTGACAATGGACTGGTGTCAGAACCGGCTGACAGGTGGGGCAAACTATGTAAGACCGTGTATTTTAATTCTAATCATTTCCTTTAAAGCTATTGTATTTTTAAAATTTTTATCATTGTAACTTTTTTTAAAATGGGTTAGGTTGAAACGAAAAAATGATTTGTTGAGAATATCAACTGAATTGTTCGAGGTAAAAGGTTTTCACTAGTATGGTAGTGCTGCAGTTGTTAGTGGCATGTCAAACCTTTTCACACGAATGCCATTTCTTACGAAATTTCCATTTTACGAAAAGTCTTTTTGAAAAAAAAGTGCCTCATCTTACGAACTTTGTTTCATCATACGAAAGGAGAAATTATCAAAGTATGCGCTCCTTTCCTTAGCTCAGACACGTAAACATACCTCCAAAATATAGGTTTCTTTTTTCTCAGCATTTTTTTAATAATTAGATCTCCTGATTTTTTATAACTAAGATAGCTTCGTTTTATCTTGTTTAAAAGTGACTTTATCCTATTGTTATCGCATTGAACTACCCATACCCTCTAGCATGAATTGGTATTCCTCCAGATAAGGAGAAACTTATCCCAGACGATAGCAGTTAAAACAAGTAAAAAAAAATGAAAAAATATATAAAACAGAAAAGTACAAACAAATTATAGAAGTTCTAAAGCTAAAAAAATTAAGAATAAAAGTTCTAAAAAGTTAAAAAAATGATAAAAGTTATAAATGGTAAAAAAAATTTTTTATTCACTTTTTAATTCAATTAAAGTTGTGCCCCTTTGTTCGTACAGTATATGCCTGTACGCTTTGTAGTTAGGAAAGGTCTGTCTACTCTTATGTATCCCCGCCACCATACCCTCCCAGTATGTTACATATATTGGTTATTTGAATTTATCAAGTGTATTTTGAGGTGGGTATTAGGGCTTGGAATGCATTTGGCTATTTACATATAATTAGCGATTCATCTTATGAAAAACTCATCCTAAAAGACCGCTTCTGGAACAAATTAATTTCGTTTGAAGAGATATGACTTCATACTAAAGGATTTTTATAACTTGTTAATCTCGGCTACTAACATGTTATAGTTAAAAGACCTTGTGATAAGTAAGGTTTTATTTTTTTTTTCTCAATAAAGTTGAGTGCTTCCTTTTCCTGGTATATATCAAGATTACAATAAGCCGAATGCAATTGAAGTAAGAGTAAGCCATGGTGGAGACGTGACGGCTGGACCCTGACGGTGTTATCAGCGTGAGGCAGGTCTAGTTGAGATAAGCGGCTGGCCTTGGCCACGAGCCGTCTGCCGCACGTGCTGCGTCCTGCACCGACGCACTCACCGGACTTATCCAACACCCATTGGCAGACAGCCATCTGGCATTGCATCACTTTGCTTTCCCCGTCCATCGGCTAAATAAAGCGACTGCACTCCAATCAAGTCTAGCAGATAACCATACATTATCAACTGCGCAAAATAATTGCCAACTTCTCTCATTACAATGTATTTTTTTGCATATCTTCAATATTGTTTTTGAACGTTAAACAGTGCCATTGTTTCTTCCCACATGCTTTGCTCGCCACGTCTTTGTTTCATTTTGACAACTCGTTGATTCTCAAATAACTTGTAACCTTTTCACATTTGTCCTCACGTAGTTATTAATTACTGCCTTGTGTTATAAAAACAAAGCTCAAATAAATTACCAGCGACTGCTAATTTTTTTAGTAACATTTATTAACTATATCACTTTCATTACTATCCTAATAAGTAAGAGTATATCAATCTACTTCTGACATAAAATGATATTGTTAAAAATTAAACAAAAAAACCTACACTGAAGCCGAATATATAACATATTTGATGTTTATTGAAATGTAGTGCTACTTTCACCTCAATTCTAATATCTATTAAATAAACGTCTAATGCTTGTTAGTTAAAACTGATATCCTCTATTCCTCTATTTAGTCTTTTTTCGTGAATGTTACTTACTTTAAAACGGTACTCCAATATAATGAATATTTCAATTTTGTATTCCTAAAATATAACGAACTTAAATTCCCTGTTGAAACTCATATTGGTGCCTTTTTTTTTGTATTTTTCTTTAAATGATATAAAAAAATATCCGCATTTGTATATTAAATTTGAACTTAAATATTTTATCTAATATATAAAAAGATTGTCAATAATCACAGTTGATTTTAATTTTGGTAAGTCATCTAAAGACATTCAACACAATTTTAAGTACTATTGCTCCAGAATCTTAAGTACTGTTGCCCCAAAATCTTAAGTACTGTTGCCCCAAAATCTTAAGCACTGTTGGTCCATGGAATGTTGATTTTTTTGGATTTCTTGTAATTTTAACTCAATAACTCTGCAGTTTATATTGTCTTTAATACTTTTCTAATGACATAAACCAGTTTCAAAACAGAATAAAAATTGAAAATAAGCCGTTTTTATTTATTTTAGATAACAAAAGATACCATGATGGAATAGCTAATGAAAGACAGTGTTCTATACTATTGTGGGCGTATTGCAATAACAGACAATATTAATGATAATAACCGTAAAAATTGATGCAGTCACTTCAACATCCAAATCGCAAATTGCAATTGCAGCAGAGATGCAATTTTTAAAAGCAGATAAAAATTATAGTTATCGTTCAAATAAAAAAGGCTTGGTAATAATTAAGGTACTTATGCTTTCATACAGCTATTATGACCTACATTTTAAGAGAATTGAATACGAGCCAGAAATAACTAGATTTTTAGTGTATTACCTTTTAGTGAATTTTCTATGAATACTACATGTGCAAATGAGTTGATATACAAAGATATACATTTATATCCCTTTTTTTAGTGAGATATTTTTCAGTCATTATTAGCTCCCTTTTGTAACTTTAATATTATTATATATCAAAGGACAAACTTCCCGAATTTCATCCAATCTCTTGTTTCTTAATAGCTTAGGTTGCGGCGGCACACCCACAAGAAACCCGCATAGACCAAGCATTAGCCCTTTCTGATACCTCAGAGTGAAGATTGATTCTACATTGGGAGTTCTACACTTTACACACCTAACTCTGTGTATTTAGAGTAGTGATTTTTAACGAGTACATACTTAGTAGCGACGACTTAACGTCCTCTCTGGTGGATGTTTCGCTCAGATCTATTCACCTCTCGTGTGAATAAATCGAGGGCTAGAGTGGGTATTGAACCCCGGACCTACCAGTTCAGAAGTGAGCACGTTACTACTGAGCTAACCTGGCCTCCTTGTATCGTATTATATCACGTAAAATAAGGTCGTGGCATAGTAGACATTAGACAGTTAATAACTGTCGGAATGTAGCTTTTTGTATAATATCATCTGTTAATACACGTACATTATTAATTTATTAATTACATGTATAGTTAGCTTCAGCTACTGAAAGGGACTACCATACTTCTGCCCGATAACGAAGAATGTCGAAATATCGTTGTGAGTCTTTTTTGTGTGTGCTTTTAGCTGTTTTTCTCTTTCCTCTGTGAACTAATAGTCCTGTTGGACCGTTTCAAGTTTATGATTTATATATATTATATATATATTATATATATATATATATATATATATAGATAAAAGTATGGACCGTGGAATAGAAACAAAACTATAATTTATCGGGACTCGGTCAGTTCTTCAGGTTCAAATTAAACTCTCATTGCCAACGTTTCGGTCTTTATTTAAAACCTTTTTCATAGGCTTACAAAAATATTTCTTATATTTCCTCTGTTTTTGTAGGCCTATGAAAAAGGTTTTTAATAAAGACCGAAACGTTGGCAATGAGAGTTTAATTTGAACCTGAAGAACTGACTGAGTCCCGATAAAATATAGTTTTGTATATATATATGTGTGATCAAACCACAATAAGAAATGGGAAAACAAGACTAAGATCTTTCAACCGTAACAAGCGGTCTTCGTCAGAGTCAAAAACCCAACTGACGAAGACTGGTTGTTACGGTTGAAAGATCTTAGTCTTGTTTTCCCATTTCTTATTGAACTTAGATTTAAATCAAAGGTGAGAAAACTTGAAAGATCGACTATGAAATTGATTCATGCCACAGTACAAAGGTCGTTCAACAAAACATATATATATATATATATATACTCGGTTGCTGGTGACGGTTTCCTGCCGTTGTGTTTCCGGCGTGCTTGGTCGTCCATTCTCTTTTATCCTCAAGACGGATCATCCGAAAATTTGAGTTTGTATGTGTGTCTCTTTCTCTGTGTGTTATTTTCTTCGCTTTTGAGCTGATTATAATATATATATATATATATATATATATATATCTTAACAATGATATGTTCCACAATTTCAGTAGCAAATATTAAGAATTTTGTAAATTGTTTAATGATAATATAAAAAGCGTCAACCTTTTTAAAAGTGATGCGTTTCTTTTGCTTCAAATATATAACAATTATATGATTTGTTCGGCTCAAATATTAGTGCCTATCAAGCTATTGAAATATACAGGGAGCTGTTAGTAGTCTGTGGCTCATTGGCTGCCTGTCGCTCCCCGGCCAGAGCTCATACGAGACGAGTACCATTGTTCAAGAAATCCTCATACAATGTGATTGCTTACTTCCTAGGAGATGATGACTGTCGTTTACATAGTGACACATAAGCTGGCAACCAGCAAACTTGAATAGTGGCAGAACCACCTCGAGATAATCATAAGAAGTCAAGACCTGAGCAAATTGCATGGACCCAATCCTTCCCCTCTACTACCAGTAAATATTTTGGATATTCAAAGGGTGTCCAAAAGGACATTGGGTCTTGGTGTCAGAGGATATTTCTAAATGAACAACATAGAAAGTCAGTTGCTTATCACAGGAACCATCAAGAATTTCCGTACACTATACTACATGTCATAATCAGAAATTCAAAACTAGTGGTCCACTACTGCTCACTTTATATTCTACTATAAGTAGTTGGGGTAGTTTTTTTTTCACCAATGTAATACTCCTACTTGGAGGGAGTTTATGATGATATTTCACATGCTCCAAGACGGGATAGTAATTCTTGTGAAATAGCAGGCAAGTTTGTCTTGTGAAGACGTCGTATTCACAGTGGAATATTACTTTGAACAGGACTCATATGAGGTGGCCAGGGTTTGAGTTAATTTATTGAATGTTATGGGGAGTGGCCTAGCAAGGGAGGGGGCAGGAGGGGCGGTCCGCCCCGAGCGCCAAGTGCCAGGGGGCGGTTTTTGAGAGGGTAGAATTAGAAAATAGAAAAAATTTAAATAAGGAAAAGCTAACAAAAAATCTTGAATTCTGTACAGAAATGAGTTTTTAAGGTCGTAATATTTTTTTTATGTTTTAAGTGTCTATTACTGTTTTTAAACAGATTTTTCAACTGTAATATTTGCAAGTTAAAAATGAATTTATTTTAATTTTTTTCAAAACTTGTTTTTTAAAAAAGGGGTTGAAAGTTTATTACATTTGTTTGGGGAGTTAATTAATTTAATTTAACATGTATATAATAATTTGAATTATATGTTTTTATTTTGAAATGTCTTTTTTTCCTTTGTTCTGTATCCAGTCTTTGTTTGTGTATCCAGTTTGCACAGCTAGTAAATTTAATTTAACAATTGCTTTACGATTTGAATTATACATATTTTTTTTTAAATCTTTGGTTTACTTTGATGATTACTGTATATGTATACGAGTACTGTAATAAGATGAAAGTCTGGGACTGATAACAGCAGTCTAAAATCAGATCGATGAAAATAAATATTTTTTTTTAAACTTTCTGGAATTTTGATGGTTAACGGGGTTATCAACGACTAGTGTGGCGGGGGAGGAGGTTTAAAATTCGGCCGACCCGGGTGTCCATGGACAAAGTGTTTTGGATGTTCAGGGAGTTTATCATCTTCATTGTATATAGCCAATTCAAGAAGCTATCTGTGGCCCCACTTCAAATCTTGTGCCTATTATAAAGTATATCTCAGTCTGGCCATTTTGGTTCAGTAAGCAGAGCCACCATGAGTTCAAATCCAAACGGTTGGACGAAGTACAAGCAGTTATTCTTGTCCCCGTGTTTCCGTTAACGTATTAGGGATTTTCGGGTGATACCCATGTCAGAAGTTCCTTTCCTACTGATGGCTGTAATGGGATCAACAATGTTACGCTTGTATATTTGAAATACGGTAAGATATCGCTCTTCAGACTTCATTATTAATTATAGTGTATTATATTCAAATGTAATTAATAGAAGCAGAACTTCTTTATATTAGTTCAGAAAGCCAAACTACACAAACCCTTTAAAAGTTCATTTAGTTCTATTTCAGTTCAATTTTATAAACTTTTCACTTTGGAACTTTTTGGATGGTATCATATATTTCTTAAATGCCCGCTATAAATTTTATAAATTTAATTGTGTGATTTATTATGCCAATTTTGTTATTCATTATAATTGAACAATTAATGTTTAACTTAATTGTTAAACATTTCACTTATAATCAAAATTGATTTTTATCTTAATTTATAAATGAAATTAAATTGGAATAGCTTACTTATTATTGTTCTTTATTAATGAAACTTATATGTAGCCTTCTGGGATTGTAATAACATTGAGCTAAACGGATCCAATAACTCAGATGTAAGTTTATAGATGTTTTTTTTTAGTACTCTATTGCCTCATATAAACCCAAAATTCATGGCATTTTTACAATTGGTTTAGTGACATAAAGGCAATGCGAAATACAACCCTAGCCTTTAGAATAACCAGAAGAGCAGTAATAAGTTAGTAGTTGTTGTGACATACGTAATGCCTTCCAAGTGCCTTTCACATAATGGTATATCGTTCTGGAACAATAGAATTCATTTCTGTACAAAACTATTATTTTATATTTGATAAATTTATTCAAAACTGGACAAACCTTGCGATTTATGGACTGATTATAAAATTTTGGACTCTGAAACGCACTAACATCTAAGATTGTAAATAGAAATCTGGTGTTAGATACTAATAATAAAATTAAGAATTTCTTTTAAATAAATTGAAAAATGAATTATTCGGTTATTATCAACTTTTTAGATAAGACGGAAAAAAAACTTTATTTTTTCATGACAACCAGTTGTAGAAAAGTAGTCAAGATATTTTGTTACCTTATTATTACTAAAGGAGAACTTCTTTATATCGGTTTACATACTTCTCATTAAATTTAATATTTATTTTCTCTATTCTGCTGTCTTTTGATTTGTTTCCGTATCAACTCTAACGGACCCCTTTAAAAGTTCATTTAGCTCTATTTCAGTTTAATTTTATAAACATTGACTCTGGAGATTTTTCGGGTGGTATAATATATTTTTTTAAAAATCCGCTATAAAGCCAGAACTGCAATAATTTTAATCAAAATCAAATGGAATGAGCTCTTTTGAAAAGAAAATTCAGAATATTTTTTTATATGATAGCATATACCCAATATGAAATACAAATTGGTGCAGTACTTGCTGGTTAACAGTAACGCATGAAATCTTGTTATTATAACTCTTTTGTTGTTCAGATATCTTGTTTATAGACTCTTTCTCTCTCTCATTCATTCTCTCTCACACACACGACCTCTCATTCTCTCTCTCCCTCGCTCTCTGTCTCTCTGTACACCAAACACATACACATACACTCTCTCTATCTCTTTAATACGTATACTTTGCCTCCGATGTTACAATACTTTTATTCCACTATATTCTATACAGAGAGTAATTACAACGAAAATGGGACAGTATTGAGTTTCACTCATTTCTTCTCTACAGTCAGTGGTGTCTCGTAAAAGTAGTTAAACACGCTCTAAAATAACTCCTTTTGTTTAGTGTGTGGAGCTGTCAAAGAAAGCCAAACTCGATTTGAGTGTTTCCAATCCTGGCGCAACATTATCATATTTGCGGTTTTGAAAGATAGTTTTAGACTCTAACGTCTACTTTATGGCAAGTCAAAGACTCAAACCACACAACTAGCTAAAGTCCTAGATTTCCAGGAGAAATACGAGTTATGCACTGTAGCGCTTATGCTCTTTAGAAGCCACCAAAGCTATTTTCGAGCCAGTCCAAGGATTTACAACCCTTTCACTTAAAAGACGTTGGCATTCATTTTTATCGATATCTGCCCTATAACCCATCAATCTCCTGATAGCTAATGTTTCTTTTTCAAGAGATGCTTTACCTGGGTCAGGGACTCGGACTCTGTAGCCTAGAAGACCGTCTATCTTGGCAGAGCTGGATGACATTTACTACAGGCAATTCGACCTTTTACCTACATAACACCTGTAGCATAACTACCCCAGTTTGGGTGAGGAAGAATAATCATCCTTACAAACCTGCTGAGTGCAATCACTGTGGCCACATTTAAAAACTGGTTCTGTTATGACTTGCTGCGGATTCACTAGCACCGTAGTGAATGTCCTAACCGTCCCTCTGCCACTTGTGCTCAGATCTAGACGGCAGAGCTCAACACCTTACCAGCTCCACATCATAGAGTATAGGACGTCTCATTTGTAGAGTCTAGGCTCTACACTGGTACAAGACGTCAGCAGGCTACACGCCAGAGACGTACAGACGTAGGCTAGCACTACAGAAAAGTTCCACATGAAGTCACTTACCAATTTCTTTTCCGTCATTTTATTAACATTTCTAGTCAATCTAATCAGTAAATTATTTGAAATAAATTTGTTTACATATTAAAGTAACAAGTAATCTAATTATTTGCTACTAAAAGATGTATAGTAATAATGTATAGTCAATTGAGTAAATTTTTATTCATAGAAAAAAAACTTTATTTAATTATTTATTAATACTCGTAATATTATTAAATGTATAATAATTTAAATAAAATATAGAAAACTAGTTTCATGATTATTAACTTTACCACTTGTTTATTATGTTTCAATAACCTCTGTGAGATGATCATGTTAATAACATGAGAATGTTATTAACAAAGTTAAGACTACTTCAAGTGATTAAATAGTTTAGTATTAACGATTCTGTTTAATGATTTCATTAATAATATTATTTAATGAGTGTCTAATCTTAATTATCAGTCGTCGTTACATTCTTAATAATTAGTTTAAGCATTATTAACAATTATTAAATGTTAGTTATAGTTGTGAAAGTTATGACGATAACTGTATTAATAAACAATCATTTGATAAAAAATTGACTGTCAATAACTTCGATAATAATTTAATGTCAAACTGAGTTTAAGGGATTCTAGATTTTTCAATTTTTTTGAGAGAGAATTCTTTTTTTTATGAAAATCAGCGTTTTGTCTCTTCTCTTCATCCATATTTTACGATATCAACACATTTCTTTCGATACTCATTATTATTGCGTAGAAAGAAAATTGATAATATTAATGATGGGGGTTGTTGAAGACGCAAAGTAAGGCAGCAGGAAGTCGGCGGGGACCACCTCTCTACCCCACTCCTGCTACAATTTCGCGTTTCCTGCTAAGCCCTCACGGATTTTTCTCATCTACTCTATACCTTAAAAACCATTATCGTTTTAAAAATTGTTTTTCCCTTTCATTCCCTAATTTCTCATCTTCAGCACCTGCTGCCAAATCGTGGGTTGCTAACTGAAATAAAATCAAGACATAATTGCTCATCGATTTTAAATAAAATATCATTAATACACTCATACCTCTGTTGAGTTATCATCAGAGTTATATATATTGAGTTATCAACAAACTAAAAGCGTTGCACACCTGTCCAAAATGAACACCTGATAGTTCGGAATATCCAATTTTATTGTAAATAATTTCACAATGAATTATTACGTATATTTTTTGTTGATTTTATATGGGTTACTAAACTGTCGCTTAAGAACACTTGAATACACAACACATTATAGAACGAGTTGACTATGGTGTTCCAAGACAATGGTCAATTAACAAAGAATTACAGATGTTCGGTGTTGAAAACTGCAAGAATACAACCCAAACCATTTGAAATTCAAATTTTATCCTTGAGTAAGCACTTCCTCAGAGATTTCAACCAGATGTCAAACCAGTCTTAAAAATCGTTTCTTTTTGAATTACAAAATTTTTTTTTTATTTTTTCCATTATGTAACTATTATATTTGAATGCGATTAATCATTAACTTCTTATGAACTTCAAATGATTTATAAAATAATTCTTTGAACGGCACTTGGAGGTCACTCTGAAACTGAACAATTTTACTATTGCCTGTAAGTGTGAACGTTGAAAACAAACAAGTGCTTTATATTTGACAGTATAAAAAAAATATGAAAATTCATCTTGTATATCGAATTAAAATCTGGATCCTTGCCATAATAAAGTATTCAAATTTTTTTTTATTTTAATTATTTTATGCATTGTTAATTATTTCTATTTTTTTTTAAATTTTACTTAGCTTTTTTGTTTTTTATATATTTAGTTTTTGAATTCTACTTTAATTTGCTTTATTTTTTCCTTTCCGCTATCGGGCTATCTTGGAAGCATTTAACCTGTCGTCAGTGAATCAAATTTCTTTTGATTGTCTTCAGATCTTTGACTGATGCTTCTATTTTTCTGATGGTAATAACCAAATATTGGTCCAGAGAAAAATACATATATTAGTTAATACAAAATACATGTTATTTAATAATAACACATTTTTTAGCATTTTGTTATGTGATATCCTATGATATTGTTCTGAATTAATGGCATTGCTACTGTCTGTAGCCATATCCACTCCTGGCACCTTACACTCGATTCTGCGTAAGAAGAGGGAACTTACGACGAGTAAGAGGGAATGACTTTGTATGAATCTCTCTGATATGTTTCTAAATCAGTATCAAAGAAAGGATAGTCTCTAAAAAGAGCTGCGTTCATTAGGGTACACTGAAGAATGATGTTAAGCATAACAAATAATATTATATGAATATCATAATTCATATATTATTATGAAAATTAATATTATAATATGAAATATTAGTGTGATCAGTACAGATGAAGACTTCAGTATTTTTGACCTTACATGATTTAGTAAAATTCATATGTAGTTTCACTTGGGTGATAATATAAAAAAACTTTTCAATTAATTTTTTTTCAATAGATGATTACCTTCTAAGAAAGGAAACAACAATAATCTCTTTAAGGTAATTCTAAAACTGATATGTTTCTTTGACTTTCTTCTTTTAGCTGAATTATAAATCAAAGTATTTAATCTTTCAAGAGTATTTTTTTTATTTTCAATTAAAAAGGAAATGAATAAAATAGATATAATGTTTGGTCAAGATAATTGATATTTAAGAGAGACCGATAAACGAAAGAAAGCAAAAACAGTGCATAATAGATAACCTCTACTTAAAAGAACAAATAATTTAAAAAAAAAAGTATATTTATAACTGATTTATAAATTTTTTTATAATGTATATTTAATTATTTTATAGTATAATGTACATTTAAAAGTTTATACATACATATTTATTTAGTTTTAAAGGTGCTGTTTTTTTTAATTATTTTTTTTGGTAAGCAAAGCGAGATTATAGTAATATGTTTTATAGTTTTTCCTCTAGTTATAGTTTTTGTAACATATACATTTAAAATGATATATGTTAATTATTTTTCACTACTTGTTTTCAAATTATAGAGGGTAGTTTATTTTCTTTGTTATTTATTATTTATTTGTTTTTCCATCTATTATTTATCTACTTATATCTGTGACTCCTTCTATGGCAATTCTTAACGGAGGAAAAGTGTATAAATAATTTGATTTATTTTTCTCTCAGACTTGAGCTTTTACATAAAGAACTAGTTCTGTTATCTTGATTATTATATGTGAATATTATTTTAAACTTCCAACGTAACTCGTCAATTGTTGATGGAGTCGTCATACCGGTTTCTCATAGGCTGCATCATTGACTAGGACTCCCATTCGATTATGCAGCTTATGTGAAACCGGTCGGACGATTACATCAACAATTTACGAGTTATGTTGGAAGTGTATAATAATATTTTGTTTATCCTTAATAATATGCATGTATTACTAGTATATGTTTGTTCAGTAGAATTGGAACACAAACAAGCACTGGTTAAGAATTTGGTGGGGAGAAATGACACTGAATTTTCTCAATGAAACAAAAATATTTTATTTTAAAGTTTCATTATGATGGATCATGTTTAGAGAGGGAAAGAAACTAAGTCTTCCTACACAAATAAAAAGGATTTAATCACACAACGTGTTTCGAATACTTAGTCTTCATCGTCAGTTTACATCTGACTCATTAAGGTTTAAGGTTTGGTCATCAACACCTTACCAATATTTAAAAGAAATAAATCTAATAATAAATGATTATTAGTTTAATAAATAAAAATAAATAAATAAACATTTTGTTTATAAACTATAAACTAAACTAAATAATCTGCATTTGTTGTAATAAACAAAATAATAAAATTTTGTTGACTAAACAAAAAATGTTTGTTCAGCCAACATCAATTTACTGAGGCAGATGTAACCTGACGATGAAGACTAAGTATTCGAAACGCATTGTGTGATTAAATCCTTTTCGTGTGGGAAGACATGGTGCTTCTATTCCTCTCTAATCATGAATAAATACCGAACAATGACTGCTTGTAGAGCTTCTGAGAATGATGGATCAATTTTTCTAAGGCTAGTTTTACTGCAGTGAAACACGTGAGCATTTTAACCCTTATATACATGTATTGTACGATAGGCAGAGATAACAGTCAATATTTTACATTGGACAACTGAAATATTAAAAAAGGAATTTCCAAACAAAAGAAAAATTATGAAGAAAATAAAGCGTTTTGGACACGTTGGTCTTCATCCTGATGTGACAAATACTTAGCGGAAAGATTAGGGATAGATAAATGGTAGGTGGAGACTTTAACTCAGGTTCAATGTTTTTGGCTTAGGAGTTAAAAATGAATTAAAAATGGCTCTTGGAGTCAAACCTTCGAATAGCACTATTCTGAACGTGTCTTTCATAAAACTTCTCTCGAATAGATCCTCTTTTCTTTTTTCCGCGAACAATTTACAGATCTAGTAGCACAACAGTAGACTTCATGTTAGTATCAATAATCTGTTCTTTCCATTGTTAAAATTAAAATTATTTGAAATTTTCTGAGACACTAAAGTTACTGACTTTAATAGGCATTAAAAAAAGATAACTGATAATTATAAAAACAACAGACTTTAAATAAAGTTACTGTCTTTAATAGGCATTAAAAATAATCTGAGACAGAGACAAGATAGTGTCTTTTATAAGTAGTGCTCTTAACGGATTATTTGAATATTCCGTTCTTATAGTTTCATTCATTCAGCCTGAACATTTTTCTGCTTGTCCCATGATGACATTTCAAAAATTAAATACTGTTCATTTTTCTCCTGTACAATAACGCTGAGGCAAAGCTTGTGAACGCACGTGTTGTAAAATACCATTTTATTCCATTAAGGTGTTCTTAATTTTTCTTGTTCTTCTTCAGCCATACCTTTAACTTAAAAAAAAAAAATGAAAAATGGTTTTTGCCCAGCGATAAAAAACATTAAACTATTTTATTAGATTTAGAAATGACCCCAGTATATTTATGGTTAAAAATCTAAGAAAATCATTCATTATGTGAGTAGATATGTATCTCACACGTAATAATAACATGTTTAAAAAAAGTGTGGTGGGTAAGTTTTGTGAAAGTTAAACACAATTGATGAAGTCTTGGAAAGTTAGGCCCGAGGTGACTGTCAGGGTAGCTGTGTGCATAAGACGGGGTGGGACAGGAGATGGAAACTCAAGATATGTTAATGACAAAATGGGGAATTTTCATTGCTTCCTTGGAAGGGATCTTGGTGGGAACCACCACCCACTTTCCTGCTTTGCCACATGCTGCCTAGTCCCAGTTTCACCTGGCATCCTATCGTGAGAATTACTACAAACTTTCTCCTTAAATTAAGTCCCCTGGTGGCTTTCCAGCTTGCATATGAATACTTATTGTATTCAAACAGTGTTTAAAATGCAGAGATTCCTCTGTATGATTTTCCTCCATGTTACGTGAAATTGTATTACTCGATTCAAAATGGTTGCCTGAAGAATAATGACCACCTTTCAGGAATTAAGTTGAAATATAAGTCTTAGTGAATTTCCGCCAGGTTTTGCTTTATTTCTGATGTTTGTGCGTGTTAACTTTGTCATTCTAGAAAGAGGCATGTTTGGGGTAAGGACCCTTTCATCTCTTACGGTTAGGACTCACAAAATGCAGGATATGAAACTTGTTACGGCTGTTCCAATCTCTACAACTCATACTAGGGATCAGTAAATAATGATACTGAAGCAGGCTGTTAAAATATCGTAACGTTATATCTTTACTAAAGAAAGTCGTTTAAAGAATGAGCCTACTCTTAAACATAATTTGGTAAATACAATCTGAATGCAAGGGTGACTGTTCTACTGGGGGCAGTAGGGCAGAGCCTAGAACAACACAATGACGCTTTTTAAAATAAACTAGTTCTTCTTTTAAATATTGACAACAATCTAAAGACAAATATTTAGGTGCATTATAATGATATGTTGTTAAGTGGACTTAGTCCACGTTGCTAACTGCAATGTGCTGTTAGATTTATTTTGTGTAAAAAATAAACTGGAAATTTTCCTACCTCCAATATCTCAATGTCCTAAGTCCAAATTGTTAAGATTACATTTTCTTAAAGTAGTAATTTGCTGAAAGTTGTTAATTTTTTCAAGATGATACCCTAAGTAAAGTTGACTCTTGCCTTGTTTGTTTGGTTCTCTTATTCTCATTTTAGTGTAAGGAGTAAAATTAAGACGTCTGTTAAGCTGCAGTTCTAACTACTTTGTGGCTCTAGCTTTGTAAATGTGGTGTTGAAAGAACAGTGAACGGGTATTCTAGAGTAATGTTATATGCTATGTAAACACTTCCCTGTTCACTTTTATGTTTATATGTGTTGTTCACCTCATTAGTGAAAACTCTTAAATATTTAAGTTTTCCGGGATATGATACCTGTAATTTTATACTACTTGCTTTTTATTGGTCATATTATTAAACTAAAACAGAATATATACTGGAGATAAAACAAAATTAGATAAATTACACAAAAATTAGCAAATTAAAAGCAATTTTGTCCAACGCTCTTTTTTACAGGCTTACGCTTTCTGTAATGCTGAAAGAAATAAGGTGTGACTCATCCTTCATTAGCTACCCATTTAACTATGGGTAGCAACAGCAAGAATGATCGGGAACCATGGGTGTTGACGACAGCTCAAATTAATTTAATTGACTAATCACAAGGTCAAAAAATTTATATTTAATTCAATTTCAGCTAGATCAGAAATTGAGATAAAAGCTACATGTTTTTCAATAAACCGTGTATATAAATGATGAATTGTTAGCATTGTGTTTTATTCAAGAAACTAGACTTTTGTATGGATAGGAATCGGTTTGAAACTATGAAAAATATTTGATCTGAAGAGGAACTAAAAAACATTTATCTCTCTTTCTAATATCTCCCTCATATTCTAGTACGACTCCCTCTCGCTCCACTCTTCATCCCTCTCTCTAGCCTTCTTCATGATCCTCGTATTTATCATCATAACACTATTTCTTTCTCTTTCTCTCCTTCTCAATGGCTATATCTATCTATAACACTATATATATATATATATATATATATATATATATATAAAGATTTCACATAAACACGTGAAACAACAATCAATGATCAAACCACAATAAGAAAATGGGAAAACAAGACTAAGATCTTTCAACGTAAACGGTTGACGTTTTTGACTCTGACGAAGACCGCTTGTTACGGTTGAAAGATCTTAGTCTTGTTTGCCCATTTTCTTATTGTGGTTTAATCATTGATTGTTATTTCTCGTGTTTTTGTGAAATCTTTATATATATATATAAAATAAATTCAAAACGAAGAAAACACACAGAAAGACACAGACATAACTCACATCGATATTTCGACCATCGTCGTCATCAGGAAGTGTGAAGAGCGAAGAGTCCCGCAGGAAGGCAGGGCGGTGACTCAGGGACGGTGTTGTATATATAACAGTTTGCTTCTCAACACGAGTACTTCGCACTTCTTCCTGATGACGACAGATGTCGAAATATCGAAGTGAGTTCTGTAGAGACTTTCTCTGTTCTTTCCTACCATATGTGTTAAAGTTTATATATATATATATATATACTTAATCTGTGACACATAGACAGAAACATAACAAAGACTCCCTCTTCAATATTTCCACCGCCACTACGGTCAAAATATCAAAAGTGAGCCTCTGTTATGTTTCTGTGTATGTGTCACGTCCTACCGGACCGTTCCGTTTATCGTTGTATATAAATATATATATATCAACGATTCTACTTAGAAACGAACATGTAGAAACAATACACAACTCACTTCAATATTTCGAACTCAGGGGATGGAAAAGAAGAACATGAGTTCTACTCGGATGGCAAACATGAACTGAACTGAAACCGAGCAGAACTCATCATCATCATCTTCTTCTTCTTCTCTAGATGACGAAATGGTCGAAAGATTAAAGTGAGTTGTTTATTATTTATAGTGTTCTTTTCTTGTAAATATTTTATATATATCAAACATCCCCCTCTGTCTTTCCCTTACATTCACAAAGTGGAAATCATAAGTTGTTGATTTACTTCAAATTCTATGGATAATACTATATGCTCGATCACAATGTCTTTTAATATATTGTATAGTCCTTTTTTTTCTTTCCTCATGCGAGTCAACTAGATAACGACAGCCATGCATGGTAATAGATAGCTTTTACGAATCACGAGAGAAGCGCTCTGCCGGACGAGTGAGCCTTTCTCCGTCAATAGTCAATAGGTTTAGGTTGTTTTGGTCAAAGGGTGGCGCCTGTGAGAGGGCACTCAGGTGTGTCTGCTTGAGCCATCCTGCTAGCACTCAGGTGTGTCTGCCCAGCCAATTCCGCCGCCAGTTAACCAACCACCAGCTTCTCTCTGTTTTTGACGTCTCTTTTGAAGTGTTTCAACAAGAATTCACATTCACTGTTGTAAATTTCATTTTAGAAATATTTCCTCACTCATTAGATTTTAAGCAAATCTTGATTAAAAATATACATACTTCATTAAAGACTTGTCGAGTAAATATATTTATTTATTTTATTTAATAAAATGAAAATACAATTAATCCTTAAGAAACCTTACAGTTAAGCTATCCTTCTCTCTCTGTACAAAATTCTGGCAACTATTAATTCTGAAATCAGTTTTGTATCAATGTTTGTGCTTCTTATGGTAACTTGTAAGCATAAAGAAGTACAATAAATTTATTTGCAATTTATTCAAATATTTGAATTGGACGGATGAAATCTGACAGTTTCTGATTAGTTCTTGACTCTAGAAGATCCTAGTCATAAATGCATATCAAGCAAGTACTGACAATACATGAGAATGCCTAAATTTCATTTATTTTTATTAGCTAAAGTCTACTTATTATCTGATTTTATTATTTTATATTTTAAACTGTTTTTTTTTCCAAGTCCATCTACTTATCTTTTCAATTTTATTATTGGTTTAAATACTGCAACTGTTTCATGATTAATCTGTAATCATAATTTCTATTAATTTAAAAGGAAATATTCTCTGTTTCTTCTGTGAGAATGAAATAAATAGTGTCAAATAAAAATTGCTTTTGTTTATTTATATGCTTCATATAGGGCCAGGTTAGCTCAGTGGTTAATGTACTCCCCTCTGGGCCTGTAGTCTGGGGTTCGATCCCCACCGGCTCTCAATTTATTGACGCTGGAGATGAATAAATCTGACTACGTCTTCTCTCGGAGAGGACGTTGAGCTGTACTCCCGAGCCTGAAAGATGTCAGGTACTTGTTAAAGACCCCTACTTAAAATTCACTTGAGTTAGTGAAAATGTAGGACTCCCAATGTTGGATCTGTAGAATCACCGATCAAACACAAAGCCGGTAAACGGCTGACGTTATCACCCGCTAGGGAGGTTGGTTAAACAATAAAAAAAATATTCTTCATTCCAACAACTTCTACTAGGTTTAGGTATGATTACTAATACATTTTAGAATGTTAATAATGTGTTTTAAAAGTAGACTACTTCTTTTTTATGTTGGTTAACTTGAAAAAAAATATATAACTGAAAGATGTGATGGTAATTTAATGCATTTATGATACCTCTGTTAACTGACTTACTATATATTTATACTTGGCCGTGACTATGAATAAATTCCAAGGCCAGACATTCAAGATTGCTGGACTGCCTTTACAAGATCCCTGCGATTCCGTCAAGAACAGCGTTCACATGTTGGAACCCAAAACAATCTATTGTGAACAGAAAAAAGTAGAAGAAATTGTTTACAATGAAACCCTTTTGTTGACGCTGCTTATAAACTTAGCCTGAAATAACAATTCTTTGAAGTCTACATCCCTCATTGTAATCTCCACCTCTTCTCTGTATATACTATTTGTGTATATATGCATGCATATCTGGTTGTAGAGGGCGTGCAAGTGTCAAAACTTGTGTCACATCTTTTTTCAAATTTAAAAGAAAGAATAATTAATTAAAGAATGAGATAGCAGAATTCAAAACACCTAATTTCTTATCTTTAACCATTAATATGTTGGACGATGATAGATTTCTACAGATTGCACAATTTATCTGCTATAATTGTAAAACCATTTCTACTTTCATAACCCTGAATTTTACTCCCTCAATTAGTTTAATAGTTATTTTACGTACTTCTTTTTAACATTCATTTTTTTTAAAAAAATTATTCAATTTTAATATTTATTTTTATTAGCTATTTCTTTTAAATTATAATTTTAGTATTTAACTCATTTTTGAATATTTGCATATATTTTTCCCCAGTGATTGTCGGATACACCATATTTATAATAAAGATACAATAATATGCAGTTGTAAACGGGCTTTTGCACCATTCGATGGAGTGAACTCATTTGTTTGGTATAACGAAAGGGTCTAAATTCATTTCTGCCTTGAGAACATCTACCTTGCCTGCATTAGTGGAGACCAAAGTCTTCAATGAGAGAGCGTAATTGGAATATCTTCAGTTTAATAGGTTGTAATTATCGTTTTTAATATTCTTGAAAAAAAAATGTTTTTCCTTTTTAAAATATTAATTAATGTTTTAAAACAGGCACTCTACACCCCTTAATTGAAAGACGTAATAATTTATTCAATAGAACATAAAATACATAATTATAAATCTCAGAGTTTCTTAACCATAGATGTCAAGTTGTATGCATGATTCTAGCAATAAATACTATTCAGTGTCAACTGATTTGCCCTTTGACATGTAAATATTAATTATCAGGGAGCTTCCGTTATTTTATGGGATTATAAGGTTCACGTTTTACGGATGGATACTAGCATGAAAGTCATTAAAATCCTACATGAATATTGTTAGAACTGCAGAGGTTAGGATAGTTTAGGTTGCTGTGGCAGTCCTAAAATTGAACACACACTGGCCGAACATGACCCTTTATGATATAATAATGAAGATTGATTCTGTATTGTGAGTCTTAAATGTTGCCTAACTCAAGTCTATTTAGAGAAGGGATCTTTAACGAGTACCTGGCATCGTAATTGTCAGGCTCCGGACTGACGACTCCGAGGGACGACATGCTCTTATTTATTCATCTCCCACGTAAATAAATTGAGGCCTTAAGTGGGTATTGAACCCTGTACTTACCAGTCCTGAAGAAAACACGTTGGAACAGCGCTAATCTGGTCTCTACTTTAGAATCAATTACAGAAGTTTTGAATAAGTGAGATTAAGAGATGAATAAACAGTATTACCTCGGAAACTGGTGTCAGAGCCATTAGACCAGGTTCAGATTTTGCTCATCTTCAAGAAGAACTCAAAGAGGAGTTTCATGAAAAATCAATTTTTTCTAAATCCTTCGTATAATTATTTTCAATTCGCCTAATCGAATAAAGAAGTTCCTGAGATTTTTCGATGATAAAATTGCTATATAATACCACAATAATATTTCTAATGTTGGTTGTGCTATCAGAAAGATATGAAATTTCCTCCATGAAGCTTTACATTGTGGAAATTACTGTTGAAGTCAGAAATAAGTTCCCAGATTCGTTTTTCCTGGGATACCTCACTACCCTCCTCCTGTCTCCATTAGTGGCCAGGTCATCTCCTAATAAAACTCAAGTTAAATGTCTGGTTTTTTTTTAGATATCAGAATAACATTCAAACAGCAGCATCACACAAAACTTAATGTAAGATTTTACCTCATATGCAATAAATATTCCATTCTCAAATCAAAGAGGGCTCCTTATGTAGTGTAAAATTTCATGTATAAAGTATCTATTCGTTCAACTATGACCTATGGTTGTTAGGTCTGGTTTAATGCTGCGAGAACAATGCGCTTTATAGTCCAGAAATGTGGACATACATCATGATTTGAGATAGGATTCCATTAATCATTACATCAGTAGCCACAGCACTAATGAAGACAAAATAACACCTATCCATCAAAAGCTCCTTGTTCAAGCACTTAATTCAAGCGCCAACCTTCTTAGACTTCTTTAAACCCATATAAAGCCTTACTTGTTCTCCTGGCTTCCTTTCCAGATATCTGAATACTACTGGCACGAGCCATTTTATAAATGTTGACCTATTACATAATACGACCAGGTAAAGTACTCTTTTGCATAACCATATTCCTAATTGACACTACTTGACCTCCCCACAAATAACAGCATAACAATTCAACAGTTGTGGACTTCTGGTCTGGAACTCCTATTGTGATGTGAACTCTAGCGCACGGACATAGTGATGGATGTTCTTGTTTCTGAAGATATATACCACACAATGAATGATTGGTCAACCCATTTATATTTCGTTTTATTATGAAGAACTTCACAGAATTTCTTTGAGAGAAAATGAGAATTAATAAGTTTAAACATGCCTTAGAAGAATGTATTTTATGTTTCTCTCTAATTTCTCATGATTTGAATTTTTGAATTCTAGGTTGAGTTTGGCGCAGGATGGGAAGTGACCGCTACTGCCTCAAGTGGAACAATCATCAGACTAACCTGTTGGGAGTGTTCAGCCAACTTCTAAAGGAGGAGTCCTTGGTGGACGTCACTCTAGCCTCCGCAGAGGGAATTTCACTTCGAGCTCACAAAGTTGTCCTCTCTGCCTGTTCCTCCTACTTCCAGACTCTCTTCCTTGACCACCCAACTAGACACCCCATTGTCATCCTTAAAGACGTCTCCTTTGCCGAACTTCGTACCCTTGTCGAGTTTATGTACAGGTAACATTTATGTTTTTATCGAGGTTTCTTATAACCTTAAAAAAAATAACGCACAATTCATATGTTTTGAATCATCATCTATTATAAATTACGTATTTCCGTTATAAAATATTAAATAAATATTGTGTCTTAGAAAATTTGAAAAATCAGAACAAAACTATAAGTTTTGTTATGTGCTGATAGAAGTGACTCCATAGAGGAGATAGTCAAACCACGTTGCTTTCATTAGAGCCATCAATCTACAACTTCAAGAACCCCCACTCCATACAAGAAAAAACAATCAAATTATTTAACCATGAAATAATCAATCACATTTACACACAAACACACATATATATCAATGATCAAACCACAATATGACAAGGGAAAAAAAGAGTAAGATCATTCAACCATAACAACAGGTCTTCGTCAGACTCAAAAAGCCAACTGAGTCAGAGTCATTCGGGTTTTTGACCGCTTGTTACGGTAGAAAGATCTTAGTCTTTTTTCCCTTTTCATATTCTGGTTTGATCATTGATTGTTATTCCACGTGTTTATCTAAAATCTTGTTATATATATAGGTTTTGAGATTTACCTCAACATACAAAATAAAAACATACATACAAAATTTGTATATATATATATATATATATATTAGTGTACTTTGGTAGCAGTCCTTCGGATATACATGATTTGTTAAACACGACAGAGTAGTTCCCGTCTATAAGTTTCTTCTCAAGAACTTCGATTTCCGAAAAACAGTTCTAACAACGAAAGAACTGTTTTTCGGCAAATCGAAGTTCTCGAGAAGAAACTTATAGACAGGAACTACTCTGTCGTGTTTAACAAAGCATATATATATATACAAAAATAAAGTTTATCGGGACTAGGTCAGTTCTGAAGTTCGGGAACTGACCGAGTCCCGACAAACTTTAGTTTTGTTTCTATCCCACGGTCGATACTTTTATCAATATATATATATTTATATATATATATACACTTTTTTTCGTTAAAAATACGATCCAAAACGGACAAATATAGTTCAATATAAACAAAGAAACATAAAGAAATCAAAAGACACACTTAAATTGATTCTGTCTACTTATTTTCTGTGAACGGCGCGCATGCGGCAACTGCTGGTCTCACCGTCTCTGAACCAGTGCGCTTGGTTCCCTCTCTATCTCTCCTAGAGGTTCAACGAAAATTAGAGACTGTAAGTGTATTCTTTTGATTCTCTATGTTTTTGTTTTTGATTTTTATTTATATATTATATATATATATATATATAATTAACACTAGAAAAGAACAGAAACACTACAGACTCACTCGATATTTCGACATCCGCGTCTCGGGAAGAAGTGCGAGTATCGCGTTGAGAAGCAAACTACTTGGCCTCAGGTAATTCGTGAACCCCGCAATGCTGCTCCCACGAGGAGAGAAAAATAAATCCTTCCATATATTTATTTAGAAACCAAGATAAAAATAATATAAAATACAAATATATATATATATATATAATAGTGTACTTTGGTAATCCTTCGATATACATGATTTGTTAAACACACAGAGTAGTTCCGTTATAAGTTTCTTCTCAAAATTCGATTTCCGAAAAACAGTTCTAACAACGAATAAAACTGTTTCGGCAAATCGAAGTTTCGAGAAGAAACTTATAGACAGGAACTACTCTGTCGTGTTTAACAAACATATTTTTATTTTATTATTATTATTATTTATATTATATATAATTTATAAAAATATTTTCGGGACTAGGTCAGTTCTGAAGTTCGGGAACTGACCGAGTCCCGAAAACTTTAGTTTTGTTTCTATCCCACGGTCGATACTTTTATCAATATATATATTGATATATATATACTTTTTTTCGTTAAAAATACGATCCAAAGCGGACAAATAAGTCAATATAAACAAAGAAACATAAAGAAATCAAAAACACACTTAAATTGATCCTGTCTACCTTATTTTCTGTGAAGGGGCGCATGCGGCAACACTGTTGGTCTCCAACCGTCTCTGAACCAGTGCGCTTGGTTTCCCTCTCTTATCTCTCATGAAGACGGTTCAAACCGAAAATTAGAGTCTGTAAGTGTTTCTTTTGATTTTCTATGTTTATTGTTTATATGTGAACGACTTTATATTATTAATATATATATATATATATATATATATATATGATTCGCGCTCCGTTCTTCGACGTGGGGAGATCTCTCTTCACTTCGTCCTCTCTTCTAGTCTACTCTCCTGATGACGAACAACAGTTCGAAATATTGAATTCTGTAAGTTTTCTTTGTATTATCTTTTCTGTGTCGTGCTTTGTGTAATTTAAAGTTTATATATATTTATATATATATATATACTTACTTAAAACCATTACGGTCGAAATATTGAAAATTGAGTCTTTGTTATGTTTCAGTCTATGTGTCACAGTTTAATTTAGGTATATGCATATATATATATATTATATGTATATTTGTGTGTGTGTGTGTGTGTGTGTGTTTGTGTGTGTGTGTGTGTAAAGAGTGAGTTATGGTTAATAAACGAGTCTTAATTTGCCTATGAAGACATGAATATCTATTCCTGATGATGATATTTTTTTTATGATGATGGTGTTGAATTTTTGATTTTAGTGATTGCCGGTGTTTTTTTTTTATTTTTTTCTTTATGCTTGGTTATATAATTTTAAAGGTTATATAAGAGTATTTCTAATAAAGAACTTTTCGTTTTCCTCTCTACCATAGTATTTCTGATAAATGTAATAACTTTTAACATTTCCTAACAACTGACGCAACTAATATTTCCAATAAATGATACAGAGAAATTCTTCATCAAGATTTCCTATATTAGAGGCGGTCACTTGTTAGAAAGAGTGAGGAGAATCTGATAAGAGAATGGAGATGTAATTTATTTCCTTAGATCAAAGTCATTCTGTATTTCTTGGTCAGTTTTCCTGTTGACACTTTTACAAAATTAAAGTTTTTATACATTTTATAGTTTTATTAATGATTTGTGAAAACAAAAAGCAAATCATATTCAAACCTTGTTCTTGGTTTTTGTATTAATTTAAACTAATATAGCACTAACAATCATAAACAAAATCCAATAAAAGAAATGAAGTTATCATCAATTAAATTGATCAATCAATCAGTTATGCAGTAACAGTTCATTTAAATTATGAAGGTCTGGTTTATTTGATCAGTGATAACTGACAAATCGAAAGGTAATAATTAGAGAAAGAAATTAATCTAAATATCTTAATTTGTACTTTGGTTTTTGCTTAAAGACCCTACTATGGTATGATCTATAGCACCAGTATAGAATATTTATTTTGTGCATAAAATTTAATGTATATAACTTATGTGATGAGTGTAGAGAGAAAGAAATAGTTAGATATTTTGCATTTAAATAATACAAATGAAGTCTGTTTTTTCGTCTATATAAATGATCGTTAAAACCGTAGGAATGATGAAATGAAATCCTATTTCAATGGAGGTAGGTCAAATTTCTTATAAACTTCCCTGGTAAATTTTGGTGTAAAAAAATTTTATTGGTGTAAAAATTTAGTTGATAAATAATTCAAAAAAGTTTAAACTATAAGAAATCACGTTTTTGGTACAATTACGATCATTGTTACTTGCAGTAGTCTGCTAAACCTCTTAAAACATAAATGATTTTCTTATGGCATAATCTGCCACATGTTAAACTGGGCAATTAAAATATTTATAAATTAAACAGCATTAATACTCAGTAAATGTAGTTTAATGAGTATAGTTTTCTGAGGAAGATAATGGAAATAGTCACTAAATAACATTCCTAGGAAATGAATAATGAAGAGACATTTTTGAAACTTCAAAATTCAATTTTAAGAAATTTAAACTATATCTATAAAGCGCTTAACTATTTGAAAACATTGTTCAAACAAATTTTAAGAATTTCTAAATTCCCTCTTAAGAAAGAAAGGGAGATACAGAGATGACAAAAGTTATGAGACTTTTTCACTACATTAAAGATCAGTGTTGATTTTTATCAAAATGTCAGGTACAAAGAAATACATAACGTGGATAATGCTGTGAGAAAATAATACAATTTATCAAGGAAGTTCTTTCAGGAAAGTTTGCGTTAGAATTTTGCTTTGAAAAAATAAACAGTTTAAACTGTTTATTTACAACATGTATTTGCAATCATCAACAGGAAATTTGATTGTGTTTTCAATTATTATTCATTAATAACTGAATTAAAAAAATGTTAAAGACATTATTTGCAAAATAATTAATTTTTTTTTTCATATTCATAGTTCTTCCAATTTGGAAATGTTGTGAATTTGTTCAAAACACTGTCTACATCTGAAATAACTCGTTGAGTTGAAAGGCACTTCAAATGGATTTAAGGGTTCTTGAATCTCGTTTGCTGTAGACTTTCCTCATAGCTTTCGTTTCACTGTCCTTTTTTTTTTTCAATTGTTTAGTGTATGCTGTTCAGTTAGTGATATCTCTTCTTCAGTTTGAAGTGCAGATATAGTATAACATCCTCTATCTCTTTCACAGATTTAAACTAACCCCAATGTAATTCTACCGTCATTGAGTTTTCTTTTTTTATTATGCAATCGCTTTAATTGCATGTAAATTTTCTTCTGATGACCGTTTAATGCTTTTGCTACCATAACAGTTTGTTTCCAAATTTTTATTAATTCCTGTACTAAAAAAAAAAAGATAAAACTTCATGTTGATCCAATTTTGAGAAATTTAAACTATATCTATAAGGCGCTTAATTATTTAAGCGCCTTATAGATATAGTCAACATTATATATATATAATAATATATATATATATATATTATAGACATTGTCAACAAAAATATAAGAATTTCTTAATTAATTAGCCTTTTACGAATTTATGACCACAATTTATCATATGTCAGTTAAAATTCGCGGCTTTTTAAAAATATTTAAATTCAAATATTAAATAAACGTTATAATTAAATACAATATCTTTTTATTTTATATTAATACGATATTAAAGCAACAAATTCCTCTCTACTGTATAAGGTAAAAAGACATTTTGAACCTCCTGCACATTGAACACTATACTATACGTATACTATATATACTATACGTATACTATATATACTATACGTATCATTTATTTTTTCAGAAATGTGGGTGAATACATTTTATTCTTTGTTTGAACTTAACAAATTGGAATTGATTTAGAGTTGTTTTCAGATTACATAAGGAATAATGAGTCATGTAGAAATATAAAGAAATACTAACTATGTAAAAACTTAAACTGTTACAGTATAATAAGGTATATCTAATTTGAAACTGAATACATGATTTAATTCCAACACGTCTTATATGTTATATAAAATAAGTTCTTTTTAATTTACTATAAATAAAGTATAGTGATCGTGGGTGGGTGAGTGTGTTAGCATTGCTTGTTACCACGCTTCGGTCCAGAATCTTTGATGGATCAAGTTGATATTTTACACAAAAATTAGCCCTATAGTCTAGATGATCCCTATTGTTTGGGAAGAATTATCCATGACGGGAAAGTCACTTTTTTTGCCAAAAACCTGTTTTTAGAAAACATTTTTTTCTCCTAAACTGCTAACTCTAGAGCTTTTAAATTTTGGCATTATCTTTCAGGTTACAAGTGCAATAAACGAAAAATATATTCAGAATTTTAAAACAACGCGAAATATTTTTTTTCAATAAAATTAAAAATTTTGATTTATAATTGAATCTTAAAGCTTGTGAGAGCAATACAAGCCATACCGTTTGACATAAAAGGAATTAAATCTAATATATTTAATAACTTAATTATTCAGTAAACGGGCTAAACTCAATATACATTCATAGCAACCTTATAACAGAGTACAGTAGGCAGGGAAAAGATAACACTCACTCAGAAAAAATCTGTATACATGATTTTAACAAATGGGAAGGAAAATGATTTTATTAAATACTAAGGAGCCTTAAAATTCCCAGTATAATAATTCTATAAAAGACCAAAATTGTAAAACATAATTCAGAATTGAAATCTTTCGTTTGAAGATTAATAAATGTAATTAACATACATCCTTAATTATAAATTATCTTAAAACGGCGTTTTTTCTTCGATTTTTATGATGTTTTTCAGAGAAAATAAGAGTATTTTCCTGTTTTAAATTTGAAAAATTTTACTTTAATATTCAATGTAGAAGGATGTCAAGTAAACGATGTAAGAAATGCACTGGCTATTTGAACAAAAGCCATGTTCTCTTGTAGGAGAATATTTCGTATCAAGAAATGTTCACTTTGGTTTTTCAAAAATGTTACTACTGCTGTATTTATACTAATGAAATTATTTGCATCAGCTGTGTGATGTACAAAAATAAGCTTATATATTGATATGTCCTTCAATTTCTACTAACTCAGGAATGAAAGAGTAATAATCATATCCCATTTAGATGTTTACGTTATGTTTAAATGAGACGTTATGTGTTATATACTCAAGAAATTTGATATTAAGTTACTTATAGTAAAGTTGAGTGTAGGCCACTCCAGATTTTTTTCTATGTTGGGCGCGTATTACTGCCTGGATCGAAAGGTGTCTACATTTGGAAGCGACGCAGTTAACCCTCTAGTAAAACAATCTATTGTCTTACACTGTATATGAGTCATTCCGTTCTTGATAGATTGTTTGGGTAGGCAGATTTGAAACGTGTCTAAGAAATGGCAACCAGCTGTCTCAACACCAGAAGTATTATCTTGATATAGTAATGATGAAGAAAAATCATGCCGAATGGCACTTGTACAGAGAGCCTGGCACTCTATAAAACTTCTATCAATGAAGTTAACATTTATTTATCTCAAGTTCAAATACTACTAGTTTTTATGACTAAAGGCTCTTCCATTTCGTTTTCAGTTGTTCCGTATGTTGTTCAGTTAGAGCAATCTTATCTTCTGTTTGAAGTACTGATATAATATATTATTCTTTAGCTGTCTCTACCTATCTTTCCTCGTATCACAAGCATAGGTTTATGCTTCAAAAGAATTATAAACGTATGCTTGTTTTGAAGTTCTATTTAATGCTTATAGATTTTTTTAAAAAAAATGTCATTGTTTGGTTTTACTTATTTTCAATGTTCATTGTTACTTCTTTGGTTAAAATTCAGTTAGACCTAAGCATTAAACGCTACATTCTGTTTAGCATTGTCAATACCAGAGTTATTACTTCCCCCAGCTTGACTTTTGTGTGCGTCTTCTTTGAAAGTGCTGCCATTTGTTCGGAGGTTTCTGTCAATAGGTCCGGACCAGTGCTTAGCTCGGCAAGCCCATTAAGAACTATTCTCCTCTTTTCTCCGTTCAAAGTGTCCTGATCAACTCCACTACCTTTCCAATATCTATTCTATTTCTTCCTAGTTGGATTAAACTTTGATTTCTTTGCTACTTGTATTAAATTTTGCGTTTGTTTCCTTTAAAGACTTCACCTAAATAATCAACAGATTTAACTTTATAGTAAATAATATTGTATTCTATTTGAGTTTCCACTGAAAAAATATTCAGCTTGTATACAATAATCAATATAGCGTTTCATTGAAGTAGCAATCACTGTGATCACAATTTCAACATATTAGTAACGAATCTACTCAATGGTAATACCATGAAATCAAATAGTTTATTGCAATCAGTCTTTCCACAAATAATATTACAGACCTAAAAACGATAAACATCAGCATAGATGTCTCGTGAAGGCCGTTCTTTCAGAGCGACGAATGATGGAAATTAGCAGTGACACTTATCGTGAAGGTCGTTTGTTCAATATGCTAAGTTTGTAGGCTGAAGTATTTCAGCTGAAGATGCACAATTGTTTTAACTTCTTCTTTTATATATATATAATTTCATATTTATAATACAAATCATACAATTTTTTTCAAAAGTATTAGTCATTCTAATAACGATATCATCTTGTGTGAGGTACCATATCTCTAACTCGACAACCTCTGAGGGTCATGTTAAATATTATATTTTAGTTCACGAAAGCAAAAAGAAAAAAATAAATTGCTTTCAAAATACCTTTTGAAATCACCATAAATATATTGGGTTAATACAACTACCAATTATCTAGCCTTGTCTAAAGTTAAATGATTGTATTGGTGTCAGTACTGGCGGAGGCCGCGTATTTGACATATCTGACCTATATGTTGGTATTTAGAAGGTAAACAACTTGATTTGATCAAGTAGTTCATTTTTGTTAACTGGCAAGTCTGGATTTGTCACATGGATGTGTAAAATATATTGAAATAAATTATGTATTTCAAGACTAAGCCTATACCAATCAATTTTAGAAAATTACTTATATATTTTATTTTGAAGGCGTTATTTTGATCCAAGAAATTTGAGTTAAAAAGTGTTTGTTTCTAAAGCTCCTTCGTATTGGATCTACCTTTTGTGTGTTCTAGAGACGAAAAAAATGTGGCGTCTTTATTATTTAGAATGTATTTTAGTAATGGTTAGCTAGATTTCTGGATTACTCGTCAAGAGTACTAATTCTTTCTTAATCAAGAATACTAGAGTTGGGGCTCCCTGTGAGTACCTGTTATCGTATAGACTCGATACCGACTGTTTTACAACCTTTCATAGTGACAATATTTTCATAGAAAGATTCACCATCTCTCTCGGTAATGTCGAAATGCCAACACATTGTGAGTGGTATCCGTCGACTTGCACGCTTGCACGACAAAAACTTGCAGCTTCCAATATTTGTCTCTCAATAATTAGAGTTTAAAATCACAGGAGTAATATTAATACCCATGTAAATTATTCTGTATAATGTAATTTTATATTCGGTTTAAACATATACATCCGTGTTGAATAGCGTAAATTAGAAAATAATACGAAGGATTATGTTGATTAACTTTCACACCTGGAGTAACTAACTACAATTTTTTACAATGAACATACTTATAATTTACTGTTTTCAACCAGAATATTTTGGGCACTCATAAATATTGTTGAAGTTTTCAGAATATACTTAATACGTACCAGTTGATAAACTTGTCTACATGGCGCAAATGAATACTCATATTACTCGATAAGTTCATCTTACTTCGCAAATAGCTGTTGTAGGACTGACTTAGTCAATTGTATTTGAAGATACACTGTGATCGAAACCGGTCCAACGCGAAGGTGTGAAAGAGATTTATCATGTGAAGATATCAATGCCAAAAGAAAATATTTTCAGGAATATCATAGACAAATTAAGGTTAAGCAAAAAGAAGATTTTTCAAAAAAATATTAAGTTTTAGTGATACTGAACTTATTTACCGATAAAATCTGTTATAGTGAATTGTTGTATTATTTTTTAAATATTCCTCCGAATTAATAAGTTTCTCACAGAAGTGTTAGAGTCTACATTGACAGATCATGTGTAGGTATTGCAGTCAGTTGGCGATGTTTTGAATTATGACAATTTCTCAGATTTAAAACAATGGTTTTCTCTAATTAATTGTAGACTTGTGAATAGTAGGTTTTAGTGATTTTTGTGGTTAAACTCTTTAGAAATGTAATGGTTGGTGTGGAGGTTTAGCTCATTGGCACAGTGTTGACATGCTAATTAGAGTAAAGTTAATTCCGGTTGTTTAAGTAGCTTGTGTGAACTGTCAAAGGATTTCGCTTAGAGGTCAGTCCGGAATCTTTGTGTGCCAGGCGATAGTAGATATTTCCCGTGCTCCAGGCGTTTAATTAAAACACTTAGCACAGCCTTCCTCTTGTACTTCTCACGTCCTCTTCTACGTTTCATGTTTCCTTTTTCCTTCAAATTCTTGATAAACGACTCTTGAACAATTAGAAGGAATTTTCTTCGTTAGCCGTTTCAACGCTAATAGTACCTTAATTGTGACGACGGTCTGATAGCTTCGATGTAACCAACTGCTAATACTCCAGCGTCTCACTAATAAAACCATTCCTTCTGGTAGAAAACACATCAAATCTCTAAAAAAACTAACGTAATTTTAGAAGCGCGTGACGAATACCATTTGCTAACTTCCTCTTACCACTAAATTTAGACCTATCTTTGAATCTTTTCATCATTAGGCCAGAAAAAAATACTTCGGCCAGTCCTATTGAAACGTATTCCTCTGATCATTACTCCTTGAGAAGATAATCTGATTTCAACAGTTCATACAGAGTAACTTTACTATTTTTACTTTATTAAAAGTAAACTATATCGTTCATGAAAAAATTCCATCTGGAAATTTTGAGGGATCCTATTTTTTGATTCCATCAAATTCATAATTTTTTTTTGGATTATGTCGGTGTGTGTATGTGTATGTGTGTGCAACGACAAGGCACTTTTTCGATAATAATGAACTGTGTCTACTATATCTGTACAATATCTCCATCGATTGAACAAACATAAAGTTTTATATTGAGTATTATATTATTTCGAATTTTTGAAGAACTTTCAATATCAGGAGAGTAATATTTCATGAAAAATTACAAACATTCTATTCATATAATTATGATAATTTCAGTAAAGTATGAGTGATAATAATGGATCAAGTACTTATCACAAGGTCAAATGGGCAGAATCAGTTCCCAAAAATGTTAGTTAGCAAAATAGAATAACCTTGAAGACTTAAAGGGATTTCGCTGGGTTTTTTCTTTGATATTTAACGAGTTCATGGTACTCTCTTCTAATCTGTTATAACGCATAGATTAGATGAATCAATCCAGGGGCTATAGAATGAATTACAATTATCCAATGCAAGAATAATTAATGTATGCATTGGAGCTACCACAATTGAAACAGTGACCATTAATGAATGGATAGGTGGCCTGTATACTCTATATAGTCAAGGTTTCGATGTGCAAGATTATGCAAATGACATTGGTATTATAAAAAGAGAAATTTTTAACGATATTGCCTTTTAATTATATAGTATTCTCCCAAAATTGTTGAGAGATAGGTAAAGATGAAAGTCCGGGTTTAAATCCAGCTAAAACGGTCCTCAAACAACGCCCAATATGAAATAAAGTAAGTGTTAGAAACATTTGGTTTGATATATTAACTTAAATCTATCAAAGGTATTGAAAATACTAAAGTTTCTTCGGTTGAAAGACTAAACTAAAAAAAACCATGAAACAGATAAATTGTGTGAAGCAATAAACAAGTTGTTTTGTGTAAGAAATTCATTTGTAGAACAAAGAGTTGTAACTCAAACTCTTCACTTTAGGTCTAGAAAATTGCTTTACTGCTGGGTTGAATCGAATTGTGTCCTATGCAACGTTATGTAGTATGAGTGGTATGGACCTAACAAGCGGAGTATGTACTATAATACCAAAACAGTTGTCCTAATTTAATTAACAAGTTTCCCAAATTGGTCTTAATAAACTATAAAAACAATCGTGTCTAATAATAACAGGAGTCATAACGATTTGTCTTACCTCCAGCATTGAAAAATATTAATCGTTTATTTTCATCAAGTAAGAGCAATTTTCAGTCTTACTTGGTACAAAATGCTTCTACTGAAGATAACATGTTAAAAAATTTTATAGAACAAAATATGAATATTTTGGCTATATGTTGCAGGGTACGATGCTTATCATAGAATATTTTACGGAGGGTGTCAATGTGACCATAATGATCACCCGGTTTGGAATCTTTCCCATTTCAAGAAAGGGACTGCAAACTGCCGGGTCAAAAAGTAATAATTATAAAACCATTTAAAATAAGTTAACTCTCATGCTGGTTCCTGGCCACTAGGGTATAAAAATTAATAAAGCAGTGGACAGGTAGCAAAAGTTTGGAGCCACACAAACTTTTTGTGGCCTGGACCACTTTTTTGCAATACTCTAACTTCCTTAATAATACCATTGCAGAAGAATAATTAAATGGGTGAAGAAGGAAACAGTTACAAGGTCTCTGTAACAACCTTGTCTAATATTGTCAAAAAAAAAACTTATTTGACTTGAACTTAAATTTACAAAACAGACATTATAAATCTTCAATGAAACAATTTAAGGCTATCTGTAGTATAACTAACCGGACATCCCTCTCTTAACTAACACATCGAAGCTGTAATTAACATCATGCAAATTACGGGGGAGCGGCAGAAACCTACAAACATATTCTATTGAATGGAATCACTATTAAGAGTTTACTGATTTTTGAGAAATTATATAATATATTTATGTGGTAAATATAACAGAGGTAAACCAAACGCAGTGGTTGGAGAGACGTTGAAGACGTCTCCAACCGTCTCTGAACCAGTGCGCTTGGTCTCCCTCTTTTATCTGTCCTGAAGACGGTTCAAACCGAAAATTAGAGACTGTAAGTGTGTGCTTTTAATTTCTCTGTTTCTTTTTTCACATTGAACTATATTTGTCCGTTTCGGATCGTATTTCCAAAAAAAAAGTATGTAATAAATACAATATACAAATAAATTATTATAAAGATATGAAAATATATAATGTTAGAAATATATTATATTTTTGAGATAATATATGTTTGACATATTATGCTTAAAACCAATAAAAGTGAAAGATATCTCTATGAAAATTATAAAGCCTATTAAAGGACTCAAAATCTGAGACTGAATTCAGAAATGGCAAAGGGAATGGCAAATACCACAGAGATGGCCGCAGTGCTACGAGTCCGAGGAGATTCAGGTCCCTAGTTTATTAATGATAGCATATCATTCTAGATAAATAATTTCAAGTTTGTTACAACTCATAAGAAGAAAATAGAATCATTAAAACATATATATAATGACTGGTTATCTAAACGCTTAAGGTGTGACGTCTACACGATAGCCTTAGTAAAGTAAAACTAAAACTGAAACGATTGTCTAAGTTTTGATATTAAGTTATAGTAAGTTTAGTCAAGATTACCACAGATTTTTTTTATACTATCTTTATCTTTATGAACTTTAATCTATATATATATATATATATATATAAGGTTCGTGAGTTTGTTTGTTTGTTTATCCATTTTCCGTGAAGATAGAGACCTGAAATTATTATAATCTTTACATTTGTTGTGATTGGCTTTGTTGATGTTATATTACATAATAACAATGGTATTACGGGGGTCAGAGTAGCCCAGTGGCTTGCGTACTCGTCTCGACATTCTATACAATTATTTAATAATATTTCTCATTAGGGGGTCAGGGTAGCCTATAATATCTAGTAAACATTAGAGGTTAAAAATGAATAATTTTAGAAACAAACTTGAACACAACTGTCAGATGAAATACGAATGTTCTAAGGTAATATTATAAATATTAAGATCTACTAGTAATCCTCTTACATCGTAATGTGTGAAGTTCTTAGATGTTGGGTAAATGAATTGAATATTTCAATTACAACAAGTTTTGTTTGTTATAAATATGTTTGATTGTGTATTGAACTTCAATTGATGTTTTATTTATTTATGTTATAAAATAAATGATTTCTTTTTACTCTTAATTGATTCTTATTTTGCTAAATATACTTACTGTGTATATATCTTGAATCAGGTTAAGAATACTATATCGAAAGCTAGCGCTATAACAATCTCTTTCCGTGCCTTAATAACAAAAAACATCAATTAAAATTATCTCTGTTAATCATTTTCAGTGAATTTATTTCAATAACTATTGCTATGATTTCTGAGTGACACAAAGGGTTACCGGTGTCTATTATTTGCGATATTATCTGAGCAGCTTGACTTTACTGTGATACCATACAGTATACAGTATAATAACTTACAACTATAGACAGATCAGGAATTTCAAAAGTGAGTACCGACCTTTTAGCCCAAATGAAATAAATAACATTGGTGCTAACATAAAAAGAGAAGGAAGAATATATAAGTGAAAGCAGAATGGAATATAAACAACCTTAAATATGACAACGAGTCATAAATCATCGTTAAGTCTCAACGTTTTCTCCCATTTTAAGGCGAGTTTTAAGAATTATTACTTCTAGGAACGATTTTCAGAAATCCTATTTGACTCATTGTTGGTTAAAAACAAAGATGATTTCCAACTACTTTCAAAGTGGACATTTGATTGCTGTCTTCACCTTTACCAATACCTTTTGCAACTTAATTGGTTTAAGTACATTCTCCATAGGTTAAATAATAGGGATTGAAACAAGCTCTGCACTACAACTGACATGTGTGAAGTATTTTCTGAGTGTGATTGTTATTGGATATTCAGAATGTGCATTTCTGTGACCACTTGTCAACTTCCCTTACACTTTACTCATACATCATTTATTGTACTTTTTCTTCCATTTGCTATCACAAGTTTCAGCTTCAAATTGTTATTTATTAAACTTATTCAAAATATTATTGGTTTCAGTAGCTTTTACTCCTTTATGAGCACAGCTGTTTACGTAAACCAAGCTTTAAAAAAATAGTTATTATTTTCATTATGTTTAGTATTATCTTTAATTTTGTTATATATAAATAAATATATATATATATATATATATGTATATATACTCGAATGTTTTCCTTATCTCGACCACATTTATTTAACACTATTTTTCTTTTAGTAGTTGCTCTTCCTCACAATAAAAAAATACCAAGGTAATTGTGTAAATTAATTAAATCATGTAATATAATTACTTTTCATGTTATTGTAATTAAATTATGTATTGATGTAGCCCTGAAGATGTCTACAAATATAGACGAAACGTCGGCTTAAAGTGTTGTATTATTGAAGCTAGACCAAACCTCGATAAAAAAGAAAAATAGTGTTTTATATATATATATATATATATATCAATGATCAAAACACAATAAGAAATAGTGGGGGGGGGGGGGGGGGGCTAAGATCTTTCAACCGAAACAAGCGGTCTTCGTCAGAGTCAAAATCCCAACTATTTTTACATTGATACCTGGATGTAAACGAATTCTTAGGGAGCCACATTGAGCCGAGAACCATATATATATCATCAACCACAATAGGAAATGGGAAAACCACATGGAAATGTGGTTTGATTATTGATTGTTACTTCACTTGTTTATGTGATTCTTTTCATATATATATATATATATATATTAGTATAGGATGGCAGCAAATCTTCTTGGAGGCATAGTATTTTGTTGAAATGTACCGCAGCTTGGGCATTTACGACTTTCAAACTAATTTTCTAGTAACCAAATGTCGCCTGAAGTTATGAGTTTCTTCCAACACCTGAGCTGCTCTGTAGTGAGTCTTAAAATTAGTATAGGATGGCAGGTCAAGTAATCAGATGTTACTTTTTTGAACATATAAATAAAGTTTATAAATCTATTAAAGTGTTTCAAAGAAAGTGTCTCAATGTCCTTTGGACAGCTTATCTGGGAATTACCACCTTCAATTCAAAAGACTGTCAGGAGACTGGAACAGCTTAGTTTGAAAGTCGTAAATGCCGAAACTGCGGTACATTTCAACTTTTATATATATATATATATATATATATATATGGTGTGTGTGTGTGTGTGTGTGTGTGTGTGTGTATGTGTGACTATATAAAAATTAACCATCCTATTAAGAACTAATAATTAAAACAGTTGAAGCATCAGAAAAAAACATGCAGTAACCAGTAGCACGTATCACAGTTTTATGATTTGAAGAAGAATAGAAGATAAGAAAATTAAAAATGGTATCTGATCTTCTATTTTTTCCATAGACGAACTACTTAAATACTGATTACAGAAACTGATTTCTATTGTGATTCTTATGTTATTTTTTATCTTTTAACAAATAGAAATTGCTGCTGTAATGGGTTGCATTTAAGCAGTTCCTGAATGTGGAAGCAACTAAAAAAAGTATTGCAACCATGATTTAGTTTTTGAGCCTTAGACAGGGGTTCTTAACCTTTCCTGAGTCACGGACCTCTTTGAGAATCTGGTGAAAGTTATTGACTCCTTTCCTAGAGAAATTGAAAGAAACAAAACATTACACGCCAGGAGTGTTTTTTGTTAAATTTCATGTAGTATATATCATGCACAAATATACATAATAATGTAATCAGCCTGAAAACTCAAAAATACAATAATCTTGTGTATTTAGCAAAGAATGCAAGACAAAATCTTTAATTTTAATTAAAAATTCATTTCAGTGAAAAGGTTTATGTTGATGAACTGATTCTATGAGGCTCATTCATGAACCCTTAACGGGTTCTAATCTGGGTCTAAAACCCTTCTCATGAGTTCGTTTGTCCCAGACCCAGAGTTGTATGTTCGAATGCCTAAACAATTATTTATGTCGTCAAATTGCTTGTTTGTTTATCTTGAGGTAGCTTGAATAATAATAATGAACCAATAAATAAAAAAAGTACAACAAATTAAAGTAAAGAACGGTTTTTATTATAAAAATATTAAATATTTATAATCTTTTGATTATATTTAATGCTCTTTTCTTTTTTATAAAAATCAGTTAAACAGGTTGCACCAAACGCTTTGTTCTTTGACTAGAACCTAACTGGAAAGGGTTTAAAACTTTTTCCTTTTTTCTTATTTATTGCTGTCGTAATGATCGTTTAGACGCTTTGCGTACTTTTCTTACTTACTGACTTTTCACTTCTTTACTTTCAACTTATTTCATAATCTCTTCACTAACTTTGTTTTGAAACTTAGTGCTTTCAAATTCAATGGAGACTTTTTACCTTCAGATCAAAGGAAAGTTCATAAATACCGGAAAGGTTTCATTTTTTACTTAACTTGTTATTGTATATTCAGAATACATATTTCTGACATCATTTGTGATATTCTCTTTCACTTTACCCATATTCTTATCACTTTTTTTCCCTCCGTTTGTTACAATTTAAAGTCTTAGCATGAAATGTTTATTTACTGAACTTATTCAAAATTTTATTGGTTCAGTAGCTTTACTCTTTTCTCTCTGTTACTTCTTTCACTAAACATACCGTAGATCCCTTAAGTCTACGTTATTAATATTATTGTTAACAAGATCCTCAATACCTCAGTTCATTAAAAACCTTTAATGTTTATCGGTATCTAACTTTGATATTTACCAAAACTCACCATATTTCTCTCTCGGTTCTTTTCTAGCATATTAATAGCATCTCTAATAGAATGCAAAAACCACTTCGGGGTAGAAACAACAGTAGAATAACAACGGGAAGGAAGTAATGCTAAAAAAGAAGGAATCTTTATAAAAATAAAATTCAAGTAGAAAAAATTAATAAAATAAAAAAAATAAATTTAAGAAAAAATTAAAATTAAGAAACAACAGCTCTTAAAGGTGATACTTGGATTTGAACGAGCTTGTTGGAGCCATATATGGGCTTCTTCAAAAGCTCTTAAAGTGACAAATCTATTGTTTCAAGGGGATGTTTTATTCAACAAACAACAACGCGTTTCGAACACTTTGTGTTCAGCATCAGGAAGACACCAAAGGATGTGGTGATAAAGGGTTGGTCCAGTGAAAACAACTCTGTACTAACCTGGTTGTTTTCACTGGACCAAGCCTTCATCACTACATCCTTTGGTGTCTTCCTGATGATGAACACAAAGTGTTCGAAACGCGTTGTTGTTTGTTGAATAAAACTTCATTTGAGTGGAGACTTTTCTTTGTTTATCCATTTTACCTCAGAATTCTACTTGTTTGTCTACTCTGCAGAACTAACCAATTAAGTCCATAAGAAATGCTTTGATATTTTAATTATTAAAAAAAAAACTTTTAAAGTTGACTTTTCATGGAAGAAAAGATAAAACATAGTTGAAATATGACTGATGTTTTTGAAATTTAGACTTAATTTGTCTATGGTATGAACTATGGTAAATGATTAATTTAATTTTATCTTCAAAAAAGTTTTCACACTTTGAAGCAGTATTTGGTAAAATTAAATTACTTTGTAGGAAAAACAATTCTAGAGATTTTAAAGTCACTCATATTTACCATTAGAAACTTACTTTTTTGGTTACTATTTTACTTACTGTTCTCAGTTTATGACAGTAGCTCGACTCCAGATTCATTAAATTTCTTATATTATTTCATGATAATTTATTTCTTATAATAAAGTATTTTAAACTTGATAAAATGTATCAAAATATTAAAAAACAATGGTAAGAAATAAATTGCAAACTATAGAGAAAAGGTCGATTTGCAAAACTCGACCTGTTCTAGTGCACTTCTGAAGGATATCATAGAGTACACTAGACTTGTTCTTTTACTCTAGATCTGGACAGTGTCCGTTACCCGTTTAGCACAAAATATAACATTCTACGTAATACGGTTTAAAAGGTTTATTATTTAATTTATCCCTTCATTATTATCATCATTAACCTTCATTGATGCAATAATTCAGGTTGACTTATGGTCTGTTTTTCATCAAAATCAAATGAACATCATTTCTTCAAAATCTCACAAAAATGAATATTTCAGTTGTAATGATGATAATTTTTTTTTGCACAATCAAGGGGTATAGAAGTAAGTATGAGTTTGAAGTAAGCAAGGATTTTTAAATTAGTTGTTCAAATATTATTTAAAAGAACATACAATAGACGGATATGTTGTGAAAAAATTAACATGAGTTAGATTTTATTTAATAGGTGGAATCCTTGGTGATGGTTATAACTATCATTAACTATACATGTTTTCGTCTTGAAGATAAGAAATTAATTATACCGTACCTACAGGAGGTAGTAAAGCAATTGTTCTTGAACATATATTGTAAGATGGTAGATACCATTACAAAACCCTCTTTGAATAAACTTTGTCAGGTCAGAATTTAATATATAAAACACAGTTGTATTACGTTCTGATCTGAAATAACTGTTCAGCAGTCCAAGGTTTCGTCTACTTAGAACAATTATGTGATTTCTAAATCTGGTGTACATACAAAAAACAATATAAGATCATGTGTCCCTATGTCCGCTTGTTGTTTGCAAATGTTACTATTGTTGTCCATACTGAAAATATATATTGATTTTGAAATTATTGTAGCCAAATCTTGTTTTATAGCTCTAAGTATGATGTAAAAATACATCAAAATTTTGACAAAAAGGAATATTTCAAATTAAAGACCTAGCCCTCAAAAGTAAACTTACTAGTTTGCATGCTAAAACAGCATGAAGGTATGGATTTTTATTTTCTTGCAAATCTTCCTTGTCAAGCCATAGTGTAAAAAATTATTGTAAATTCGTCTATATGGAAACATTTGTCAATTTAAAAGAAGTCCCATTTTGGTTAATTTTATTTCTTATTTTTATAGAGTATAAAATAAATATACCCTTTAAAGATGTATCAATCGCTTTATATACTTGTATATACAATTCATACAAGTTTTATTTGTAAAGTGTATATGAAATTCCCTGCCTTGTATATATACTATAAGTGAACTAATTCGATATCCTTAGATTATGACGTAAAGAGCTTATTTGAATGTGTTTTTAAAACATAAGTCAAATCTAAAAAACTTCTATGCAATAAAATGTATCAAAATATTAAAAAACAAAGGTAAGAAATAAATTGCAAACTATAGAGAAAATCTGAAACACATACTCTATTTCAGATTTTATTCTCTACGACTTTATCCCAAGTATTTTTCTCGTCATCTAATCTCTTGAAGTGCAAGCATAACTCTTGTCAATCGTATATAAATATTTGTTTGAATATATTTACACTCTCCTTTAATAATACAGATATTCTTACTAATCAGTTTTATACTCTTTCTGTAACTTTAAATTGTTATAATGTTTTATTAGTTCAGTTTGGTTTGTTGATGAAATTAAAACTATATATTAATTCTAATTCTTTTTTTAAACCGAAATGAAAAGTTGAGCCAGTAGGTTTCATTCTTTACTCATGTGTATCAAATTTATTTGTGTTTCTCTAACTACATATGCTTGTTACACAAAATATGCGTAGTTATATATTTCTAAATAAAGATGTTAAAAAATTTTTTAAAAATTATTCTTTTATAAAATCACATTTATATTAATAAATTACATACCACAAAAATGCATGATAAGTCACTTAATTCTCTCAATAACTTGCCACACTTTTATGGAATTGAAAAGTTAGGTTCCCTGATTATTGAAATTGTTTACAATAAAATGATATAAATAGTGTTAGATTATTTTATCGTTAAGATAACAGAATCACTGGAGTTGAGATGTATATTTTTAATTAATAATGTTTAATCGTCTATTATATATGTTTTATTAATAGTGTGGATTATATAATACCATCATACTCAGGTCGTAAGAAATATGCATACATGTCTTTTTACCTTCCACTATTACTACTACTGGTAGTGCACACGAAAGTAGGGTATATCTTCGATAGTAGACACATTCAACGTAGTCTGTATTCTGGAGTCAATTTAAATGAATGTCAGCTGTTGTAATAAATATAGTCCTATATAAAATATATTAAATAAATTGAGAATTAAATATATAAAACACAGTTGTCTTATGTTCTGACCTAAAAGAACTATTCAGTAGTTCCAATGTTTCGTCAACTTGGGCCAATTGTATGGTTTACAAATCTGGTGGGGAAAAAAAAATCATAGAACTACATGGCATCTATAAATATAACATCATGTTCCCTATGTCTATGTGTTGTTTGCAATGTTTGAAAAATTTTTAATTTTAAAATTTAAAAATTTTCAAAAAAAAAATCATTTAATAAAATGATTTTATTAAATTCATTTTAAGAGTCCTAGTTCTCATCAAATAATAGGAATCAACGTTGCCTTAAAAATCCCATATATAACCTATTGAAGTAAAACACTAGTTTGTGCTTGGCATAACATTAAAAGGATTGGTAGAAAGAGGTCAATGGGGACCTTTGCCTGTGCTGCATTGAAAATCACACATTAGAGCCCTGCCGCCACTGCAAATCCCCTTCAATCCGCATTTTGCAAATCGCACCATTTGATTTATATTTAAATGTGATATCGTTTTGTTTTATTATGATGATACTAGATTACCAGTATGAAACATTACCGTCATATCCCATTGGAAACATTATGAAATCGTTACCTATTTCATATACTAATACATATATCAATATTTCATATATATAGTTAATAGCATATATTCAATAAACGGTTTTAGTGAGAGAGAGAGAGAGAGAGAGAGAGAGAGATTCTAAACAAAAAAAAATATTTCCCTATTATTTCTTGTTATAGTGACACTGGACTCCAAAGCTATTAGAAATCGGTGCAAAATGATGTCATATGAGTTTTAAATGAAAAGTCACGTGATTAATATAATGTCATTAAAACCAATAATTATTTTTACTGCATCCTAATCCATTATTAAAATGATATAATGTTTTGTGGCCTTAATAATTAACAATAAGTAATTAGGTTTAAACATCAAATGATGAGTGATTTTCTTGTTACTGAATTTTTGGTTTGTTGTTTTGTTTCCTGTTGGTTGGTATTCTGTGGATGTATTTGTCTTCCTGTACTTATGTCCCTAATAAATTGTTTTTTAGCCTTGAAAATGCCAGGCAATTTTTGATGAAACGTCGACATATAATCAGTAGTAGAATTTTTTTATGACCAAAATTCTCAAGAACCCCTTCTGTGAACTTGAAAAATCAGTGGTCGAGAAACTGTATCAATATAAAACGATATAATTTGTTCTTTTAATTTAAGAATTATCTTTGTTTTGTACAGTGACATAGTTCTCAAAATTTATGAAACTTTTCCTCTTGCGTACCTTCTTTAATGCTTCAAAAAATGTGATATATCTTTTTTTATGGAACAGTCAAATTTAGTTTTCATTTCTGTTTCTTTAGCTGTTTGAACTTTTTTTTAAAAGTTAATAATTGTGTTCCCAATAATGGCTTTAAATCCTCTGAATACATGAAATACATAAATTAAATGGATGCAATAGAAAACGATGCATACCAAAACAAAATCAGATCTGAAAACAAATAGTGCAATCAGTTATTATGTGGTATTTACTCATTGTAGGGTATAAAGCTAATGAAATGGTCTCCACATATAAAAATTTAATGGTATAAACAACGCGTTTCGAACACGTAGTGTTCTTCCTCAGGCATTAACTAAAAAATACAATGATACCAGAGAGTTATCTATAGTACAAAGTAAATATAGTACAAAATGAAAATAAAATAAAATAAGGAAGAGAGTATGAACCTAAGGGTGAGTGTCTGTGGTACAACTGACTGGGAATAGGTTGGATGTGGGTGAGGGTATGGGGTACATTTGTTCCATATTACAAGGCAGATAGATTTCATTGTTATTTTTTTTCCTAAAGGTTAGGCTGAGATCATTAAATTTTTATATGTGGAGTCCATTTCATTAGCTTTTTACCCTACAATGAGTAAATACCACATAATAACTGATTGCATTACGTTAGAAGATATTAGAAATAACTAGGGTACAATAGAAAACAACATTTACAATCTATAATTTACGGTTGTAGAGTCATCAGGAGAAAAAAAAACGAAATTTTTTTAGATTTTACATAATTTGATTTTTTCATGCAAATAATTGTTTCTAAATAAAAATTAGAACTTAACTTTTTCATTCTTCTTGAAAGTAGTCTTAACATAATATTTTGATTACTTTATTTCAATTTTCTAGTGGCATTTTGACGAGTTTTTAGTTTTTGAAGTCCTATATATCTAGTCTTTTTATAATTGTAGAATGTTATTTGGATTATAGCATGTTAGTGAGTGGGTATGTAACGAAAGTTTTGTAATCTCTCTTTACAATTGATTTTGCACAATATTACCTAATGACAAAGATACTTCAATGTACTTTATATCAATAAAATCCCTAATGTCTCCCTCTTCTAGTTATTACAAACTTTTCATAAACACCTACCCACTAACATGCAATAATCCAGATATCATCCTACAGTTATAAAAAAAAAAACAAAAAAAACAAACATAAGAGACTTCAAAAACTGTAAACCCGTCAAAATTTAATTAGAAATTTTAATTAAAGTAATGAAAGTATTACTTTAAAACTACTTTCAAGAAAGGATAAAAAAGTTGTGATCCATTTTGTATTCAGAAATGATTATTTTTATGAAATAATCAAATTATGCATGCTTTTAAAAATTAGTTTGATAAATTTCTAGGTTTCAATGGGGATGTCATTTTCTTTTTTTCTTCTTCATCTTCTAGTTATTACAAACAACTGAAATACTTTGACTTAGCATTAACATTTTATTTCAACTGTACATTAAACATTTCATGAATTTTGCAGCACTGCAAAAATTAATATAACGCTACAAAGATAACTATTAAGTTCTACCCATAACCAATTCACGCATTTGTTTATCTTGATCATATAAAATATCAGAGTTCATTATAAGTAATTCGTAAACTTCTTTTGATTTTAATTTACTATAATAATCAATTGATATTATTCATATTTTAAGATATTAAATATAAATAATTACGTAGTCTTTCATATATATTTCAAATAAATAATAAACTCAAATGTATTAAAAGTTGATTAAAACCACTCCAGTTTTTTTGAGGCAGAGTCATTTCAGTTTCCGACAAGTTCACTTTAATTCTGAAGAAACACAAAACCTTCCGTGTACGTCTCCTTGAAGACCCTCTGCATCAATTACCCGCGCAGAGTCCACCCTCTGTTCTAATTGCCCTTTATCTGATATATAATAAGGTTTCTAACAATTACTGCTTCAATTAGCAAGCTCTTCTGTAATTGCGTCAGTAGGACCATTATCAAACTATGTGTTCTTCTTTTTGTAGAGACAAATAAAAATATAAAAATAAATTTGATTTAATGGTCTCTTAGCCGTAGCTGCCTAACCACAGTGGTCAGCTTTTGTTGTTTTTTTTTTTTTTTGGTCCGATAAGATATAACTAAAATATATTTTCTTTTATATTAGTTAATTCGAATTATTAATAAAATAAAATTACTTCACATTCATAAATGTTAATAATATATAACTGAATATATTCAGCATTAAGCGATGATGGTATCTTTGTTGCTATGGTTCATGATTTACAAGAAGTGTTTGTCTATTTGTGGTTGCTTTATGGAATTCTTATCATTTTTAAAATAGTCCTACTGTTCATTTCACTCTATTCACCTTATAATATAGAGATTATAATTTACCTTATAACTCTCCATCATGGAGATTATCGTTATAGGTACTCTTCATTCGAGACATTTACAATTAAATTACTCCTTTGTTATTTATTTTGTGCAAAACGCAATACTTGTAATATCAAGAAAAATCCCCGAATAAAAAATAAAGGAAAACAACTTTTGTACTTACTTAGGTTTCTAAAAATATTCAATTATTTTTAAATACGTATATGTTCTATTGATTATTTATAGAAAAATATAGTTAAAAAGCGCTATTTAGATGTTATTAAAATGTTATCAAAGTATATATTAACCTTTGGATGCTAATAGGTATTTATGGGTTGCTAGCCTTCTCTTCGCAGGCATTCTTAGAATGCTGTTATTTGATAAACTTGTACAAGTTAATATTTTTCTTCATTCTTATATTATGATAAGAAATTTTTCCTGAGTTTAAGCTTCTTTCTAGAGCAGACAATTTTCTAAGCATTGATTTTCATAACCGTCAAAGACAAAATATGTATTAATCTTTCCGCATGTACTCAAATTCACGTTTGTCATTTTTGTGATGTAACTTTGTTTTAAAAGATTTTGTTAATCAGCCTGATAGTTTAACCAGAAACACTGTTATATTCTCATGTAAAAAGACTTTCAGACTTGATTCGATAGAATAGAACTGAGCTTTCAGTATAAGATGTTAAAGAGTAACAATTAAACAGTATGCCCTGAGCAAGTTATTTCATATCATAATCTAGATGGCTGTGATTAACGTTATTCACGAAAAATAAACAAAAAGCAGAAAATATTTAAGATATTATAGTTTTATAATTAATTAATTCTATTATAATTAAAATTGCGCCTCAGGAAGCAAATTTGGCCGGTTGGCCACCCTTAATGAAAGCAATATTTCATCTACCATATTGTTTGCATAGGGGATATAGAGATTTATTTTACCTTTAGTGTTGTTACCAAATGCACCATCTGATTATTATGTTTTAATACAAATAAATATAATAATATTAATTAGATGAGTAGAAAGACAGAATGAATAAGAGACAGGAGGGTGGGATTAATTTATTCCATGGCAATAGAGGAATGAAAGAAACAAAAGTCCATACAGTGAAGCTGAGCGGAGGTCCTCTCCAATACACAGTCAGCTACTCCCCTCATACACATACATTCTAAATCACTCATTTCAGTCCTTTTCATATCCGCTTTGAGTATGCATGTTCACCTTCCTTTGGCCATTACTTGATAAGAAGACCAGGTTGATGCTTTTCACGTGAAATTCCTTCACCTCATCATAAAAGTCTTCTGTTTGTAACCCACAAGTGGGATGAAGGACTGTCATTATGATGCGCCCAAAGTGGACCTCACAGAGGTGGATTTCCATGATCAATTCAAGAATTAATGTAAAGTTCTAGAACGAATGTCAAAAGTAGTTCTAATATATAACAATAATTTCCTTTGTATGTTATAATCAATTACGATTTTTTAGATATTTGTTGAAAATACTTTTGTGTCATTTTTTCTGCGAAATAGATAGGGATAAAGCTCTGATATACTGCCTCCTAACTTGTTGCTTCAAGTCCTAATCCGCTGTAATAGGTGCCAGGTTAGCCCAGTACCATCGTCCTCTCCTCTGGACTGGTAGATCCGTGGTTCAATAACCATTCTGGCCCTTGATTTATTCACGCTTGAGGTGAATAATTCTTATCATCTCTCGGAGAGGAAGTTGAGCTGTATGTCTCAATCCTGTAGGGTGTCAGACACTCGTTAAAGATCCCTACTTGAGTTAGGTGAAATTTAGAACTACCAATGTAGTCGAATATTCATTTTGTAGTATCAAAAATGGTCAATGTTCAACCTATATGTGTTCTTTGTGGGACTCTTGCTCCAACCTAACTTAACCTGTTTTGATTTTTTCATATTCCTTAGGCTTTTGATCAAACTAAAATATGTAAAATTTGGATATCAACCCGCGGAACACATCATCTCAAAAAGGCTGCTAAAGCTGAATTTGTGCCCGCATAGACATTGTGTTAGATCGTTTACGGATATGGACGGGTAGCTTCCCAAAGCCAGCCATCTTGTCTCTTATTCCTTGCCACGATTAACCACCCAGGTAAGTTAATCATCACCTTTACGACCTTTACAAGGTGAAGGCACACCAAGAGACATACTTCTCATACCTCACTAAGTTTTGTTTGGGTGTGAATTATCACCTTTGTATGATAGACAATTCTTTACTTACAAATAATAGAAATATCCGTATCAACTATGTTTTGCTAAGAAAACAGTATATTTCAAACATATATTCTTCTTCTTCAAATTTTTTGAAGAAGCAATGAAATAGCAATAAATATTTTGTACCAATATGTCAGCAAAATATCTCAATAAACTTTGTTTATGAAATTTCGGTCTTAATATTCAAGTATTAGTAAACATCACACACTAACTATCAGTACAACTCCAAAAGGCATAAACCATTCATGGCATTACTGTGAACCAAGAAACACTGAACTATTCTTTGCATCTTTCAATTTCAAAGTTTTAGTTGAATTCTTAATTCAAAATAACTTATTAAAAAATATTTAAATGATAAATGTAATAATATATAAATTTTGCTTTATCCTATTGCATAAATCAATACTTTTATCGTGTCAATATGATATTTTAAAAAAACATAAATTAAAAAAATATTACAGTTTAATATACCTTGTCTAAAGATTTTATTAAAAAAAAAATCAATTTCCTAGCTTTAGAGGCACCGATCGGATCTTATAAAACCTTGAAAAAATCCTGTTGGAATACCTGAGAGCTGCACATTTATCAAATTCAGATTTATCTCGTGAATTCCTGCAATGTCTTCTACTCTACCCTGCTAATATACTCGAAATTCTTTTCACAGTGTTCAGACTGTTAAAAAGGTGATTGTAGAGAATTAGCAGACCCTTAAATGAGTGATTATAACATTCATACTCAAAAAGGGGAAATAATTCAATGCTAATAAATTTTGAGCACATGAATTGAGTGGGATATTTCTGAGTGGGATCATGTAAATATTTCTTATTCCGTTAGGATGTTAATAATTGCGTTAATAATTTAGATAGTTCTTATTTTTGTATTTGAGTTCTGTGATGATTTAGTTATTAGTCCCTGAAGATGGTCAGAGCTGACTAAAACGTCGTATATAATTTGTATGTATTGTTAATTTGTTTGTTATGGTTAAAACTTGTTTAGTGAAAAAAATGGAAGTCAAGAATAAATCTTTTGGTGAATTACTTTATATTTTACCAGAAAGGTGGAAATCCATAGTCAGAAAACTTGAAAATACATATATATATATATATATATATATATATATATATATGATTATTTTGGCGGTTAGTGTGTATGTTATGAAAATATTCTGAGAAATTACCTAATGGAGTACAGTTATTCCTCCTACTTTGCAGCTTCAATTATCGCGATTTTTTATAAATAAATCAATGATTTTTTGAACGTAGAAATTTTGTTATTTCGCTAGGTTTCGCGGCCACTAGAGTGGTTTTTTTTCATTTTCATTCAATAATTACAATTTCTCTTTAAAAGTCGTTTTCTTGTTTTCAAACATCAGTCTGGTCATTAAGGTATGTACAAGGACATGTACCTGTATTTATATATGTAGTAATTGCGAAAGTTTAAACAGCAGATTAAGTGTTCCGAAGTGTTAAATTATGACCCATATTTAAAAAAAAATCTAGGTTATATTTCGCAGAAATTCGCATTTTGCGGGTGCGTCTCGAACGCAACATGCTGCAAAGTAGGAGAATTACTGTATTAATGAAAAATCTCTTTTGATCCTACATTTCTGCTCTTGACAACATTTGAGTGTACTCTGTTCTACCCAACAGAGTATACTCAAACTCCTGGTAAATATCAAACCAACCACTAAAATAAAATAGATGATTAATTAGTCTTCAGGATATTATTCTCAGGATAATTCAGGGTAGTTAAAATATGAAATTTAATTTAATCTTAAGTTATTTATTTTTGTTTTTGCATTTATCGCATGCTTTGCTTGTTTGTTTGAATCATCCTTCACATAAGAATTGTACTCTCTCTTATTTAGTAGTCTACAATATTATTTTTCCCCCATTTTACGAATAATCGTCAATATTTCTGTAAGAATATAGTTACTGGAGATTCAATATCGTTATTGAAGATTCTATCCAATTATATGAGATTCACATTTTTAAATCCCAAAATACGGCTCTAGTTTGATCTACCCTAAATATTTTTGGAAAATAGTTAATATTTTTTGTTTAACAAGCAGTTTTCATGACTAACTATTCTGACCTACATATATATAATCGTATCATCTACTTGGTCAGGTTAGCTCAGTGGTTAACGTACTCGTCTTTGGGCTGGTAGTCCAGGGTTCGTTCCCCACCTGGCCCTCGATTTATTCACGCGGGAGGTGAATCAATCTGAGTATGTTGTCCCTCGGAGAGGACGATAAACCATCGGTCCTGAGCCTGTACGATGTCAGATACTCTTTAAAGATCCCTACTCGAAATGCTCTTGAGTTAGTCAAAATTTAGGACTCCCAATGTCGAATCTGTAGAATCACCGATCAAACAAAAAGCCGGTGAACGGTTGACGTTATCATCTGCTTGGGGATCGGTTTAAATAATAAAAAAAATACATCTACTTGAGTGACATATAGCTGTACTCAAGTTTTCTAATCTATTTTTTGATTGACTAAACCTACCTGCTCATTGAACAAAGTCTATGAAAGTCAATTATATAATTTACAAAAGCTCGGCAGGGCCTTTTGATGTCATGAAACGGTTATGAGCACCAGGACCCATCTACTTTGCGATCCATTGCCTTTAATCCCAGTATCGCTAAATACCCAGCGGATTAGAACTATTAAACTAAAATACTGTTTCCTGCATCCAATTTAATTATACATCATCCAGTAATAGCTACTAAGTAAGCTATTTAAATAATGATAAATTAAAACAGTAATAATAAACAATGTGTTTATAATAATAAAAAATATTTTGGTTTATTTAAAAAACAACGATTATATCTTCGTTCTATACATTCAACATTAAATAAGTACTTATACAAAATCAACTATTTTTGCTTTAAGTTCTTTGAGATATATCAACGAATTATATATTTTTTTTCTGCTTTCGTAAGAAATTCAAGAAAAAGAACATACTTTAAACCATTTTATTGGTTTAAAACATTCTTTTAGGAATATTTTTTGTAATAAATCCATATTAATTCTTAATTACTTATACAAATAGAATTACTTATTATTACCAGTACATTAATTTATCATAGAAGTTATTTGTTTGAAAAATTATTTTTTTTCTTTTAGCATATTAATTTAAGTAATTTGATAGAAAAATGATTTATTATTGATAAAATATATCAATATGTTGATATAATTGATGGCTGATATATTTTCTATGTAAATTAGAAATTGAAGAGTGAATGGTTTTTTCTTTAATCTTAAAACAAACAAATAAATAAGATTTTTTTTAAAAAAGCAGTTAAGACAACTACAGACTTAATATTCAGCTAGTGGATCATATGAAATTACTTCTAGTTACAAAGCTAACGTGGTCCTTTTGGGAGGCTAGAAACATTTTTTTGAATATACTTTGACTAAATATAACCAAATCTTTTTAGTCTCCTTTTCTCTCCGATCTTTGTGAAAAATGGAAAGAGTCTAGTTCAGACAGAATTCCAAATTTTAAAAAACAGAAGGTAAATTGAGATACTGCTAGGTTTGGCTATCTGTTGTAGATGATAAAAAATGCCGTTTTTTATTTGTGGAAAATATTATCAGTGAAAATATATTGTCAGTAGAAAATAAAGAAGTGTAGAGCTATAGTAGAGTGTCAGAACTTCAATGATTTTATCCCATAAAAGATTCAAATATTTTATTTTATAAGACTTCTGATTGGGCGGCTAGGTTAGTTCAGTCTCTGGACTGGTGGATCCGGGGTTCAATACCCCACAATGGCCCTCGATTTATTCATGCGACAGATGAATAAATTTGAGCACGTCCTCTCACAGAGAAACATGTCTGTCAGACATATTTTCTGACACGAGCCTGTACTCGTGAAAGATTCCTACTCTAAGTTCACTTGAGTCAGGTAAAATTTAGGTCTCCCAATGTAGAATCAATCTTCATTATATGGTCGCATAAAGGGCCAATGCTCCGCCCACGTGTGTTCCCTTGTAGGACTGTCGCTGTAACCTAACATAAGGTTTCTGACTGTCTTATTTATCAATGGTGATTTCATGCTAATTTATTTACTTTAATCTGGAGTTTACTAAAATTATGTGACAAGTAGGTTCACAAAAGGTTCAAGATAGCTGTTGGTGTTTCAGGGGAGAAGTAAACGTGGAGACGTGTAGGTTGTCAGCACTGCTCAAGACGGCGGAGAGTCTCAAAGTGAAGGGCCTGGCCGAGATGACTGCAGCGGGGCCGGCAGCAAGCAGTCCGACTCCCGCACCCTCGGCCAGCGCCGGCCCCAGCGACATGACCGTCCTCAAGCCGCCCTCCGAGCCCCAGCCCGAGGACGCTCCCATCGACGACGACCACGAGTCCTCCGAACCTGTGCCCGGCCCTAGCGGACTGCCTCCCGTCCAAGACGCTCCCTTGGTAACAACAATACTCTCTTTTATCAACTTTCTATTTGCCTCACAACTTTAGAATTAGAATGTTCGTCTCGTTTTTCTTCAACCAATCTACATAAAATACAGCCCTCTTATCATAAGTGATGACTATGCAATATTCATGTGTTTTTAAAACTATTTCTTTCAGAAATGTTATGTCGCTATCATACCGAATAAACTGATAAAAATAACACATAGTGAAAACAAAATCTTTTAATATTACTTTTTGAAAGTTATTTAATCATAGATAAGTATTGAACAAAGATCTCTCCTGATAATACATTGCCAAAAAGCAATTCTAACAACTTTTCATGTAGGTCTTTATCAAATTAATTCATTTAGAGGACCACCTATATGTCTACTTGTGTGTATGTATGTGTGATGTGTGTGTGTGTGTGTGTGTGTGTGTGTGTGTGTGTGTGTGTGTGTGTGTGTGTGTGTGTGTGTGTGTATGTGTGACTTTAAATAATAGTTATCTACAACATGCTTCACAATTCAGAAGTGCATGATACAGTGAGTCTTGAATTAAATCAGCCAATCAAAATGAGTTTAAAAGCAAAAAACTTAAATGGCAATAGCAGACAATAAATACAATTATAGCACAAGCAATCAGTATTATTGACTGATATATATTTAATGATCTTCAGCATATATTTTTTAATGACTTCCATATATCTTTTACGCAGTAATCCAGTGCTTAGAAATACATCAGTAAATGACATCATCAGCTTTGTTGTCTCAGGCATTAAAATTGGGCAGTCCCCTAGATGGTGATTCACCATCTGAAAAGTGATGTCATCGAATGGCAAATCTTGTTTGCGAAATATTGCCGCGAAATAAATATACAATGGTCGGGAGCCATAGTACTACAATGTCTTTTCGTGATTTCTAAATTGATCTAGAATGCTCGAGTACTATTTACAGTAAAGTCAAAATTGGCTAGTTCTCAATCTGATTTAGATTTAATCCAGCATGAATTAAAGTTTTCATACTCACTCTTGTCTCAGTGTCAAACATACACATATCTTCAGACTTTTCAGTTCTGTGCCGAGTAGTATTTTCATTAATTCGTTTTAAATGCAACGTAACATTATTTATAATTTTAATATTTTCATGGATATAGACTCTTTAGTTTTTTTTTATTTTATTTTGTATTTTATTTCAGCATGTTCCACTGTTTATTACATGCATCATCGTCATATTGTACGCAATACTTCATTAACATGACATTAACATACGCAATACTTTCATTAACACTACAAAATACTTATTTTAACTTATTTTACATTCATTCATAATTCAACAATTAATTATCTTTTCTTAAATATCTATGCTGTACAAAAATTTTACAAATTCCTTATAATAAACTTTTTTAATTAATGAGGAAGGCCTAACGGGCCACTCCTCTCCACACACCAAGACCTTACGTATGAGAGCCAGTCTTTGTGGTTCTCTCAAACAGCAATCGTACACCAAATCTTTAGTTTGTACTTAAAATGAAATCAAAGTGATTGTCAAAATAATATTTCGATATTTTAATAGATATACATGTTAGTAAGTCCTCTGGAATCATTGATAATTTGTTATCATCGAATCTGCAGGTATGTGAGGGCTAGGTTGGTGTAGATCTAAAACAGTGTGATCTACTTTCAAAACTATGTGATTCGGGAGACGGTCAGATATGACCTAAATAATAGGCAAATTATATCATAATATTGAAGCAATCTAGTATGATTATCACAAGTTTACACACGCCCAATATTTGTTTATATATATCTGAGTGAAGTCTTCAACATTTACTTTTTTAACTGGAAGGTAAATCCCTTAATCATTCCTAAGAGAATACATGTGTCCTTCATGAATGAATATTTTTCTGATGTTCAGATTAGTTGCTTAGCTAAAAATTTCCACTGTTATTTTCTTTCATGAGACTACCCAACAACTTTTCCTTCTACCAACACGTTTCCCACAAGTTTAGGCTAGGTTAGGTTGCAGTAGCAGTCTCACAAGAAAACATTCACAGGACGAACATTGGCTATTTAAGATAGCATACAATGAACATTTTACTACATTGGGACTCCTAAATTTTGCCTAAATCAAGTGTATTCTAAATAGGACCTTTAACGAATACCTGACATCGTACGGGCTCGGGAACAATGGCTTAATTCCCTCTCTAAGGGACAACACATTCAGATTTATTCAAATCCCGCGGGTATTGAACTCCTGATCTACTGGTCCAGAGGTGAGCACTTTGCCACTGGGCTAAACTGGCGCCTTTACCAAATTTTGTAATTTGTTTTATGGTTTGCAAATTTATTCTAAAACGAAGGATAATAAATAATTAAGTTTACCTTAATTATTTCATGTTTAATTTCTGTAAGGAGAAAAGGAAAATAAATGTTTTATTATTGAGCAATAAAGAAATATCTCTACAGGTGGTATTTTGTCCGCTCCGGAAGAGCACTGCATACCGGAGTAAGGGTAACCTCGTGAAGGCCGAAAGTCGGAGTTGAGTGTTAGAGGCTATTAGAGGCGCTAAATCACTCCATTACTACCCCATTCATTATATTAAAAAGTAACTATTTTTTTGTAGTTTGCTACCAATTAGAGAAGATAATCAGTAAACACGAATACTTTCCGTGTTTATTGTACTTCCAACATATGTAGAAGACCAAGAATTTTCACAGATTCTGTTTAATATAAAGTTCATTGTATCAAAAAAGTCAGCTATTATGATGGGGAATTTCAAAAACAATAAGTCTCTACAGAAAAGAGCTTTATGTTAAAAACTAACAAAGACAAACACTTAGTGTTCTTTTCAGATTTTCATTTCCACTTGTGCCAACAGGGACCTAGGAAAGACTCATGAGCAAATAACACACTATAACAGAATGCACATGTAATGAAACAGCAATTAATTTGAGATATGGTTCCTTAGTTTGCATTTATTTATAAATCAATTACTTATTATGAATAATTACATTTTAATCCTATCAGAAATTAATTTAATTTAATTAAAATGTCACTGACAATTGGTCAGAATGCACAAATTGATTTGGAAAAAATAGAATGATTATGTAGAATTAATCCGGCAATGTGAATTACCCCTAACTAAAATGGGTACCAGTCAAGTCACACTTCGCGTACTAAAACAGAACAGAAGACGAAAGTGAGTACGTGTGAATGTTGAAAACAAACTTGTTTGAGCATGCAGGCCTGGTGACCTACGTGGTTTAAAACTTGTTTTATATGTAAAATGATTGAGTTTGTACTATTTGTACTTAAAACATTTTTTTCACTTATATATTTCAAATATCTGAGGCATAGTATTTGTCTTCAAGTATCTTAGAAATGGTCTCCAAATTTTATTTATTTATTTTTTGATAGGCAGGATATTGATCCCTTGTGGATAATGATTATTTGAGAGAACAGTTTCGCTACAATTTTTTTTTTGTAAACAGGCAATTGCTGTTATAAACTTCAAATTCACTCGAGAATGAATAATTGTGCGTTTAGTGCCTTGATAACTCTAAGGAATATTTCATTGATTCATTGCTCAAAAGAAATAAGAAGAGTGGACAACAGAAGAAATTTAGGGTGGATGTGTGGATGAGCTGAAGAAAGGCAGATAACTAGTTTGTCTAAAGCAGGGAAGCAGTTTGTGACAGGAGTTGAGGCGAGAGAGAGAAGAGTCGTGATGGATTGTCTTGTTCATTAGATGGAGAAGTGTGGTGTAAGTCATCAGCCAGGCGCCTCCCACACCGACCTCTCTCGTCTGCTTATATCATTACGCAGTTCAACCAATTGTCACTTCCTTCTTCAATCCTCGACCTTGAGACTCTCCTCAAGACACAATTCCCTGCATTTCCTAATGTCTTTACACTTCTTTTTAAGCAAATTACTTTTATATTTTATCCCTTACAATTATTATATCTTTACATGTTTTATTCAAAAGAAATATAATTGATAAAAGTATACCCTTATTTAAAACTGATACCCTACAGAAATCAGTTTACCTGCATTTTATAGTCTGCCACATCATTCCAGTATTTTTTTTTTTGAAAATTTCGTATACGTGTTAGTCAGTTGGGTTCTTGACGAAGACCGCTTGTTACCGTTGAAAGATCTTAGTCTTATTTTCCCATTTCTTATTGTGGTTTGTTCATTGATTGTTATTTCACATATTTATGTGAAATCTTTATAATATATATATATATATATATAAAAAAGGACTACTTCTACCCGATGACGACGACTGTCGAAATATCGTTGTGAGTCTTTTGTGTGTGTCTTTATTTGTTTTTTCTCTTTCATGTGTTAACTAGTAGTCCTGTTGGACCATTTCAAGTTTTGTATATATATATATATATATATATATACACGAGTTCGAGATTAACAAAGAGCAACACACAAAGTAGGGAAACACACTTACAGACTCAAATTTTCGGGTAATCCGTCTTCAGGAGAAAAGAAAAGACTCTTTTCTCCTGAAGACGGATTACCCGAAAATTTGAGTCTGTAAGTGTGTTTCCCTACTTTGTGTGTTGCCCTTTGTTAATCTCGAACTCGTATTGTGTCCAGTTTGGATCGTATTTCGTTTTATCAGTGAATATATATATATATATATATTAAACAGGAAAACGATCCAAAAGGACAACAAACGTTTCACGATGAATCACAACACAGAACTAAGGAACAAACACACTTACTGTCTCTAATTTTCGGTTGAACCGTCATCAGGAGAGTTGATTTTCTCAACTCTCCTGATGACGGTTCAACCGAAAATTAGAGACAGTAAGTGTGTTTGTTCCTTAGTTCTGTGTTGTGATTCATCGTGAAACGTATATATATATATATATAATATATAATAAGTATATATATATATATAAAACAATTAAAAAGAAGATATCACTCAGATAGACACAGGAATAACTCACTTCTATATTTCGACCATCGTCGTCATAGCGACGATCTGCCTACCTGCGGGACTCTTTGACTCCTGATGACGACTATTATCGAAATATAGAAGTAAGTTATTCCTGTGTCTCTCTGGGTGCTATCTTCTTTTTGATTGGTTTTTTTTTAAACGTCCGCTGGACGGTTTCATTTAATTACTATATATATATATATATATATATACATATATATATAATGAAACCACAATATGAAATGGGAAAACAAGACTAAGATATTTCAACCGTAACAAGAGGTCTTCGTCAGAGTCAAATACCCAACTGACTCTGTTGGGTCAGTCTATATATATGGAAGAGTTTATTTGAATAAGTCTTATGACAATTGTTTTAACCTAAAGTTTCTATTCTGCAATATATAAGACAGCTGCCTAGTAGGTATAAAATTTTGTTTTCACTGTCTGTAGTTCTGAGGGAAGAGTTTTAAATATTTTACTAACTGTTTCATTAAAAATGTATATTTAATTATCTTTTATATATTAAAATAGCACTGGCAATTGGTCAGAATGAACAAATTGATTTAGAGATAATGGAATGACTATGTAGAATTAATCCAGTTATGTGGATTACCCCCAACTAAAATGGGTAATGACAAGTCACACTTGGCGTACTGAAATGAACAGAAGACTAAAGTATGTAAGTGTCAGTCTTGAAAACAAACTTGTTTGAGCATCCTGGCCTGGTGACCTGTATAATCAAAGAAGGGAAAAAGTACAAAATAATGTGATCAACACCAGAGAAAAAAACTAGGAAAATACGGTATTTCTGGCAAAACGAGCTAAGAGAGCCTTACAATAAGTTATTTTAGAGTAATTTAGTAAAGATAACTCTGGTACTCAGTTACATCGAATTTATCTTTACTGAATGTCAAATCTTAATTGTTTGACTTCTTACATCGTCAAGACTTGGCAATATGAAGCTTAAATGGAATTTTAAACTTTATTACGTGGGACGATGGAGATAGGGAAATATAATTGAATCTGTATAAATATGAAAACATTATTTGAATAAAAATTAAAGAACTATAGTTCTTCAAATATATATGATACAAAACATTTTTTTTATATTAATATTCTAGGAAACCAAATAAAAGTAGTAAAGAATATTTTTCAAGAAGATTTATGAATTATAGGTTTCAAGTCTTGAGTTTTACCGTGTCTCTAATCGTCGCAGCTGGTATTGAACATTATAGAAACCAAGTTCGAGTCAGTGGAACAGTTCCGTGACTGCACCATCGATCTGCCGGCGGTACAGTCACCTGGTGGTCGACTGCATCGATCTCTCCCACCCATGTAGCCTTCAAAACCTATCCCCTGATGTAGCTTTGCACTCAAATCAAAATCACTATACCTGACCTGGCATTCACAAATAATATTTTACCTAATTTTCAAGTAAGATTGAAATTTATAATAATGGCTTTAAGTTACTATATGAGTGTGTTATAAAATTATTCAATTATACTATTTATAATTTTATTATTTATATTAACTAAGAATTGATCGTCTTCATAAAAAGACAAAATCTCCTTTCCTTTGTTTCACTTTTTTTTCTCTCTTCTCGCATGGAAGGTAAATTCTGATTCTTCTAATAGATTACGGCATTTCTTCCTGATAACGACCTACGACAAACATTAATTGGGAGATGTCAGTTCATCTTTTATGTACTCTCATTATGAGTATTAATTTATGTACTCTAATGTGATTTGTTGGCCTTGAGTATAGTATCATATATATATATATATATATATATATAGGTGTGTTATCTAATCGGGATTCGGTCAAATTTTCTAGGTTCAAAAATCAAACTCTCATTGCTGACGTTTCGGTTTTATTTTAAAACCTTTTTCATAGGCAGAAGTAAGAAGTTTTTAACTAAGAAAATGACATTTACATTATTTAAAGAAACAACAGTCGAAGTTTTTGTCCGGTTAAGATTGTTGTTCCTTTAAATAATGTAAATTTCATTTTCTTAGTTAAAAACTTTTTACTTCTGCCTATGAAAAAGGTTTTAGAATAAACCTAATGAACCTAGACAATTTGACCGAATCCAGATTAATAAAACATCTATTCTATCAAACGGTCGATATATTATTGAATCTGTTATACATATATATATATATATATATATATATATATATATTATATATATATATTATATATATATATATATATATATTATGATCAAACCACAATAAGAAATGGGAAAACAAGACTAAGATCTTTCGATCGTAACAAGCGGTTTTCGTCAGAGTCAAAAACCCCTCTGTATATATATATATATATAAACTAGAATTTTGAAAAGAACACACAGAAAAGAAATCACTGAACTCACTACTATATTTCGATGTCCTCGTCGTCAGGAATATATGTATCGCTCCAAAGACTGATAACGACTGTGCTTACCGTTATCAGCCTTTGGAGGGATTCACATCTATTCCTGACGACGAGGACATCGAAATATAGTAGTGATTTCTTTTCTGTGTGTTCTTTTCAAAATTCTGGTTTGTTCAATCCGAAGAATCGTTTCGTCTAATTGGTTATATATATATATACAAAATTGTCACAATAACACGTGATATAAATATTCATTTATTTATATTTAAATATTTATATTTAATAAAGTTAATATTTATATTTAAAATTGAGTATTTAAATTAATTTTATTCAGATACTGTAAGTGTGTGTTTTTAATTTCTCTATGTTTCTTAATCTACATTGAACTTTATATATATATATATATATATATATATATATATAAAATAATAATATTGTTTGAATAATAGAAGAGGTAATAACTAGACTGTGGAATAACATGTATTGGGATACTATTCGTTCGGTTAGAGTAGCTCCTAATCAAGACTCTTTTGTCAACGTCTTACAAACTAACTTTCCTTTTGATCAAAGTTTACAATTTGACGCCATCTTCATGACCTACTTTAAGTTCTCTATCCAACTGTTTCTCTTATTTCCAACATGTTGGTAGTTTGTGACTTATTTCTATTACTAACATAGCTTTCTAAATATTTTTAATCAGCTCACTTAATACATGCATACAGTTCAATTCCAAATGGTTATATATATATATGAATAATAATCAAAATAACACTTGATATAATAGATAGATTAATTTACCACAATGAAAACAATTTTTGAAACAATGCTCTAAGGCCTTTCGTTAACACATCGTCAGAGAGCAAGTGAACTAAAAAAAAACAGATTTTTTTTTAGTTCACTTGCTCTCTGGCGATGTGTTAACGAAAGGCCTTAGAGCATTGTTTCAAAAATTGTTTTCATTGTGGTAAATTAATCCATATATATATATATATTGATAAAAGTATCGACCGTGGAATAGAAACAAAACTATAGTTCATCAGGAATCAGTCAGTTCTTCAGGTTCAAATTAAACTCTCATTGCCAACGTTTCGGTCTTTATTTAAAACCTTTTTCATAGGCAGAAGTATAAATTTTGAAACAGAAAACCAAGTATTACATTACAAATTATTTTACAAAGAAATATAGTATGTGGATGTTTAACAACAACTGAATTTCAGTTCAGTGTAGCGTGTTCATTCAGACACGTGTTATTGTGAAATAACAATCAATGATCAAACCACAACATGAAATGGGGAAAAAAACTAAGATCTTTCAACCGTAACATGCGGTCTTCGTCAGAGTGCTGAATTCAACTGGTTTTTTTTACTCTGACGAAGACCGCTTGTTACGGTTGAAAGATCTTAGTCTTTTTTCCCGATTGCATATGGTTTGATCACATTTACAAATTCATATTTTTGGAGAAACCGTTCGGGGTTCTGTGTTTTACTTTCCTTCCATTTTGAACGTATATATATATTTATATAAGACTTTTTCGTTGGAAATACGATCCGAAAAGGACAAGTACAGTTCAATGTAGCAAAAGAAACATAGCGAAATCAAAATTACACACTTATAGTCTCTAATTTTCGGTTTGAACCGTCCTCAGGAGAGATAAGAGAGGGAAACCAAGGGTTGGGTCTCCAAGCAATCGTCTCTGAACCAGTGCGATTGGTTTCCCTCTCTTATCTCTCCTGAAGACGGTTCAAACCGAAAATTAGAGACTGTAAGTGTGTGCTTTTGATTTCTTTATGTTTCTTTTGCTACATTGAACTATATATTTATATAAGTATATATATGAAATATATATTTATTTTGATTACTTTAATGTGCAATTTGGCCCTAAGAAACATTGGCACGGTTGTTTGCGTAAGTTATATTAAAAAAAAAAGTTCTTATATTACCAACTTAGAAAATAAGAAAAGTGCTAGCTAAAATAAGTAATTTATCTTACACATTAACAAATGATTTTTGGAGAATAATACCATGGTCTATTTGAACAAACTAGCTAATGAAACTTTCAATATATTACATAATGTAATGTAATTTTTCAAAAAAAAAACATAATGTAATTTCGATACCTAAAGAAATATTAATAAAATTTCAAATAAAAACAGGCAGTTTGTGGATTGTTTTTAGTGCAAATAAATACTTTTCAATACGAAGAAAAAGTATAGTGAGGTATAAAAGCATTTATAGCCCAGTTTAAAATAAAGATAAAAAGTTCTTATGCAAAATCAATAAGCAACAAAATGAATAAAACAAATCTTAAATCATAATCAGATTAAATTTTTTACCATTTGAGTTTAGGAATTTTAAGGAATAGAATTATTAATTTAAAATTTTACAGAATCATTTTTTTTAAATTTATCAAGAAAAATATTCAAAACTTTTTCGTAATGTAAATTATTGATTTAACTAAATAATTATTATCATCTAAAAAATAGTTTAATAATTATTTAAATTTAAGTTCGGTAAAGAGAGTTTTCTTCACATTACGAACACATTTACCCATTTACTACAGTCTAATAATTATCTTTTTTTTTTTGCTATGAGACCTGTGTTAACTTTAAGTTTTATTAAACTGGAAAAAATAATATAAAAATTAACATGATTTATAAGTGTACTAATATAAAAAATTGTTTAATATTGCTTGTAGTGTGATTAAGAAAAGTGTTCTAGCAAGATTTTTTAAATGAGAAAATAATGGTTATTGTAAATTTATATTATGTTATATGTAAACAGGAAAAACGATCATTACAATAAATGGTCATTGGAGATTTTTTTATTGTTGGGGATATATTTTAATATGTAAAGGTTGTATGTAATATGTTTAACGTAAAGGTTAATATGTATTGTATTGTGTATTGAAAACTTTCAACTTTATAAATAATTTCAATATTCTAGAGCGAGCTTCTCAACCTTTCCTTTGTAGTGTACTCTCTTAGCTTAATGACACATCTTCATGTACCCCCAACAGAATTAAGGGTTTCAGAATCAAAGACAATATGCTTAAATTATTATGAAGTTGTATAAAGATAAAATATGATTCTAGTATATCAGTGCCAGCCAAAAATGAAAGCTTAAAATAATTATCCATTACTGCCTTAAGTAACAACTTTCTTTAAAGCCAATTGCCTCATGATGCCATCTTAAATTTTTTTTTTTTCGTGTGATTTACCATCTCTTTTTAGCACTCAAGTTTACATGTGCTGTTATATCTTCTTGTTGGACATTTTCTGAATATCTCTGCTCTTCCTTCAATGTAGTATCTGATGACATTTTAATGAAAATGAGGACAAATTTTGAAATAAACAATTTCAACCCACTTTCATCGTATCTATACAGCATGAAAAATTTGTATTAAATAACTCTTATTGCGAACTAACGCTCTCTGCATGTGTCATTGCCAAGAAAATATTAAATTGCTGCTGATCTATAAAATAACGTAGTAGTAAAAAGATGTGCATTACTGATCATGTATGTGGATAACTCATTTCTTGATATCTCATATCTTGACTCACTGTACGAAGTTTTAATCTTCTGACAACGAACAATCATTCAACCAACGACTATAGTAAATTTCTTTCCCTGTTATCTTGTGTCAACTTCCAGTTTATGAATGTGCATGTATGTATAATTCAAATTATGTAATAAAAAAAATAGTCCATTGAAACTTTGTGAAACTAAATATTACGCAAAGCTTTTACTGCGGCCGATATTTAGAACAATAATTTGTCAGTAAAAGATGTATAAAGAAGATATAGCGGAAAGTAATATAAATTGTAAGAGTATAAACGATGAAAACACAATATGAAATGGGAAAAAAAAGACTAAGACCTTTCAACAGTAACAAGCGTTCTTCGTCAGAGTCAAAAACCAACGGTTGTAAGATTCTTAGTCTTTTTTTTTTCATTTCATATTGTGGTTTGATCATTGATTGTTATTTCACGTGTTTATGTGAAATCTTGTATACATAAGTGTATAGGTAAAAACGAAGCTTTCAAAGAATACTGCAAGTCAAGTACAAAAGAAAGAATATATAAAAAGTATCTGATAATTTATTTCTGTATTTTTGTACCCGTTATATCAGAGAATAAATAGCATATCTATTATGTACTGGTCAGAACCAGCGGCTTACTAACTCATCTGCCGGTCAAGTCAGACCCACTCGTATCATTTACATCCTCTGCTCTCCTTCTTCGGAGACTTGACAGATTTCCTTATTTGTATAATGTAGCCCAGCCATCATTCCAGCAAATGGGCATATTGAATCGGCTTTTATAATATTGTAATGCGCCATAAAATGATATTTGTTAGGCAAATATTTTTGCTCGATTTTCGTGATAAAATCCAAACAAGAAAAGTTCGTAATTAGTTTATCAAGTTCTCTGCTAGAATCATGTTCTCTTATAATAGCTAAAATTCTATAAGTATATATGCATGCATCAAAGCCTGACCAACGCAGCAAAAATCTGAAGACTATCGTAATTTAAAAAACACACGATCCAACGTATCATCATCGTAAATACTATTTTAGAATACACTTCGATAATGTCATAAGCTTTTATTTTCAATACCCCACCCCTTCACTGCTACATCTCTGGCCAGAACTGTTTTACTTGTCTAAACCACATTTTCAGAAAACATCTTTCATAGAATATCTTTTTCCCCTATTCATATATGATTATACTCGTATACTTTAATTAGATAATATAATCAATATAAATTGAGATGACTTAATGGCATCAAACAATATATTGAAAGGTAGTCAACCTTTTTATAATAAGTTATGGCATGATGATAGTGGAACTAACTATTGTATCGTAATTTCCATATTCTAATTTAGTAAACTTCGTGCTTCAAGTAACAATATTTGCTTTTTTTAACTTATTGTTACAGTTATTTGAGAAGAACTGGATCAGATAACAAAAGGAGTCCAATATCGACGATAAAAATAAACTTATTAACAATGCGATTCGGAGCTGATTCCTTTTAATGCAGTGATCTTTCACTAGTTAAAATTCCTTTGTGTATAAGTAGCTAAATTGTATTCTTGACTATTATGTTCACAGTGAGTATAAATATTATCGATGAATAACTAAAATATACTATGTAAACCGAAAATGGGAAACACTAGAATCTTCCTGTTATTCTACGCTGTCATCCATTTAAGACAAAAGAATTTGATCATGACTAAAAAGCTAAATTATCCATATTTAACATCATTTATTCTTAGTTGAATTGCCTCATAATTACAAACTAAGAAATGACAAGCTAAAGGTTAAATTTATTTCTTTAATATAATCAATGTCAAATGTACTGGTGTATTATTTTCTTCTTTCAAATTATTGATAATCCAGAAGTTCTAAAACTGAACTGATCTAAATTTTAAGATTCTATTATTTATTCAGGTATAAAGTCATATGACAACTTTATATAAAAATATATTGTTTTGACCATTTAAAAAAGTCCATTTAAATGGACTTTTAAATAAAAACCATTTAAAAAGAAGATAGCACACAGATAGCCGCTCTGCCTTTCGCGGGACTCTTCGCTTCCTGATGACGACGATGGTCGAAATATAGAAGTGAGTTATTCCTGTGTCTGTGCGCTATCTTCTTTTTAAATGGTTTATATATATATATGATCAAACCACAATAAGAAATGGGAAAACAAGACTAAGATCTTTCAACCGTAACAAGCGGTCTTCGTCAGAGTTGAGTTTTTGACTCTGACGAAGACCGCTTGTTACAGTTGAAAGATCTTAGTCTTGTTTTCCCATTTCTTATTGTGGTTTGATCATTGATTGTTATTTCACGTGTTTATGTGAAATCTTTATATATATATATATATATATATATATAATATTAAAAATAATGTAATATTAACCGAGAGTCGATAACTTGCCATGACTCCTAAAAATGTTCGATCGTAATAATTTATGCCGATGTCTGTTTCTGACTAAGTAATACAGAGTTAGGCCGACTGAATCACATTAGAGAAATCCAGAAGGAATCCTGTACTGGACTTGCACGAAATTACAAAGTTTTGAGGTTGAACTGCTGTTACTGAAGGCTGAAGATGAAATGATGGCTGTGGTGGATAAGCCGGTAATAGTTACGACGTCCACATTGCTTCGTACTACCAGAGACAGATATGGAAACCGAACTAGTGTCATGCTCTTTGCAATGCGATTGCGTTCACAGAAAAATAGGTAGACTTAGGAGATCAGATTTATAATTAATTTATAATTTATAAAATAAAATAATGGAATATGAAAACAATAAATATATAAAAAAGAAAAAATTGAAAAAATAAGGAAATTGATACAGAGAAATTGATACATAATAATATAATAATTGATAATTGATTCATAGCTTAGTCAGCACTTTTGTTTATGTATCAATTTCTCTGTATCAATTTCCCTTATTTTTGCAATTTTTTCTTTTTTATATATTTATTGTTTTCATATTCCATTATTTTATTTTATAAATTATAAATTAATTATAAATTGATTCCTGTCTACCTTATTTTCTGTGAACGGGCGCGCATGCGGCAACACTGTTGGTTTCCAACCGTCTCTGATCCAGTGCGCTTGGTTTCCCTCTCTTATCTCTCCTGAAGACGGTTCAAACCGAAAATTAGAGACTGTAAGTGTGTTCTTCTGATTTCTCTATGTTTCTTTGTTTATATTGAACTATATTTGTCCGTCTTGGATCGTATTTCCAACGAAAAAAAGTGTATATATATATATATATATATAAATTTAAAAATAATGTAATATTAACACCGAGAGTCGATCAAACTTGCCATGACTTCCTAAAAGATGTTCGATCGTAATAATTTATGCCGATGTCTGTTTCTGACTAAGTAATACAGAAGTTAGGCCGACTGAATCACAATTAGTGAAATCCAAAGGATAATCACTGCTACTGGACTTGCACGAAATAACAAAGTTATGAGGGTAACTGCTGTTACTGAAGGCTGAAGTGAAATGATGGCTGTGGTGGATATTAGAGCCGGTTAGATAGTTACGACGTCCACATTGCTTCGTACTACCAAAACAGAATGAAAACGAACTTGTTTCAATGCTCTTTGCAAAATGGATTGGTGAGATGAAAATGGTCTGCTTTAGGAGACATGGAATTTAATTATATATATATATATAAAATAAATTCAAAAGAAAGGAAACACACAGAAAGACACAGACATAACTCACATCGATATTTCGACCATCGTCGTCATCAGGAGGTGTGAAGAGCGAAGAACGAAGAGTCCCGCAGGAAGACAGGGCGGTACTCTGTGTACAGGTGAGTTATGTCTGTGTCTTTCTGTGTGTTTCCTTCGTTTTGAATTTATTTTATTTTAAAAAAGTCCGCTGGACCGTTTCTTTTAATTCTATATATATATATATATATATATAAAGTTTGAAAAAGGTAAAATGTATGAATGAGGTGAATAAAGGTAGGAAGCTCATTAGTTTATTTAATTGTTGTTTTAACGCAATTTCGGTTAATGTAATTTTGAAATAAATTTCTCAACTCATCCCCAACATAGTTCTCTATTTTTTGGTATAATTTCATTTTGATCCGTCAAACGGTATAGCTTATATCCTAAGAAGCTTTCAGATTGAATTATAAGTTAAAATTTTTAGGATTTATTGAAATATAAAATATTTTCAGATATATTAACATTTTTTTGAACATTTTAGTTATTTATGACCACAGAACATTTTTTTTTCTCTGTTTTATCTGACCTCCCTGAGTGTAAAGGTTTTGGATTATATCAGAAATGCAGTTGGAAATTAGGCAATAAAGTTTCATGTGAAAAGTACTTTATATTGAAAGAAGTTACAATTATTTTCCGTTCTTCTGATTATTCTAGAAATTTGAAATTTGGTGTTCAGTAATCATTTTATGTATGTAGTCTTTGACAAAAACTTTATCATTCTTGGATTCTTATGAATGTATTTATCAATCCAACGCTAAAGTGACAAGCTCTAAGGTTCAACCAGTGACCCCGATTTTATTCATTATACGAACTTCTTATCTTTGTGCTCCTCAATTCAGTGTGACCTCAGATTTGTTCCAATTAACAATCACTATCTTCTTCCTCAATACCTTATGATAGTTTCCTAAGGAACGACCTCAATAAGAACAATTGAACTAAGTGTTTTTTTTGTTATTCCATATAATCTATATCGATCACTTTAAAGAACGATATATAAACGGATACCAGAGATCACATAGCTCAGTTGATTTAAAAGTGAAATGAAGTCTGAAACCAGAACCATACCCAAACGTAGAAAATATGATTTTAAGGAATTATATAGGGGGCCAGGTTAGATGAAGGTTAACGTACTCACCTCTAGGATGGTAGTCCGGAGTTCGATCCCCAACTATCCCCTATTCATGCGGGAGGGTAAATAAATCTGAGCACGTCGTCCTTCGGAGGATGTTAAACTGTCGGTCCCGAGTGTGTCTGATGTCAGGCACTCGTTAAAGGTCCCTACTCCAAATAGACTTGGGTTAGGCAAAATTTAGGGCTCCCAATGTAGATTCCGTAGAATCACCGATCAAACAAAAAGCTCTGGAATGGTAGTCCGTAGTTCGATCCCCACTAGGTCCTATTCAATAAGAAGGGTAAATAAATCTGAGCACGTTACATTTCAGTTAGAACGTAAATCTATCTTTCGTGTTCTGACGTCAGGCACTTTTATAAGGTCATACTCCTAAACTTCTTGGTTATAGCAAAATCTAAAGAACTCCCAATGTAGATTCCGTAGAATCACGATCAAACAAAAAGCCGTAAGTCCTTGATTTATCACCCTAGTATCATTTTTAACAATTAAGAATGGAAAAGTATTCCTTGCTTACATTTACAAATTTATAAAATGTAATTTATAAACATTTCTTTCATACCACAGCAATTATATATCATTAGTTAAAAAACTTAAACCTTCATAATGGTTATAAAATATCATAAAGAATATGTTTCCTGAAATTAAATTATTTTCCAAGTTTTAAAAGTAATCATTTTTGTGTAAATTAGACCTATCTTTTAATGCTGATCATTTAGAAACTTTAAAAGCGTTTCGCTTGTACATATACATAATGGCTACTTGCCTGTATGATGCAAGCTCAGCAATCTACAATCAATTTCTATTACCTATCTGGTTGAAATATTTGCTGTTATCATGAAAAATTTCAAACAACATCCTGTAAGAATTGTATTTATTATTTGAAAGTTTTAATCAAATGTAATCAATTAATTTTATGAAAATTACGACACTTTATACAAGATGGGCATCTTAAGTAAACTTAAAAAAACATAATTCTGTTAATAATTGTAACAAGGAAAATCTGTAAAACATAAAAAAGATTAATATATAATACATAAAAATATTAATGTTCATAATTTTAAGTAAAAATAAATTGATAATTTCTCAACTTAAATATTTTTAACAAAAATGTCATTTTAATTTTTGAAAGTCAATATTTCAAAATTCAATGATATTTTATTTGTTGAGTACCAAGTCAGAAAGCACTTTTTAATTTATTGTAAAGTTTAATTATCTTGAAGGTGATTAGTTTGACATTAATAGATTTAGTTTTCGAGGTCCTCTGAATCGGTGTTTGGTACTTTTGTGATGATCTGTGAATGTGCATGAGTGGTTGTGAATACAAAATATTTTAGTTATCATACAAACGAATCTTTTGACGGTTCTGAATGAAATTTAAATAAAAATATTCCTTGGTGTAGAAATGGTCCTACTTGTTTTTTAGGATTCCATATTCTAAAAGGCACTTTATATCAAAACAAACATTATTTTTTCCATTCACCACGAATTCAAAGAACTAGAAATTAGTTATTATGTTGTGCCAATATTGCTTGAGAAAATGAGCATTAACTTTCGATTATTGAAATTACACACAAAATTACAACTATTAGAAAAAGAATATTTTCTTACTTTATCAGTTCTTTTTACTATTCCATAAACTTAAGTTTTGATCGACTTTTTGGCTGATAATAATTGGTCTCATAGATATAAATATTACTTTCTAAAATAAAATATTTAGGGGCCCACATGGTTTTATCCTAAACTGATTGTTGGGAGGTTAAATGTATTAGGGATTCTTTTTGCATCAGTGTTGGTGGTCAGGTTAGCTCAATGGTTAACGTACTCGCCTCTGAACTAATAGGACCCGGGTTCGATCCCCACCTGGCCCTCGATTTATTCACGCGGGAGGTGAATATATCTGAGAACGTCGTCCCTCGGTGAAGGTTGCGTTAAACTGTCGGTCCCGAGCCAATACGATGTCACATACTCGTTAAAGATCTCTACTCTAAACACACTTTGAGTTAGGCAAAATTTAGGACTCCCACTGTAGAAATCAATCTTCATTGTGTGGTATCACAAAGGGCCAATGGTCGGCCTACGTTGTGTTCCTTGTGGGCTGCCACTGCAACCTACATCGCTGTTACATTTTATTAAAATAATTCAGAATTTTACATCAAATAGGGTTTCCTTTAATATCTGTTATTACAATATTTAATAAAATTAACATATACAGGTATTTTTGTTTAACTGAATTTGCACCACGAAAACTACATTATGATATTACCATAGAATTGGAGTAAAGTTAGCACAATAAGAATGGAAATGCTATACTGTAGCTGTAGAATAGGAAAGATTATCTAAACTGGACAAACACTAGTTTGGAATCGAAAAACAAGTAACACAGAGTAAAGAAATACTTTTGTTTCTGAAATAATAGTTATAATTTATGTCTTGAATCAATGAGATTTTGCTTTAATAGTAAAAATTAACGGAAAATAGTTTAACAGACAGTGAATGTGTTCACAAGAAAACGGAAACCTGTGTTATTTACAGATTTAACCAGTAGGATGGATCTGTGGGTCGAAAGTGTTAGATTTCTGGTATTTTAGCATGAGTTTATCCTCGGTAGTGAATGGAAAACCTAGGTATTCCTGTGTGGTATGCAGCTTAAATAAATTTCTGTACATCTCTTGATGATTAAAAAGGAGACAATTTGACCCGTAAAGAAATTGGATATTGTTAGTTAGTGTTTACGGAAGCGAATGGTCTGTAAGCGGAGATCGTATTATCAGATCCAACATACCTTCTATTTCAGTAAAATCAAACTTTTATTCATTGACTGCCTTTTTTATTCTTAGTTTTGATATCAGTACAATTATTTAAATTAGTACGACTGAATAAATATTACATTTTAAACTTTTACTTTTTTTTTACCCCTCGGTTTTTTTTATATGACTGCAATTATTTAAATTATCGCTATATAAATAAAAAAAAATAACATTTTTTTTATTTGAACACTTTTATTTGATTAACCTCCTTTTAATAATTATCCGTTTCTATAACACTGCAGTCATTCAACTAATCCTCCATTTGAAAAACGAAACTAATTTAATAATCTTTTCTTAATAAAATCAGTTAGTATGTCTTTGGAGTTATTCAAATTACCAATTTCAATATTAAATTTTAACAGTTTTTTAAACTATTAATTAAACAAAAATATTCTTTAAGCAAATTTTTGAATTAATAATTATTTACCCTTTTATCTACATAAATAATTTCTCATTATGGTAGTGAAATGAAAGTTTGGAGTGGTCTACACTCAACTTTATTAGAACTTTATTTGATCTGTTTTAATGTGACCATCCTATAAATGTGGTATCAAGTTCATTGACGTTGTATGTTAGATTGGACGTACAGATGTCAGTATTGAGTCTCTACGATGTCAGGTTCAATGTTAAAGACTCTTAATAATAAACTGAAAGGAGTTTTTTGGACTAATAAGGGAGGACTGTCACCCAGGCCTGCGCGCGATAGAGTGGACCTTCCACCACCGTACGCCGACCTAGGCTGACCCTCCGACCAGGTTGTGCCTTTCTTAGTTCACACCATGAGGGAACAACCACCATGGCATGTTAAGACCCCCCCACCACCACGATAAGGTGAAGGCACATCGGGGGGGATGCCGTCGGTACTCGAGTTATCGGTTATCTCGAGTCTGTACAATGTCAGGTACTTGTTACAGATACCTACTCAAAATACACTTGAGTTAGGTAAACTTTATGGACTCTCCAATATACAATTATTATGTTGTATCACTTCAGTAGTTGGGCCAATGTTAGGCCTATGTGTATTCTCTTGTCAGGTTACCTCTATAACCTTACCTGGCCTATCACTACTATTCAACAGAATCTTCTAAATCATTATTATCATTTCTAGCTAAAAGGATATTCATAACCATCATGCTGGTAAAGTTTGTTGGACAGATATAATTTGATTGCTATTTTCTTAATCCACTTCCTCCCTAAATTTTAATTAATATTAGCTGTATCTCTATGTATAAAGTTCGTGAGTTTGTTTGTTTGTTCAGTCATTTTCCGTGAAGATAGTGAACTGAAATTAAATATATATTATTTATTACCTGAATAATGTTAAATAAAAGAACGTTATCACTATATTCCCAAAATTGGTGCCCGGATAACAAGTATCTTGCATGCTCGGCGATGCCAATAGTGCAAATGTATTATATATAAAAGTAAGAAAAACAAATTTTTGTTTATTTAATATATGTGTAATATAAACACTGCTAATAAAGTAAAGACATAGAGCCAGGGTAGCCCAGTGGCTTGCGTGCTCGCCTATGACCGTAGCACAAATATATTAAAAATAAATGTAAAAAAAAAATTGAATTTAAAATTTGAATAATATAAATAAACGTAATAAAGTAAAGGCATGGAGCCAGAGTAGCCAGTCGCTTGCGTGCTCGCAGATGGCAGTAGTGAAAACGTAGCCAAGAAAAAAAAGAATTAATTTAAAATTTGTGAAATATAAACATTGGTAATAAAATAAAGGCAAGGAGCAAGAGTAGCCCAGAGGCTTGCGTGCTCGCTTATGACAGCAGTGCAAATGTATTATAAATAAATGTAACAAATATATAATAAACTACTACATTAGAGGTTAAAAATGAATAATTGTAGAAACAAACAATAGTAGTGAAAATATACTTAGTAATTTTCACTACTAAGATGGGTTTGACTTGACTGCTTCCTGCAATGCAGCAATGACGAGTTGGAAAGACTAGGCTTACTGAGACAGTTCGCCGTCAGTTTGATGGCACGCATACTGAGTATTTCAGACTATGAACTATAGATAAACTAAGATATGTATTTAATTTTGAACATTTCAAAATAAGTTTCTTGTGATTTTATTATACTTTAACAAACTTATATAAAGAGTACACCAATACTTTGGTTTGCGTCGTTTCGTTTTGCATTTTTTGTAAGTTGCGTCCCTCCTTAATTAGTACTAATTTTCACTGAGCGTCGTTAAATTTAGGTGTTGCGTTGTTTTGGGTACGAGTCTTCAATTTTTTTTTTTTTGAAATTTTTTATTTTTTCTAAAAGATGGCACTACTTTTGTTTCTAATTAAGCCGTGCCATCAAAACTCTGGGATTCCCTTTCTAACTGACAATCAACGCAATTTAAATACATTTTTATTTTCCCTTTGTTTTTTTACTAATTTTGAAATTTAGTTTCAGTTATGTAGTGTGTTTCAATTAGTGTGTTGTGCTTTTTTTTTTAAAGAAAATAATAAATAAATAAGAAGAAAATTTATTTTTTGTTGAAAAAAACAGTTCAGCAAACATTGGGCCAATTTTTTATGATAGAAAGCTGACTTACGACAGCAGCCACTATGAGCTCATCAGATAGTGATTAATTGTAATTTTGTTTTTTATTAATTAATTGAATAGTTAATTTTGTTTTAATTTAGTATGTTTTTTCTTTGTTTTTTGTATATGTGCGATAAAATTTTATTATTATTTTTATTTTTTAATGTTTAATTTATTCAATTTTCTTTTTTTAAAAAAAGTAGTATTTTCGTAACCCTGAACCTATCTTCGATCTTAACATGGTTTGCTATAGAATTCCCTTTGCCTCGTTTCAATTTGCGTCGTGTTTTTTTTTTTTTTTTTTTTTTTGGAAGTAACCCCGACGCAAAGTGAGATATTGGTGTAATATTACAATTATGGAAATCACCTGGAAGGTTTTAATTTTAATTCTTTTTGCATTTGAAGTTAATAGGAGTGAATGTCAAACCATCTGTAACCAAGTTAGCATAATTCCATGTGGTGGTTACAAACTGCAACTCTAAAAAAACTTGGTCAAGCATAATATAGGACTTCCGATGGAAAATCAACCCGGCTACGTTGCTCACTCATTATGATAATCGGTGCCAATAAAAAAAATAAACCACACTTTCCACCGCTAGGACAGAACCCCAAAGTCAAAAGTATACTTCTGTAGGACCTTTCAATCATTTTCTTAGGGATTTGTCTATAGTAAACATAGCAGAAATGTAGAGACTAGATACCAAGTGTTTTCCTTCTTGTCACAAATTAAAAACCTTCAAGCTGATTAACTTAGTCAAAGTAGCTTATAATTATAACTGAAGATAAATAACTAAATTTAATGATATAAAACTATCAGTAAACTTAAGGATAGCAATAATGGTAGAAGTTCTACAAAACTTAACAGTTACAAAAAATGATAATAATATTAAAAACTTTTAATATTAAAGTAATATTGATAGTACAATTCAAATATACTAATAAATTATAATAATGCTCGTAGTGATTATATAAAGTCAATAATAATAATATGATGAATTCATGCATTTCGTCGTTACGACAGAAGTTAGTATTATTAATATTAAAACTGTAATATTCCGTCTTACCTCGTACACTGCTGCTGAAGCTCTCGGACCGGTTTCGGGTGTCATCCATCTGCAACAAGAAATGATCTAAGGAGTCCTACCTTTCTGATTATATAACCTACCTACTTTCCCAATGCTGCCTAGATTTTATTATTTAATTATTTTATCTCCAATTTTATTTTTATTTTAGTTACTATTATTTAGTCTACTTCTTTTTTTATTATTTTCGTCATTGTCAAGTCTGTCAAGTCGTCGCTTCATTTTCCTTAACGGTTTAAATAGTATATCGCTTTGATGATTTACTTGTTCATTTATTAGATTACCCGATTCTTTATGTTTAAATATCTCTAATTCTTCAGTTACGTTTAGTCTTTTTCCTTTCTGTCCTGTCTTTATTAAGGCCATTGAATTTTCTAAACTGTCCGGTTCATGACCATATTCTGTTAAGTGGTTTGTGTAATTAGATTTGTTTGTATTATTTAGATAATCTTTAATGTGTTCTTTATATCTTAATTTTAGGGTCCTTCCCGTTTGTCCAATATATATATATGATTACAACTTTTACATTTTAGTTTATATACTCCGCTTTTTTTTTCAGCAGCAATGTACGAGGTAAGACGGTATATTATAGTTTTAATATTAATAATAATATGATGATAATAGTACTATTAAATTGAACTTGATATAAAACGAATTATTTATTCTGAAACCCACCTGAATTTAACCTGAAATGAAAAGGTGAAAAATTCTACAAGCTTAAAAAGAATAAATCTCGTAGGAGGGGAAGATAGCTGTTGGATCAAGTGTTCTGGCTGGGCGCCTAGGACTAGCTAGAGGATGTTCCCCACCCACAACGCTACATATTGACCTGTTTACGTCTTTCTAGGCTGTTGTTTACAGGATACTGACTTGCTATTCTCCTCCCTTTCAATGTCCTCTAACCCCTTTGGACAGCTAACTAACTTTTGCTTCCGAAAAGTCAATCTGTTTCTCTCAAAAAAATCTATAAATGTCTAATACATCTTATACGGGCTGTCCATAAATTCTGTGTACAATTTAAAAAAAAAATTGTAACATTTAACGTATTTTGGATGAAAAAATTTGTAAAAAATATTAGAGAGAAGGTAATATTTATTTATACTGTTTTATTGAAATTTTTTTGAAGGTTTCCAAATGTCCAACATCATAATCATTATCAATATAGAGATAACACGATTTTGCCATTTGTATGGTATCACCGAAAATATGTACCATCTGATGTAGTTACAAGAATGAATGAAATGAGATTAGTTATTTTAGCTTCGAAATCATAAAATGAACTCGATTTGGTTGTACATATAAATATTTTCACATGTCCCATTAAAAAATTCTAATGAATTCAAGTCTGGTGAACCTGCAGGCAGAGCAAAATGTCCTCTTCCGATCCAAACCTTTGGAAATTCCAAATTGACGAGTTCTCAGATGACCAGAGCTAATAGATAAGAAGTCCAATTTTGTATAATCAGTCCATCCTCTTTAGTTTTGACTGTTTAAGGTCTTTAACTGTACATTGCATATATATATAGCTTTCCCGTTAATAACATGATGGGGCCAGGATAGCTCAGTGGCGCATGTTCTTGGCTCTGGACTAGTAGAATTGGGGTTTGATACCAATTCTAGTCCTCAATTTATTCACAAGAGAGGTAACAAAAAATCTGAGCAAGTTATCCCTCAGTTAAGCCGTCTGTCCGAGTCTGTACGATGTAAAGTGCTCATTACTTTAAATACATTTGATGTAGGGAAAATGTAGTTAGACTCTCATTGTAGATTATTCATTTTTAGTATCACAAAGAGCCAATGTTTGCATTAAATATATAAATAGATAACCCGTTAATAACATTATGGGACCAGGGTAGCCGAGTGGCTCATATGCTTCCTTCTGGACTAGCTCTCATGAAATGGACACAGCAACGTAACCTAACCTAATGACATGATATTCGCTGGACCATTTTATCAGCATTCGCGTTAACCAGACTTTACTTCATTAGTATGTTTTTTGTTTTATAAGGACAAAACAGTAATAATATAATCTTATCTTCAATGTGAAGACACTCTTAAATGCAGCAAACTATGTTGTTCAAGTTATTTGAATGCTGAAATAACTACATATGATGGTAGCTATTACTGAACTCAATTGGTCATTGTTTTCCGTGAACTACAAAACCATAGATTGCTTGTATGCTAATGATAATGATTATATGAAAGGCTAAAAATACAATAAAACAATAAGGCTTGTGGATTGGATGGTCTCAATTCTTAGTATGTTGGAATCCTTGGCTGATCCCCAGGTTTCAAGTACGCCAATCCAAATTGGTTTAAGTGAAAAAGAGAGCGTTACTCTTCTGTTTTGTAGAATCGCATTTAATTATTACTGACATTACTTATAAATAAAAGACAGAGTACAAACAAAACAGCTTGCAGAGTCTGTTCAAAATATATACCTTTATATTTATAGTGAAAGGTATTCCTGAGTACATATGCAAATTTTAAAATTATAATAAAGAAATTGTTTTGTTTGAAAAGGGTTATCATTTTAATTATTATTTCTCTGGTTTTAATTTTAATATTGTTATTATCTAACACATATTCAGATTTAGTGATAGTGATATACAAGTGTTTGAATGAATTTAAAATAAAAAATATTTCATGTATAACTAATCTGAATATTTATATTAGAAAAAGGTCAAAACATATGCTTTAGTTCTCTTTTATCTATACGTATAGGCCCCTTTAAGGGGAATGAATTCTCCAATTTCACTTTTTTAATGTCGTCGTTATTTCATTGAAATTTTTAAGTGTATTGTTCTGTTTGCAGTCCCTGAAGAAAGAGATCGAATGGGATAAAGTAGAAGAGAAGAGCAACCCTAGTGAAAGCGGTTCAGACTACAAGCAACCTCCTGACCAACCGGTGAGTAGCAGTTATCCCTTAATACCTATAAAGAATCTCTAAGTGTATGCAATCGACGTGTTGAGCCGATCTTGTCTCAATTCAACAAGAAAACAATAACCCTTACTCAGATATAATAAATAGAAATAACATAGTTAAGGCCAGAGTAGGTCTTATGTCTGCTTCCTCCCTGAGAACGCTGATCTCCAGCTCCCTTATATATTTTATTTTATATTTATTATTTGAGGGTGACTACAGCACTGCGTCTTAAAAAAAACCATTGTACCATACTTCTCCTCTTCTGTACTAAATTACCCCAACAGTTAGCTTCAACGCCTCCAAGAAGCTCAGCACTTTTGCTGGTACCAGCGGTAAAAGTTTTTCTATGGTTTGTTGAGTGTCCCGAAGCATCTGCCTCTCTGCAACAAATTTGCCTTACAAGTTATCAGCAGGTGCATCGGTGTTTCTTCCTCTTTGCAGAATCTGCAAAAACCATCATTGATAATGTCCATTCAGGCTCCCTATGTTTCGGGAGAAAGTAACTTCCTTTCTCCTTCTTCGGGATGGTCTTCTTCGGGTCCTCAGGTACACTTATGGGAGGTTACCACTAGTTAGCGCTTTTGGACCCTCTGCGCTTCCGGAGGCTGGTCTCCAGACTTCCTTCTCCTTACAGGGGAAAATCCCTGAAGCTCTATCTGTGGTATTTTGTCCACTCCGGCAGAGCACTGCATACCGGAGTAAGGCTATTTACTCAAGGGAGTCACCTGGTGTCCTTGAGACTCCGTTCATAATACAGAAACCCCTGTATCATCCATCCTTCGGAACGATGACACCTTAGATTGGGGCTGGGATAAAAGGAGGGGATTTGGGGATTACGAAGGATGGGAAACGAAGGTGGTTAGGCCCAGCCCCTGATCACCTTCTCCTCCTCTTTCCTTTGTCCCTGGATATAGCAGGTTAACAGGGTAGCCTTGTGAAGGCCGAAAGTCGGAGTTGAGTGTTAGAGGCTATTAGAGGCGCTTAATCACTCCATTACTACCCCTCCAGTTCCCTTGTTCCACTAGCAAACAACTTTTCCCACTTTTTAATGATTTCTTTCTGTTTCGATTGACGTATTGTCCTCGCTGAGTGTTTCATTTTCCATATATATATATATATATATATATATATATTATATATATATATATATATATATATATATATATATGATCAAACCACAATAAGAAATGGGAAAACAAGACTAAGATCAGTTGGGTTTTTGACTCTGACGAAGACCGCTTGTTACGGTTGAAAGATCTTAGTCTTGTTTTCCCATTTCTTATTGTGGTTTGATCATTGATTGTTGTTTCACGTGTTTATGTGAAATCTTTATATATATATATATATATATATATATAAGGAAAAGAACATTATATTTTATCAGGACTCTGTCAGTTCTTCAGGTTTAAATTAAACTCTCATTCCCAAAGTTTCGGTTTTTATTTAAAACCTTTTTCATAGGCAGAAGTATAAAATTTTGTAACAGAAGAACTAAGTATTACATTAAAGATTATTTTACAAAGAAAAATAGTCTGTGGATTTCAACAATAACTGTCTAGTTTGAATGAACACATGAACACTGTTAATTTGAACCTGAAAAACTGACCGAGTCCTGGTAAACTTTAATTTTGTTTCAATTTGACGGTCGATACTTTTATTAATATTATATATATTATTAAATTATTAAATTTAATACACGAATTCAAAATCGAAGAAGACTAACACACATAGTAAAGAAACACAATTACAAACTCAAACTTTCAGACAATCCGTCTTCAGGAGAAAACGTCTTCAGTGATTTGAGTCACTGGATAAGTATACTGTTACACTGGATAGAGCATAGACAAATCCATTCATCTGCTCGATAGGAATACTAGTATAATGCTTAGATACAGAGTCCATCAATTTTCGGAATCCTACTGTGTATACTGTATACAATAAGCCAGGGTTTCCCTTAATTTGCATGGAAGTACTGAACTTATTCAAAAACATTTACTATTATGGAGACTAATTTTCGAACCGACCATTACAGACAACGAGGAATGAAGCCAGGAATCGCAGAGAGACAACTCTAAAACATCTAAATACGAATATGTACTTACTCTGTATTATGCTGTACAAGTATAGCTTGTGCAGTGTAACTATCATATATGAATAACATTGTATTGATATATAATAGTTGTATTACATGAAAATATACGTACAGAAGTATATAGAAAACCAGGCTGAAAGAATACTTATGAATTTATTTTTACAGCTAGACAAGCAGAAAAACTGTAAAGAAAATAATTTAGAACTCATTCTGATCAGTAAGTGCTACAAAACTATATAACATAACGAAATATTTACAGTAACCAGTACCTGTGCAACAATAATGTTCATCCGGAAGTAAAGAAAATATAAAATAAGACGAGGAAAAAATTACAGAAAATAAGAGTTCACAAGATATGCAGTGAAACTATAGATTTAAAAATATGATGAAATAAAAAAAAATTAAAAGGAAAGAAAGTGACTACAATGAATAGAAAATTAAACAATAAAAGATATGTACGGTACTTATGCTACTATCGTGGCTACGGTACTTATGCTACTATCGTGGCTACGGTACTTATGCTACTATCGTGGCTACGGTACTTATGCTACTATCGTGGCTACGGTACTTATGCTACTATCGTGGCTACGGTACTTATGCTACTATCGTGGCTACGGTACTTATGCTACTATCGTGGCTACGGTACTTATGCTACTATCGTGGCTACGGTACTTATGCTACTGTCGTGGCTACGGTACTTATGCTACTATCGTGGCTACAGTACTTATGCTACTGTCGTGGCTACGGTACTTATGCTACTATCGTGGCTACGGTACTTATGCTACTATCGTGGCTACGGTACTTATGCTACTATCGTGGCTACGGTACTTATGCTACTGTCGTGGCTACGGTACTTATGCTACTATCGTGGCTACAGTACTTATGCTACTGTCGTGGCTACGGTACTTATGCTACTATCGTGGCTACGGTACTTATGCTACTATCGTGGCTACGGTACTTATGCTACTATCGTGGCTACGGTACTTATGCTACTATCGTGGCTACGGTACTTATGCTACTATCGTGGCTACGGTACTTATGCTACTATCGTGGCTACGGTACTTATGCTACTGTCGTGGCTACGGTACTTATGCTACTATCGTGGCTACGGTACTTATGCTACTATCGTGGCTACGGTACTTATGCTACTATCGTGGCTACAGTACTTATGCTACTATCGTGGCTACGGTACTTAAGCTACTATCGTGGCTACGGTACTTATGCTACTGTCGTGGCTACGGTACTTATGCTACTATCGTGGCTACGGTACTTATGCTACTGTCGTGGCTACGGTACTTATGCTACTATCGTGGCTACGGTACTTATGCTACTGTCGTGGCTACGGTACTTATGCTACTGTCGTGGCTACGGTACTTATGCTACCATCGTGGCTACGGTACTTATGCTACTATCGTGGCTACGGTACTTATGCTACTATCGTGGCTACGGTACTTATGCTACTATCGTGGCTACAGTACTTATGCTACTATCGTGGCTACGGTACTTATGCTACTATCGTGGCTACGGTACTTATGCTACTATCGTGGCTACGGTACTTATGCTACTATCGTGGCTACGGTACTTATGCTACTGTCGTGGCTACGGTACTTATGCTACTATCGTGGCTACGGTACTTATGCTACTATCGTGGCTACGGTACTTATGCTACTATCGTGGCTACGGTACTTATGCTACTATCGTGGCTACGGTACTTATGCTACTATCGTGGCTACGGTACTTATGCTACTATCGTGGCTACGGTACTTATGCTACTGTCGTGGCTACGGTACTTATGCTACTATCGTGGCTACGGTACTTATGCTACTATCGTGGCTACGGTACTTATGCTACTATCGTGGCTACAGTACTTATGCTACTATCGTGGCTACAGTACTTATGCTACTATCGTGGCTACGGTACTTATGCTACTGTCGTGGCTACGGTACTTATGCTACTATCGTGGCTACGGTACTTATGCTACTATCGTGGCTACGGTACTTATGCTACTAACGTGGCTACGGTACTTATGCTACTATCGTGGCTACAGTACTTATGCTACTATCGTGGCTACAGTACTTATGCTACTGTCGTGGCTACGGTACTTATGCTACTATCGTGGCTACGGTACTTATGCTACTATCGTGGCTACGGTACTTATGCTACTATCGTGGCTACGGTACTTATGCTACTATCGTGGCTACGGTACTTATGCTACTATCGTGGCTACGGTACTTATGCTACTATCGTGGCTACGGTACTTATGCTACTGTCGTGGCTACGGTACTTATGCTACTATCGTGGCTACAGTACTTATGCTACTATCGTGGCTACGGTACTTATGCTACTATCGTGGCTACAGTACTTATGCTACTATCGTGGCTACGGTACTTATGCTACTATCGTGGCTACGGTACTTATGCTACTATCGTGGCTACGGTACTTATGCTACTGTCGTGGCTACGGTACTTATGCTACTATCGTGGCTACGGTACTTATGCTACTATCGAGGCTACGGTACTTATGCTACTATCGTGGCTACGGTACTTATGCTACTATCGTGGCTACGGTACTTATGCTACTATCGTGGCTACGGTACTTATGCTACTATCGTGACTACGGTACTTATGCTACTGTCGTGGCTACGGTACTTATGCTACTGTCGTGGCTACGGTACTTATGCTACTATCGTGGCTACAGTACTTATGCTACTATCGTGGCTACAGTACTTATGCTACTATCGTGGCTACGGTACTTATGCTACTATCGTGGCTACGGTACTTATGCTACTATCGTGGCTACGGTACTTATGCTACTATCGTGGCTACGGTACTTATGCTACTATCGTGGCTACGGTACTTATGCTACTATCGTGGCTACGGTACTTATGCTACTATCGTGGCTACGGTACTTATGCTACTATCGTGGCTACGGTACTTATGCTACTATCGTGGCTACGGTACTTATGCTACTATCGTGGCTACGGTACTTATGCTACTATCGTGGCTACGGTACTTATGCTACTATCGTGGCTACGGTACTTATGCTACTATCGTGGCTACGGTACTTATGCTACTATCGTGGCTACGGTACTTATGCTACTATCGTGGCTACGGTACTTATGCTACTATCGTGGCTACGGTACTTATGCTACTATCGTGGCTACGGTACTTATGCTACTATCGTGGCTACGGTACTTATGCTACTATCGTGGCTACGGTACTTATGCTACTATCGTGGCTACGGTACTTATGCTACTATCGTGGCTACGGTACTTATGCTACTATCGTGGCTACGGTACTTATGCTACTATCGTGGCTACGGTACTTATGCTACTATCGTGGCTACGGTACTTATGCTACTATCGTGGCTACGGTACTTATGCTACTATCGTGGCTACGGTACTTATGCTACTATCGTGGCTACGGTACTTATGCTACTATCGTGGCTACGGTACTTATGCTACTATCGTGGCTACGGTACTTATGCTACTATCGTGGCTACGGTACTTATGCTACTATCGTGACTACGGTACTTATGCTACTATCGTGGCTACGGTACTTATGCTACTATCGTGGCTACGGTACTTATGCTACTATCGTGGCTACGGTACTTATGCTACTATCGTGGCTACGGTACTTATGCTACTATCGTGGCTACGGTACTTATGCTACTATCGTGGCTACGGTACTTATGCTACTATCGTGACTACGGTACTTATGCTACTATCGTGGCTACGGTACTTATGCTACTATCGTGGCTACGGTACTTATGCTACTATCGTGGCTACGGTACTTATGCTACTATCGTGGCTACGGTACTTATGCTACTATCGTGGCTACGGTACTTATGCTACTATCGTGGCTACGGTACTTATGCTACTATCGTGGCTACGGTACTTATGCTACTATCGTGGCTACGGTACTTATGCTACTATCGTGGCTACGGTACTTATGCTACTATCGTGGCTACGGTACTTATGCTACTATCGTGGCTACGGTACTTATGCTACTATCGTGGCTACGGTACTTATGCTACTATCGTGGCTACGGTACTTATGCTACTATCGTGGTGGCTACGGTACTTACTTATGCTACTATCGTGGCTACGGTACTTATGCTACTATCGTGGCTACGGTACTTATGCTACTATCGTGGCTACGGTACTTATGCTACTGTCGTGGCTACGGTACTTATGCTACTATCGTGGTACATGCTATCGGTACTTATGCTACTATCGTGGCTACGGTACTTATGCTACTATCGTGGCTACGGTACTTATGCTACTGTCGTGGCTACGGTACTTATGCTACTATCGTGGCTACGGTACTTATGCTACTATCGTGGCTACGGTACTTATGCTACTATCGTGGCTACGGTACTTATGCTACTATCGTGGCTACGGTACTTATGCTACTATCGTGGCTACGGTACTTATGCTACTATCGTGGCTACGGTACTTATGCTACTATCGTGGCTACGGTACTTATGCTACTATCGTGGCTACGGTACTTATGCTACTATCGTGGCTACGGTACTTATGCTACTATCGTGGCTACGGTACTTATGCTACTATCGTGGCTACGGTACTTATGCTACTATCGTGGCTACGGTACTTATGCTACTATCGTGGCTACGGTACTTATGCTACTATCGTGGCTACGGTACTTATGCTACTATCGTGGCTACGGTACTTATGCTACTGTCGTGGCTACGGTACTTATGCTACTATCGTGGCTACGGTACTTATGCTACTATCGTGGCTACGGTACTTATGCTACTATCGTGGCTACGGTACTTATGCTACTATCGTGGCTACGGTACTTATGCTACTATCGTGGCTACGGTACTTATGCTACTGTCGTGGCTACGGTACTTATGCTACTATCGTGGCTACGGTACTTATGCTACTATCGTGGCTACGGTACTTATGCTACTATCGTGGCTACGGTACTTATGCTACTATCGTGGCTACGGTACTTATGCTACTATCGTGGCTACGGTACTTATGCTACTATCGTGGCTACGGTACTTATGCTACTATCGTGGCTACGGTACTTATGCTACTATCGTGGCTACGGTACTTATGCTACTATCGTGGCTACGGTACTTATGCTACTATCGTGGCTACGGTACTTATGCTACTGTCGTGGCTACGGTACTTATGCTACTGTCGTGGCTACGGTACTTATGCTACTATCGTGGCTACGGTACTTATGCTACTATCGTGGCTACGGTACTTATGCTACTATCGTGGCTACGGTACTTATGCTACTGTCTTGGCTACGGTACTTATGCTACTATCGTGGCTACGGTACTTATGCTACTGTCGTGGCTACGGTACTTATGCTACTATCGTGGCTACGGTACTTATGTTACTGTCGTGGCTACGGTACTTATGCTACTATCGTGGCTACGGTACTTTTGCTACTATCGTGGCTACGGTACTTATGCTACTATCGTGGCTACGGTACTTATGCTACTGTCGTGGCTACGGTACTTATGCTACTATCGTGGCTACGGTACTTATGCTACTGTCGTGGCTACGGTACTTATGCTACTATCGTGGCTACGGTACTTATGCTACTGTCGTGGCTACGGTACTTATGCTACTATCGTGGCTACGGTACTTATGCTACTGTCGTGGCTACGGTACTTATGCTACTATCGTGGCTACGGTACTTATGCTACTGTCGTGGCTACGGTACTTATGCTACTATCGTGGCTACGGTACTTATGCTACTATCGTGGCTACGGTACTTATGCTACTGTCGTGGCTACGGTACTTATGCTACTATCGTGGCTACGGTACTTATGCTACTATCGTGGCTACGGTACTTATGCTACTATCGTGGCTACGGTACTTATGCTACTGTCGTGGCTACGGACTTATGCTACTATCGTGGCTACGGTACTTATGCTACTGTCGTGGCTACGGTACTTATGCTACTATCGTGGCTACGGTACTTATGCTACTGTCGTGGCTACGGTACTTATGCTACTGTGGTGGCTACGGTACTTATGCTACTGTCGTGGCTACGGTACTTATGCTACTATCGTGGCTACGGTACTTATGCTACTGTGGTGGCTACGGTACTTATGCTACTGTGGTGGCTACGGTACTTATGCTACTGTCGTGGCTACGGTACTTATGCTACTGTCGTGGCTACGGTACTTATGCTACTGTGGTGGCTACGGTACTTATGCTACTGTCGTGGCTACGGTACTTATGCTACTATCGTGGCTACGGTACTTATGCTACTATCGTGGCTACGGTACTTATGCTACTGTCGTGGCTACGGTACTTATGCTACTGTCGTGGCTACGGTACTTATGCTACTGTGGTGGCTACGGTACTTATGCTACTGTCGTGGCTACGGTACTTATGCTACTATCGTGGCTACGGTACTTATGCTACTATCGTGGCTACGGTACTTATGCTACTATCGTGGCTACGGTACTTATGCTACTATCGTGGCTACAGTACTTATGCTACTGTGGTGGGGACCCAGCACAGGTACATGCAAATGCTGGAAGGTCTATTAAAATAAAAAAATTGCCGAATATAAGGTTTTACTGGATTAAAGAATACCTCACTAAAGAGTACATACATCTCGTACACTTCTAGGCAAGCGTAATTTTTTTTTGAGGTGGGCAAACAGCGCAGCTCCTCTGACCAAATTATTTACAAAGTTTGGCAAAAGATTATAATTTTCTGAAACTAATTTTGCAAGAAGAAAAACATCTGATTAATAAGAGTTAATTACTGTAAATATTGTAAAAATTTTGCTTTAATGGTACTAAAAATAAAGAAATAGTATTTAGTAATTTAGAAATAGTAAATAGTAGATTATTTACTATAATGTTTAAAAACATTATTGCCGATTTTTAAGCTTATTTGAGCAATTTGGCTAAAGCATATGCAGCAGTAGTGTATTTCAATATGTTATAGGTCAAGTATTTCTTACTTCGGGTTAAGTCTGGCATATAATTCTTGTGAAGTAGAATAGAATATAAGTTGCTAATTGAAAGTTGTCTCACTCTGCGATTCCTGGCTTCATTCCTCGTTGTCTGTAATGGTCGGCTCGAAAATTAGTCTCCTTGATAATAAATGTTCTTGAATAAGTTCAGTAGTTCCATGCAAATTAATTCTGTAAATAATTGTCCCTTGCCAAGATGATAATAGCGTGGCACAACAACACATCACATTAAAAACAGTCGACATATAAAGCTTGCTAGATTAATTTGTTTCTTGTTATCATATGAGATCAGACAACTTAATAACATTTCTCTCTCTCTCTCTCTCTCCATACCATTAATGAAACGAACACATCATCTCTAATGACTCTCAAAAGGTAACAGCAACGCATCTTTTAAACCACCGACTATAAGAATTAAACCTAATGTCTTGTCTCTTCCTTCGCAATTTAATAAATTATAAGGAGCAAACATATCTCTATCATATTTTACAAGCCTTTTAAAAGTTAAACTGAAATTCACTGGAAGGAAGTAGAGGTACAACTTTGTGTTACTGTGCCTATTGTTATTTTTTCTCTTTTATTTATTATAGGGTATAAAGCTAATGAAATGGTCTCTGCATATAAAAATTTAATCGTATAAACAACGCGTTTCGAACACGTAGTGTTCTTCTTCAGGCATTAACTAAAAAAACAATGTCATCAGAGAGTTATCTGTAGTACAAAGTAAATATAGTAGAAAATGAAAATAAAATAAAATAAGGAAGAGAGTACGAAACTAAGGGAGAGTGTCTGTGGTACAACCGACTGGGAATAGGATGGAAGTGGGTCTTTTATTTATTTCAAGTTTTTATTGAGACTTCGATATGTCCCTGAGCATAACGATATCCTACATTATGTATTGATTCATTTTTAACTAATTTTTTAAGTATCAATATTACGTTTATTTAGTTTTTTTTTCATAATTTTTAAATTTATTCATTTCTTTTTCTCTCTTAACACCGCAAGTTGGCAACAGATTGAGTACCTTTAGAATGAGATTTCAGTCTACGTTTGTTTTAGCGGAGGCTCACTTCTATCCATCTGATCATAACTCAATCGAAATACAGAAATGAGTTTTTGATATTTCTTGTATGTGTTTCCTTTCTCTAAATCTATTATATATATATATATATATATATATATAAAACAGGAAAATAAGTAATTAATAAAAAACTCCACAGATAAATTCACTTTTTTAAATATGATTTTTCGACATCCTTCATCATCAGATAGACGTAGACCACTCGAGTGCACCAGCCAACTGAAGTATCCGGTGACACGAACATGCCTGGGTTCCTCCTTCTTTCGTTTAGCTTTTTGTTACTGTACGAAACGAAACGAGAAAAACCAAGGCACTTTCGTCTCACCGGACATTTCAGTTGGTTGCTGTGACTCGAGTAGTCTGCTTCTACCTGATGACGACCGATGTCGAAATATCGTAGAAAACTGATCCTATCAGTGAATTTTTTTATTTGTTACTTATTATTTTCATTGTTATTAGTTCTCCGGGATGGTTTTTAATTTTTTCAACTTTATATATATATATATATACGTGTTCAAAATAGAAGAAAAGTAACACACAGAGTAAAGAAACACAAACTCACATTTTCGGGCAGTCCGTCTCCCTCACTCATATCTTATGAAGACGGATTGCCCGAAAATTTGAATTTGTGTGTTCCTTTATTCTGTGTTACTTTTCTTCGATTTTGAACTCGTATTGTGCCCAGTTTGAATCATTTTTCCAATTTTATAGTTAATATATATGTACATACATATATATATATATATATATTATATATATATATATATAAAATAAATTCAAACGAAGGAAACACACAGAAAGACACAGACATAACTCACATCGATATTTCGATGTGAGTTATGTCTGTGTGTTGTGTGTGTTTCCTTCGTTTTGAATTTATTTTATTTTAAAAAAGTCTGCTGGACCGTTTCTTTTAATTGTATATATATATATACATATATCAATGTCTAAACCACAGTGAGAAGAACTTTCAACTATAACAAGCGGTCTCTGTCAGAATCAAATCTCAACTGAAACCAAATGTTCACCTTTTTTCTTGATGTTGATATTAAATTGAAAAAGTACCTGTCTGATACACTTCTGTTCACTTAAAAGGAACCACTGCTCGGCAGTACCTACATTAAAAAGGTTGACACTACCCTCCTCATGTTAAGAGCGCTTTATCTAGACCTTTCAATATACGCACTCAAACAATTTCTGATAATATTTAAGGGCATCGATTCCACCTAAACCTTATAAAAAAACGTTTTTTTGATCGTTGCTTACCCTCGTCATGTATTGAATGTCATGTTTTACCTGTTGAGATATTTCACAGTCTACACCAAAGGAGGATCAAAGTGAGTTTCCCTTTTCCATTTTTTGTACTATTTTTATTTCCACTTTCCTGCTACTTTTTTCACAGATATCTATAACCTTAGTTTAGTTTTATTGGCATAAACAGAACTATGTTTCTAATTGTCATGCTACTGTAGTTAAAAGATTCAAGAGGTTTATATTTACCTTCTTAGTCCTTTGTAAGGCGTTGCAACCTTATAGATTCTGCATCAAAAAACCTTACTTTACTCTCCTTACTTAAGTTTACTACAGAAGATAAATCACCTTCTTTCTAACCGTATCGTGGGAGGACCAAACCAGAAACGATCTAATGAATACGAATGCAGTCAAAAATAAATAAACAATATTTGGAAATAAAATACCAAATAAAGCTTTCAAATATTAATTTTTGTACAAGAACACATATCGGATGCATAATATTCTTTCTCAGGTCGCATCTAATAGGAATTTAAAGATGTACATGGCAATAGTTACAGGGATTGAGAGTTGACTGTTGTGGAAGGTGCTTATGTGTGGTGTGTGTGTGTGTGTGTGTGTGTGTGTGTGTGTGTGCGTGTGTGTGTGTGTGTGTGTGTTGATTAAGTTTGGGGGAGGGAGGGTTGAGATGGGACTAAGGGAAAACATCTGGGATGTCTTATTAAAGCAGGAAAAGTTTACAAGAAAGTTAAGTTCTTCTCCTTCTAAGTTAACTAAATCAAAAAGAAGGAAAAAAAATATAATAAAATATCAACAAATACAAGATGACAATAGAACTTTAAAAATATTATAGAAATAGTTCGAGGAATATTGTGTCAGTTTTTAACAATAAGACATCGCAGATGTTTTCATCTAGTCCTTTTCCTTCCTACCTCCTCTACATACACATATGCCTCTCACATCAGTCAATGCACAACCAATATATATTTATATACAATATATATTATATTTATATACAATATTGGTATATAAATTCCTTCTATGTATTTATAATTTTGTTAGCATCAAGTAGTCTCCGATATTTTTTATTTCCAACTGGAAGAAGAATGCAATGTGAACGAAAATAGTTATTTTAGAAAAAAATTGTATGCACATCCTTATATTTATAGATTTTTTGAAAAATGAATAAATTGCGCCTGAAAATTGATAGTACAACTTCCGAATTAATCAGATACTGATACTATAACGTCTAAATGTTCTTTGAGTTTTCAACCTTTCTGGTCAAACTGATTAGGATCCTGACTGTTGGCTGTTTAGAATCTTGGATTATTAATGTATTGATTTTATTCTTCCATTCTTCATTATTTTAAGGATTACTGTGTTCACAGAAATCACGTACAATATTATTATTCAATTAACATGCTTAAAATTATATCGGTATTTAAAATGTCTTTCTTTTCTTTTATATTACATCATTTTTTCTGATTCAATTGAATATCCTTAAGTCAGAATGGTATGGATGAATATTTTTTTTATAAACAAAGAAATATTATAGATATCTCTAGAGTTTTTATTGACCATTTTTCATTTCTTGTGTTATCATTCTTGACCATTTTCTTGAAACACTTTTCCGATATGATTATCATTTTTTCTTCCAGTCTTAATAATATATCCTCACACATTTATCGCCAGACATTCATTCCAATATATATGGTACCCACATTTATCCAGCCATTTATTCTTTTCTTTTTCGATTCAATTCTGCCTTTTTTGATTGTATCTCTTCATTGTAACCTTTTCCAAGATAAGTTTTTCATGAACATCAATATTTCTCTGTCTGTTAACGAATATACTTTAATTTACCAAGTTTTTAAATGGTCTCTTAGATAAACTGTACAAATAGTTCTCTTCCTTTGAGAAAAAGCTTAGTAATTTATTAAAAATTCTTTAATAAATTATCCCTCTTAGATTATTTTGAATGAGGCAACATTGGGTGGATTGAAGTCGATAAATGTTATTTTCTTCATAATCTAAATGTTGGGAATCATCTTTTGTATTAGTAACTTGTGATCACTTTATTGATTTTGATCAACTCTGTACTTCAAGGATTAAATAACAAAACTGTTGTACCTTACTGAACATATATACTCGTAGTTTATAATACACTCAACTATCCATATGATTTTTTTTCCTTTTGGCTTTTTGTGTCATTAATTTCCATCACGTGTTTAATTGCGATTATATTTACAAAGTCAATATACAAACACACTTACAGTCTCTAAGTTTCGGTGGAACCGTCATCAGGAGAGTTGAGATAGGGAAACCCTATAGGAACCGCGCATGCGATGGTTGTTGGTCTCCAACTGTCGCATCGCAAGTACGCTTGGTGTCCTTATCTCAACTCTCCTAATGATGGTTCAACCAAAAATTATAGTTACAGCTAGAGAACACAAGAAAAAGGACTAACACTCACGAATCTCGATAATTTCGGCGTCTTGCCGTCTTCAGGAGAGAAGAAAAAAAAGAAAATAAAAAGGAGAAGGAATGAAGGAACGGAGACGTAAATCCTGTACTATTTTTATTTGTAAAGGTTTAGTCCAGCGCCATTCAATTACCAATAGACGTTGTGTCCTTTATTTCTAGATTGTAGATTTTAGGAAAAGTCTAGAAATTCTCTATATTTAGACGAATATGTCTTGAAATATAGTCGGAACATTGGCTTACGGTGTTTTTTGAGAACTGTATGACACTGGACCAAACATCAATAAAAAAAAATAGTTTATATATATATTTTAAACAGTATTATTCATAATCGGTATACTTGTTTTTTTTTAGAAGTATCAGAATTGTTAAATAAATTGTTGTCTGTACTTAGAAGCGACTTGATCAATATCAATGACGCTGAATTGACAATATCAATAGCGGAGAGATACGAAGTGTAATAAAATGATCAGGATATCGTAAAAAAGTCACAACGCATGACGTACAATATTGAACCTCATTTTACAGAATGATTTTAAACACCCTATTATTTAGAATATTCCACAATAAGGAGTTGTACACAATTTAATAAACTTCCCAACAAATTGGAGTTCTATCAGTCAATTTTAATTGTTATAATATACCAATCACTAATTGTAATCCGCTTTTATGAATTTGTTCCAATATTATTTTCAAAGGAGCCAAGATAATTGAACAATAATAAGCCACATTTTGTTAAAGAAGAACTCGTAATTTGTGTATGTGGACTGTCTTTAATTAAACTGTCTAGAACAGGCGTGGGCAACCTTTTATGACCCGGGTGGCCGAATTGTACAATCGCCAAGTGACCGCGGGACGCATGGTAATTTCTGTGGTATTTCGATACATACAGCTTATATGTATAATGTACATCTATATATTATATATATATATATATATATATATATATATATATATACTGTGTGCTACATATAATGTGTCAATAATTATTTAACTTTTTATTATTCTTATAATGAAAATTATTATTCATATCTCATTATTTCATAATAGTAAAGAATTACCACAACACAATCTGTAAAAGATTAGTGTTGAAAAAAAATCTAAATACAAGAAAAAAATTAAAAAATTTGTTACTATAGACCAATGTTGTAGGTTACTTTTGTTAAAAGCGAAAAGCAAAAGAATTTTTCCAGCAAAGGATAGAATTCCAGATAATCTCCGAGGCCGCACAACAACATGTGCTTGGCCGCAGCAGGTTGTCCATGCCTGGTCTAGAACCATTTAATCTCAATGTATATTGATACATTTTGTGAAATTATTAAAGTCTTCAAATTTTCTAATTATTTTGTTCATTTTAAAAAGCTTTTTGACTTAGGGGAATAATAGTATTCAATCATGCATTTCATCATTACCTCAGAGGTTAGTATTATTAATATTAAACACATAATATACTGAAGTTGGGTGACACCCGAAACCGGTCAGAGAGTTACGGCAGCAATGTACGAGGTAAGACGGTATATTATGTGTTTAATATTAATAATAATAGTATTTCTTAATTTTTATTCATAAGATTTGTATGAAGATAGCAGATTGTCCTAGATCACTACTTGTTAACAAGGGTAGTCAAGTATTGGCTGTACTCAACAAGGTGAGAGTATGTTTTGGAATCCCTTATATCTTTGTGTGTTCCTAAGGACCACGTTAAGAACCTCCGATTTAATTGTAACGTGCATTAAAAAAGAGGATAGACAGTGAGATGGACAAGGAAGTGATAAAACATATGTCAGACTCTGTTATCATTGTGTTTGGTTATGTGTGGCCCAGGACTATACGTGTACAATGGTTCATTTAGCTGCTCTAATACAGTTGGAGTAGGTATATTTAAAAAGTACGAGCCATTTTATAGGCTAGGGACTGATAGCATTACGCAAAATTGATGTAGGGCATGTAAATTCTGTCTCCGCAAAATCCAACTTGGCTCAAATTAACGGTTCATCGTTTCATTAGTTGAAATTGATCAGTGGTGAACTGTTGGCCTGTTTTACTCCACAGTGTAACCAAAAGATCTTGGCACATTGTAAGAAATGAACCGACTTTACATACCCTCCTAACATTCCATCTCCATACCCTAATCTTAAAGTAATAGCAAAAATGAACTAGGGACCTCTGTTACTCACGTGGGCGTACTAACTACCAAATCAAACATGAGTTATTGCTTAAACATTTCCGATGTTTTACGACGTTATATTCCCCAGAATGATATATTCATTATTTCCTTCTATTTCAAAAATATAAATGACCCTAGTGAGGTATAACCCAAATCTCGTTTATCCTACTAAAGTCATGCATACTAAGTAGCAGTCTAGTTACACAGTCTCCACGAACAAGACAATGTTATATTTCCTTTGTATATTGTGGCCCAACAGTGTAATTACTGGTTCCTTAATTCATCAGCAATTTAATGCAGGAAACAAGCAGAAGTAAACGAAAGCTTTAGTTTCATTGTTAATAATTATGTTTTTTTTTTTAGATCTACACATATTATATGAAATTTAATTCCTAAATTGACCACACTTATGTTAATGTAAATTGTAAATTAATGCTAGGATCTATGATAGAGGCCATTTTGCTAAGCGGAGGCTACTATTTTCACAGTAATGATTGCTTTACACCTCCCCTAGTCCAGTCCTGCTCATCCTAATTATTCCGACTTCCATTATCTCTACCTAGATCAAGAAATCTCTACGAAATTCATGCTAATTACAAAGTCATTATCAATTAATATTCCAAACAGAAACAATAGTTTAAATTAAACACCATTTATGTAAGTTCATTTTTGAATGAATCTCTAGCTCTAAGCTAATTCAATTTTTATTAAATAAAGAATAAATTAAATTTAATTCTTTAAGAATTTTTTTTAAAAAGTATATTTAACTTTGGCTAAAATTTAAATTGCTTGTGATAAAAGTCTTTCAACAATTATGGGAAAAGTGCTTAATTTAATTCATTAGAGATTTGAGGCGAACTGAAGGAAGAACAGTAGACAATATGTGTTAAACCATTCATTCATTCATTCATTCATTCATTTCCCATTTACCCACTCTTTCTTTCTAATAAAGAAACACATACACACACACACCACATGCAAGTATTTATATGTATCCAAACACACTCATGCGAGATTGTATACATATTTAATATTTCAGGTTCTACTTGTTCTTCAAGCAGGGTACTTTTCCTCTTGATTCCAAATGTAAAAGTTTGTTTTATTGGTGTTTTCCGAGTTTTTTGTTTTCTCTGTTATGATATGTTTTTATCATACGAGTATATGTTTTACTTTGGTAAAACAAGAACATTTGAATTAGAAATTAATAATAAGCTAAAGAGAAACTTATAAGTTATGATCAAACTCCAATATGAAATGGAAAAACCCAACTGAGTTAGGTTATTGACTCTGACGAAGACAACTTGTTAAGGTTGAAAGATCTTAGTCTTGTTTTCCCATTTCATATTGTGGTTTGATCATTGATTGTTATTTCTCGTGTTTATGTGAAATCTTTTTATAAGTTATATAACCTATAGACTAAGAATAAGCTATATAAGCACTTCATAAACATACTTACACTATAACATTGGTAACATTATTGCCATCAAGTTGTTAGCCTTGCTTCACTATAGCGCTTAGTTCTACTAATTTGGGCTCTATAGATTATGTTTATACTGAAAATTTGAGAGAACATGGGTGTTTTCGAACCTTTAGTTTTGCCTAGTCCTATAGTTGTATCACATATTATTGTGACAATTTTGAATATATGTTATATATATAGTTAAAAGTATTGACCGTCAAATTGAAACAAAATTAACTTTTATCAGGACTCAGTCAGTTCTTCAGTAAAGAAACTGACCGACCATGACCACTTCACAGAAGAACTGACCGTATTCTAATAAACTTTAAGTTTAGATATATATATATATATATATATATATATATATGAAAAAGAGAACACATAAAAGAAACGAGAACACTGACTGAATCAATATTTCGAACTGAAGTTTGTCATCAGGAAGGGTGTATAATGGAAGAAGAAGAGGTACGTGCGTTCAGGAGTGGAGTGGAAGACGACTTCACTATGTTTTCATTTATATATATAGAGATATATACTGTTTTCTATGAGTTGTCCCGGGAAAGGAATATGATTCGTTAAGATGGTGACAAATAGGAGAGTAGAATTTGTAGGTCCATGCGTGCCGGTCCAAGTTACCCGCTGTCCAATGAAGCCTCCATTATTCCGCCACAGTCCCTCTGTGATATAAGAATATTGGCAGAAATATTTATGGACCTACAAACTCTACTCTCCTATTAGTCACCATCTTAACGAATCATATATATATATGACAGAAATGGGACTAAGATCTTTCAACCAAAAGAACTAAACTCTTGTCCGATTTTGCTTGTGATGAAGTCCAGTATTTATGGGTGAAACATTTTAGTCCAATGTATGGTTAATACAGTATATAAATATGTATATATTACAATATATACATATTGCATTGTACAAAAAAGTTATGCAAAAAGAAAAACTTACCTTTTATCTTAATTCAGTCATTAGATATAAATAAATTTATCAAATGTCTAGTTAGGTTTGAAATGTTTAATTGACGAACTTTGAGAAGAAATATTTTTCTTGTTATTCCTGTGTTAGTCTTGTGATAACACATCATTTTATCGTTGTAAAATTAAGGAACCAGTATCTCATTTCCTACCGGAATGATAGGAACTTTCCTTGAAAATGGTGATAAACGGTGTTGGTAGACGGGGATTTTGTTATTAATTTATTAAAATTACATACTAAGAAACAGAATAAAGGAAATTCAGGAATAAAACGTACAAACAATTGAAAGAGTAATACCTACTGTCTCCAATTTTCAGTTCATATGAGTAAAGAAAAGAACAAGCAAAGGAAAGAACTATTGATAAGCAGCTGTTGGAATTAACACTCACGTAACTGTTTATTCAAAAAGAATGATAGACGAGCAGTAAAAGGTATATTGCAATTACTAAAAAATAATGTACAATACTATCATGGAAAGAAACTTACCGAAAGGTTCATATCAATTCTCATACATTACCACATCACAATACCATACTACTCGAAGGGCTGCACAGTTAGTCTCGACCAAAGAACATCTTTCAAAATCTTTCAAATGGCCACTTGTGGCCAGAAGTGGCCTGGCCACTTCTTTCCTCTCCCTGATAATTTTGAACCAAAAATTTGAGACTACTCATAACTGTATTTTTCAATTGTTTCTTCTTAAAATTTGTTTCACATATATATCACCATCTTCACTTATATAATATCATTGTTGAAAATCACTTCAATTGATTCATATGCAAATGCATTACTTAAATATTCATATTGTTTGGGGAATGGGTGTAAAGCCAGATGCAGCTAAACGGTGCACCTTGAGTTTATAGAAAAATTCATGGGCTTTTGGACATTTCAGGTTTCATCGTACCTGAGGAAAACAGTCTTTCCTTCGAAATACTTATGTATTTCAAAAATATGTATTCATAGTTGTAGTCAAAAACATATAGTGACTACTTTCCTTACATCTTTATGTTTCTTCCTGAAATCTGACCTTGTTCGACAACCCCACAAGTGACCCTAAACTAGTTTGGAGGCTAGAAAGTCTCCACAGAAAATTTGTCAATGCAGAAGCATTGAAGCATTAGTCACACACATATATATATATATATATATGTGTGTGTGTGTGTATCAATATATACCGCTTGTGACGGTTGAAAGATTTTTGTCTCTTTTCTGATTACTATCATAGACCATTCTATGATACTCGTAGTACTCAGCAGCTTCTGTGTTCTCGACTATCATGTTGTTCTGGTCATGTCGACTAATGAATTCGTGGTGATTTGATGTTGTCTCCAAAATCATGTGTCCAAAAAAACATACTAAGAACAACAAAGAAAGTATGGCAAATACTATCCAATTCTTAGTTTAATTTCAATTATTATTAGTACTTGCAATTCTTTCTTTGCTGTTCATATAGAGTGAGTATGCCTAGGGGACACATGATTTGGAAGGTACCACCAGCCCTAGAGAAAAGGCATCAGACGACTAAAGCAGATCAGCGTAAAACACAGAAGCTTTCTGAGTACTTTAATAGAACTCAGATTGTTGCCATGGTTACAAAAGTCCGAATAGGTCGTGACGAAATGCTTGAATGATTAATGCAGACAATGTAGGAATAAACAGTAGCTTTGAGCCAATTCGTAAAGAATCGATATCACGTAGCAACGGAAAATGAGGTAGAACAACAGTGGTATAGTTATCATCTTGTCAAAATCTTAACTTAAAAAATGAAAAACAAAACAAAAGTAGTTAAATCGAACTAATTCCTTTTCATTTATTTATCAACAATCTTTAGTTCATAGAATATTAAAATATTATAACTTAAAGGCTTATTTCTATTTCAAAACCCAATTTAAAAAAAATGATATAATTGTTCTGAATTCTTGCTTGATCAGTTACATGCATGTACACTTCTGGGGAAAATAAACGAAATTTATTTACAAGAGAAATATAAAAATTAAGTGTTCGTCTCTCTCTCTCTCTCTCTCTCTCTCTCTATATAATATATATATATATATATATATATATATATATATATATATATATTATGATTCGATGCGATGTTGACCAATGGGAGTAGAGTTACAGGTCCAAGCGTAAGGTCCCAGTTGCCCGCTGCTCAGCAAAAAGCCTTTGCGTTCTGCCAATAGGTATAGAGGTTGCACAGTCCCTCTGTGTTAAATGATGTTTGGCAGAAAACATTAGCCTCACTTTACAGTGAACTCCTGTTCCCTTTCTATTTTTGATTTTTGTGGTGGTTGGGTGTTGCTGTTGTTTACTATTTTCTGTTACGGATATTGCTGGATATTTAAATGATACTCTCGGTTGTTTACTGCGAAAAGCCGCCTTCATCTTCATGCCAACAGGGGTAGAGGTTGCACAGTCCCTCTTGATTATTAAGAGATGTTGACACTGGAATCCAACTTCTTCTCGTAGAGACATCTTCAAGTTGTAGGTTTTGTATATTGTTCTCTTCGGTTTCTTATGTTCATGTTTTTTCTTCAGTTGAATGTTATTGCTGCTATTGATGGGTGGCTGGTAGGTGATGAAAAGTTCTGCACTGTTGACCTGGTGGTGGTATTTGCTACATGTTTCAACCTTTCCCCGGACAACCCATAGAAAACTGTATATAAGGACCAACGTCTGGGCCATTTCCTTGCCTGAAGATAACCAGAGAATGGTTGAAACATGTCGCAAATACCACCACCAGGTCAACAGTGCAGAACTTTTCATCACCTACCAGCCACCCATCAATAGCAGCAATAACATTCAACTGAAGAAAAAACATGAACATAAGAAACCGAAGAGAACAATATACAAAACCTACAACTTGAAGATGTCTCTACGAGAAGAAGTTGGATTCCAGTGTCAACATCTCTTAATAATCAAGAGGGACTGTGCAACCTCTACCCCTGTTGGCATGAAGATGAAGGCGGCTTTTCGCAGTAAACAACCGAGAGTATCATTTAAATATCCAGCAATATCCGTAACAGAAAATAGTAAACAACAGCAACACCCAACCACCACAAAAATCAAAAATAGAAAGGGAACAGGAGTTCACTGTAAAGTGAGGCTAATGTTTTCTGCCAAACATCATTTAACACAGAGGGACTGTGCAACCTCTATACCTATTGGCAGAACGCAAAGGCTTTTTGCTGAGCAGCGGGCAACTGGGACCTTACGCTTGGACCTGTAACTCTACTCCCATTGGTCAACATCGCATCGAATCATATTCCTTTCCCCGGACAACCCATAGAAAACTATATATATATATATATATATGTAAAGGTTGGCTACACTTCAACTTTTCCTTTCGTTGCCATGGTAACATCACATTGTTGATGTTGTCAGTTACATGTTTTATTTTGTGTGTTAATTATCCTTTTACTTGAAAGGACGTGTAATTTAATTCTTGTGAATAAAATCACGTTGAACGATCTTAGAAATTAAATTACAAGATCTCAAGTAAATAGAGAATGGCTCAACTTTATGTTCGTGTTACGAAGAGAGCAGAGGATGGTTTTGAGATCCAGGGTATTTCTCCTGACAAAAATGTTTGGTATTTATTTCCAGAGGAGTCAAGGGATTTACAGGTACATTCTATTTTGTTAAAGAAAAGACAAATAGTAAATGCAATAGCTGTTATAAAAAAAATAAATGGTTATAGAACAGTAGCCGTAAAGATTGATGAAGAAATTCGTAAAGAATATTTTGATGAAACGGAAAATATTTGTTTTCGACAATTCCCCTTAGAAGAAAGTCAGTTTGTATCAGTTTCTTCATCTCATGAGCTAGTTCAAACGAAGTTAGAAGACCGAATTCGCCAGTTAGAACAACAGTTAAAATTAAATTCAACCCAAAATGAAATAGAATTGCATCACCTAGAGAAAAAATTTGTTTTACCTAAATTTGAAAGAAAAGTGCATAATCCTAATGAATGGCTCCGTATATTTGAGGATGAATGTTGTCGATTTCGGATAGTTCTAGATAGTGTTAAAATTCAAGCTTTGCGATTCTTTCTGACTGGGACTCCTAGAGACTGGTATGAGATCAGCCTTACAAAACTTGGACTAACCACTTCCTGGGAAATTTGGAAGAAGAGTTTTCTTAATGTATTCATAGATAAAGGTTGGACTGTTGTTAGGAAGGCATTCAACTACAAATATTTGGGAGGGTCCATAATTGATTATGCTCTCATTAAAGAAAAACTATGTCTTGAAGTTGAACCAAAAAGTACTGAAATATCTCGAATTAATCAAATAGTTTTCGGTTTACCGATAGAAGCACAAGAAGAACTTGACCGAGAGGAGATAACTACACTTGACAAGCTATATACGGAACTCCGTAAGTTAGAAGACTTATTTAATAGAAAAGGGAAAAACAAACCTGTAAGTCCGAGTTTTAATAAAAAGTCCTTACTTAATCCTTATATAAAAACTGAATCACACCAGAAAACCGAACCTCAGAGGAAACAATGTTCAATTTGTAATAACCTTGGATTCCCGAATCGGTACCATCCAATATCTGATTGTCGTAATAAAAATTTTACTACAAAAATTAATCAAATTTAATTCACCATCAAACAGGCGACATGGATGTACTAAATATCGACAATGACAATTTAAACTAACCAGCCGGGCGAAATTAGATCCGCTGATAAAATTAAACGTTATAATCAATGATGATATAAAACTAAAAGCTGTTTACGATTGCGGCTCTAATGTGACATTAATTAATCAACGAATTGCTGATTTGCTTCAGTTGAAATTAATAGAACACCAGAGTCTACTTAAAACTATCAGCGGACGTAATTTCACCTCAGCCCGGGTTAAAATTAAACTTCGCATTGGAGACATAGTTGATTATATTATGGCATACGTTATAAAAAATGATAATTTCTCTTACAATATGTTACTTGGTACAGATGTTATAAAAAAATTTAAGTTGATTCAAAACGAAAATTTAAAAATATTTCAACGCACTAATAAGGGCGAAATAATAGATCTATTGGAAGATCGATCCAACTTTGATTCAGATATTAATCCGCAACTTAATGATGATCAAGTGCAACATCAATATAAGACTAACGTTTCCGATGAATATAATGAAATAAATTCCAATGACACAATAAATTTAGATGAAAATGAAGCTGATTTGAAACATATAGAAAATTGGGATAGAAAACAAAAGGTTTTACAATTAATTAAAACACACAGACAGATTTTTGCGAATAATAAATTTGATATTGGTAAAGTACGATCTAAAGAAGCTGAAATCAAGCTACTGAAAGATGAATATGTCACCTGTCGACCATATAAATGTTCAATTCCGGACGATGAAGAAATAAGAACTCAGATCAAAGAATTATTACAGGCAGGTATTATTGAAGAATCTGATTCACCATTTTCTTCACCTGTAACCTTGGCTTATAAGAAAGATGAGGGAAGAAAATCCCGCTTATGTATTGACTTCAGGAAATTAAACAAATTAATAGTTCCAGAATGTTATCCATTCCCTACAATTCAAGATGTCATCCATAAGGTTGCAAACTGTGAATATTTCTCTGTTTTAGACATTAACTCTGCATTCTGGTGTATACCTATGAAAGTACAGGATCGAGAGAAAACTTCCTTTGTCACAAATTATGGCAAATTTATGTTCAAAGTTCTTCCTTTTGGGCTGAAGAATGCTCCAGCCACATTTCAACGAATATTATCCTCCTTAATTCGCAGAAATAATTTGGATGTGTTTAGTTTGAATTATATCGACGATATTTTGATATTCTCTAGAACCTGGGACGATCATATTCAACATATTGAAAAATTTTTACAAGTAATCATTGCGGAAGGATTTAAATTAAAATTAGCCAAATGTTTGTTCGCAGCTAAATCGGTAAAATATCTTGGACATATTATTTCAAAGAACAAAATCTCACCAGCTCAAGAAAATTTAATCTCTATCCAAAAACTTCAAAGACCTACAGACAAGTCCAGTGTACGTAGCGTTTTAGGCTCTATCAATTATTATTTAAAGTATATAGAAAATAACAGTCAAAAATTAGAACCATTACATCGACTATTGAGAAAGGATGTGAAATTTGTCTGGTCGGATGATTGTGAGCAATCTTTCAATATGATCAGAGATTATTTATGCTCGAAGCCCATTCTGGCTATTTATGATCCAGGGAAATCCATAGTTATTGAGACAGATGCCAGCTACAGAGGCATTGGTGCAACTCTAAAACAGCCTCAGGAGGACGGGATACTACACCCTGTAGCATATTACTCACGGAAGCTTTCTAACAGAGAAAAACGCTTAAGCATCATTCACCTTGAATGCAAAGCTATTAAAGATGCAATAAAATTTTGGCAGTATTATTTAATTGGACGCCACTTCACGATCTGTACTGATCACAAACCATTGGAGAATTTAAAAACTAAAGCAAGAACCGATGAAATTCTCGGAGACTTAATTCTTTATCTATCACAATTTGACTTTAATATTATATACAAACAAGGCAAAGAAAATGTCCTTGCTGATCTTTTGTCCAGAAATCCAGTGTTAGAATACTTTGAGAATGAGGATGCCATTAAAGTTGTCAATTTAATCGATTTACCAACAATATTGAAAGACCAATCTGAGCATTTTGCTGACTTAAAACATTCTAAACAGATCGAATGTAAGCAGGGATTAATACTGAAAAAATTCAAAGAAAAATCAAGAATTCTTATTTCTCCTACCCTAGGAAACGAGATAATCGAACGCGTTCACAAACTCTATGGACATATTGGTCCGGCGCATATGATTTCTACAATCCGACCACACTATTACTTCAAAGGGCTCGATAAAGCTATACACTCCTTTTGTAAAAATTGTAAAATATGCATCGAGAATAAAGTTCGACGAAGTCGAGCTATCGGATTACTCTCCCAATTCGGCCCAGCTACAGAACCATTTCAAATTATGTCACTGGATAGTGTCGGAGGTTTCTCTGGAAACCGATCAAAAAAGAGGTATATGCATATTTTAGTAGATCATTTCACCCGCTATGCATGGATCTCTACTACAAAGGGACAGAGTGCTCAAACATTTATAAATTTAATTTATCCAATTGCCAAAAGAAATAAGATTTCCATTCTGCTAGCGGATCAGTACACAGGTATTAATTCAGCCGATTTTATAAATTATTTAAAGGGGGCTGGAATACAGATAGTTTTCACATGCATCGATCATCCAGAATCAAATGGGCTCAACGAGAGATTAAACCAAACCTTGGTAAACCGTCTCCGATGTAAAATAAACAACAACGATAATAGAGCCTGGCCGATCTTGGCTAACGAATGTGTTTCTGAATATAATAACACGATTCACAGTTCTACGAAATTTGCACCATCTTATCTTTTGCTGGGTGAAAAACATACAATATCACCCCTTTTGGAGGGTAAATCGCCGTCTCTTGAAGAGGACCGCAGAACAGCGTTTCAGAATTCTCTCAAGAATTTTAAAGTAAACAAGGATCGGATAGATAGAAATCGGCGACAACATTGTTTCAAGAAGGACGATTTAGTCTACATCGAGAATGGGAATAAACTAAACAGGAAAAAGCTTGATCCTGTCCGTGTAGGGCCTTTCCCAATTGTCAGGCAGATATCACCATTACTTTATGAAGTTGCTGCAGGTAAAGGAAAAAAGATATCCAATTTCTTCCATTCCAGCAAACTGCTACCCTTTAACCCGCAGCAAGCCACTTGAGAGGGGGAGGTGTAAAGGTTGGCTACACTTCAACTTTTCCTTTCGTTGCCATGGTAACATCACATTGTTGATGTTGTCAGTTACATGTTTTATTTTGTGTGTTAATTATCCTTTTACTTGAAAGGACGTGTAATTTAATTCTTGTGAATAAAATCACGTTGAACGATCTTAGATATATATATATATATATTATATATATATATATATATATTATATATTATATATATATACAACCATAACAACAAAACTAATAAATTTTGATGTTACCTAATCTATAATTCATGAATGTCATATTACAGACTACACGTATTAAGTCTGTGCTAAATGTAAAATTTCAAGTCTAGAGGCCAGGGGTGCTTCACACATTTCTGCATGCGAGCTATTTATGAAATGAACAAGTCATAACGATCTACGCACTATATTTATCTGGAATCAAATTGAAGATTCCTGTAATTTATGATGATCTATGTAAGATTTCATCGTGAAAAAAACCTCCTCTTCCTATTTCATAAGAAAGCTTTACATGTTTTCGTCTTACCTGATCTATTGTCACCACTCATAATTTTAGTAGAAAACAATAAAAGAAAAGAGGCAACTTAGTGACTGTTTAATATTTTTAGTGAAGTTAGAGCTATTTTTACCGTTTCACAGTGATCTAAGGATCAAACAAATCAGAATTCATTCCACTGGTCGTCCTGTATATGAACTAATCAAGGGATGAATTATAGAATTAGAGTGTACCATCCACTATGTAGTGTAGTTTATATTACACAATAATACATACAACATTACAAACAGATATACTGTGGGTGTATATCGTACTAACTCAGCTCTGCGCAAACAAGAAAACAGTGTTATAATAATATAGGAGGTAGATTTTATTATCATATTAAAATGAAAATCTTTTTTAATGTTATCATATATCAAATTTAATATTATATATATATACATATATATATTTCATCTTTTATTAAATATCCGTATCAACTAAAACAAAGCCTTTTAAATAACTCTATCCATATTTAGGAATAGTTTACTAAACATTGACCCAGGAGGCAATTTTATCCGTTTGCACCTATACATATTAAATTACAAGAAGTCAACAGCGATGTAACACTAGCACAACTGATGTTAATGTTTTTAAAGTCATGTGATCAGACCTTGACGATCGACTATCAGATCGCGATGGACGTATTGAGAACCCCAGAATAACCAGCCGACAGAGATAAAATTATCACTTGTTCTGGTGTAAAGTACGATTTCCGCTCAAGCATATTTCCACAAAAAAAATTTTTTTTGGAGTGATTACAAAACTTTTGTTTCATACCCACCCACACATATCCGGATGTCATTATAAATATATATAGAAATGGGTCTCAACACATATAAATCCATCAAAACTTTAATTATTAGAACTTTATGCAGTCCATTTGCAAAGGAATTATACCTATTAACCCTTGAACAGTACTTAAGAGGCAAAGCTAAACTCTAGACATCGGAACAAACACCATTGTTATAGTGTTTATTTATTGATCTCATATTTATTTGCTTAAGCTGATATCTTTTCAGCCGCCTTGAGTGAAACCAATAGGTAATTAATATAATTTATTTTTTTAAAGCACATTTTTCTAAGAAAAAGATTTCACAAATTGAATTTTTTAATATTATCCTGTTTAATATCTATTTCAATTGTCTCTTTTTCTTTTTGTTTTTTTGTTGATTGAGTAAGGGGCGTTTATTATGTTAACAGATTCATTTTCCTCTTCAGAAATCTCAACTTGTTTAGGTAATATTTCCCGTTCTTGCCTCTGGCAATTGAGAGCTACGTTCTTTAGACGGTTGAAATTTATCAAAATATTAATTATTGCCTTTTTTCATGTAATATATTTTTCCATTATAAATGTTAGTGCCTTATATTATAGAATAATAAAGCATTTATATTTCATTTTTACATCAGATGAGGTTGGTATGTAATATCTCATGTTATTCCTTATCTCTTTTTATCATATATACATCTAAAATATCGCACTTTTATTTTTAAATTTCTACTTGTGTTTTCTAAAAACCAGTATAAATATATATGTGTTTTCAAAATTATATTTATTTTTGATTTGCAAATTGCAAAACTAAAACAATTTAAATACGACATTGATTGCGGTCTTTTTCGATGTGCCCTGCTTTAATGTTTTTTTTTTCTCTACATATTGAACTTATTTGAGCTGAGAAAATTTAAGTACAATTTATAAGCAACATCGGATCTCTGAACGCTGACAAACTTAACAAACGCTTTAAAGATGTTTGTGTGACTTTGAACTGATTTAAAAAAAAAAAATATTTATTAAATTGAAAGTTAAGCCAATAACTGTATAGAAACCAAGATAAGAACTAAAAAAAAACATTTCCACTCAATGTTATCGAGTAGATAAAAAATTTCATGAATCATGTTTAGTGGAAATGCCACAGAAAGAAATGAGGTCATATACTTATTTTTTACTTTATATCATGATTATATATTAGTATACTTATTTTTAATTAAAAAAAATGAAATTTCAGCACAGGCAATGTGATTAAAAAAAAATAAATGGCTATTAGTTTAGAATGACTGTATTTTCATCTTTCTTTTAGCTAATTATCATATGTACATATATATGCAACTCCTGGATTATTGACTTTCACCTTTCATGTTGTACTAGGGTTCTAAAGTGTTCATTCGTAATTTGACACTGACTTTTGTTATGAAAGAGCTGTATTACCTGGTTGTTTCTACATCGTTAGAACAATATATCTATATATATAACAAGATTTGACATAAACACGTAAAATAACAATCAATGATCAAACCACAATATGAAATAGGGGAAAAAAGACTAAGATCTTTCAACCGTAACAAGCAGTCTTCGTCAGAGTCAAAAACTCAACTCTTGGGTTGGATTTTGAGGAGTTGAACAAGAACCTAGTGTCGTACAGGACCTAGACCGCTAGCTTTACGTGTTGTTTTTATCACAAACATGAAAAATGTAGAATTATAATCAAAAACCTTTGTTCTTCAGTACTAAAAGTATGCATTTTACCTTTAATACCAAATATTATACCTTTTTCTAGAAGCGTACCACCATGCTGTGATAGGGTTTTCTGAAATACAAGCAGGCGTCTAGTTAACATCATCTGTTATGTGGTTTACAGAACTATAATTGTAGTACTTCTCATACATTAATAGACAAATGAAAATTTTGTGATAGTGTAATTGAAAAATAGCGAATTAAACGAAAAGTTTGAAACATTATAATTTGGTGACAATATTTAATTTTGTAATACTATATGAAGTATTTTGTAATAGTTATTAAAATTAGGCTTTTAAGATTTTAATCTTACAAATTTATCAAAATTGTATAGTGCTATCTGTAATAGATAGCCTATGAGTTTCCTCAGACTCTTCTTTATCATCCTAACATTATCGTTCTAAATATGCATTATATTATTCTGGCTTCTCATACATTAATGCTGTATAAATAAAGAATATGTTTGCATTACCGTGCTGCTTTTCTATGTACATAAGTACGTGTCTCACGCACTCTGTATACAAACTACCAACTCTTCACATTCAAGCTCGTTTTTTTTTTTTGCCCCGAACTAATCTCAATTTGGCCTCCTTTCTCCTAATCTCACGAAACATTCTCTTTTATTGATTGAATAATCCTTTGTAATGTCACTGAACTCTAATAGTCACGCATTCCTATTTTAGGCTTTAAGCATTTACATGTCATATCATTTACATTTATATCTAGATGATAAATCAATATAATATCAAGAAGACAGAGTTATTTTGTTTTAATTTCTTTTTAAAAAATAAATATAAAATTAAACCCAAACCATTTAAATAACGTAACTAACCTCTGTAAGACTTCCTAGTAGTGCAGTCAGAATGCAGTACTTTACACATTACTGTAAATTATGACAAAATTTGACAAAATCAAGCTATGTACTTTGGGTGAACGCCTTTTGACTTTATTTACTTCATTATAAATATATATATCAATAAATTATAATTTATTATTATATTACAATAATAATAATAATAATAACAATCATCATTATACATTATTATTTAACTTTTAAGTAGTAACTCGATCTCATGTTCATTTGTATATAAAATATAATTATACAAAAAATCTTACTAAATATTTCTTTACTTCTTATTATTACTTGCCCGTCACCTAAAGTACAAGTACACTTCGTTTACGAAGAATGATACAAATTCCTAGACGATCTGCGACCCCTTAGGTATTATTATTATTACTATTATTTGAGGGTAACAATTCAACGTAAAAAGCATCACATCGAGTACACTCCAAACGGTATATATATATATATATTATATATATATATATATATGCATTCCAATGAAAACCAGCGGTTTTTGACTCTGACGAAGACCGCTTGTTACGGTTGAAAGATCTTAGTCTTGTTTTCCCATTACTTAATGTGGTTTGATAATTGATTGTTATTTCTTTTTATGTGAAATTATTTAGATTATGTGAAATCTTATATATATATATATATATATATATATATATATATATATTGAAATAACAATCAATGTTCAAACCACAATATGAAATGGGGAAAAAAACTAAGACTTTTGACTGTGGTCTTCGTCAAAGTCAAAAACCTAACTGACTGAGTCGGTTTTTTGACTCTGACGAAGACTGCTTGTTACAGTTGAAAGATCTTAGTCTTTTTCTTCCATTTCATATTGTGGTTTGATATATATATGCTAAATAATGTGTCTAGTTTGCAATGTTTCAATATATATTATGGAAAGTTACTTATGTTAACTACTTCTATATTAACATCTATGACACCAATGGTAATAATGCATTATTTAGCATTTCAATTTGTTCAAAATGTCTTGAAAAAGTTTTACTTATAAAAATTGAATTTTCAAGAAAATAGAGTATAGAAAATAGAAATATTGTTCTTCAGTATATATTGTTATTAGTTTCTATTATATTAAGAAAAATGGAAAAACCTTATTCTCTAAAAGCTCAGCAAAACTAACATAATAAAACGAGTCTATTGATACCAACACTTGTGATTCTATTTCTGTTTCAAATTGTAAATTGGTTTTAAATTTGCTGAGTAATACTCGTTGCAAAACTATTCACATTTCTAAAAAAATAAAAATAGATCTCTTGTAATATTGCACAACTTTAATCATTGTTATTGCATCGGAACACATATGAGAATAAGTGTATATGAAACTCCCAATCAACAATAAAGTTTAATATACAAGTTATATAATGAAAAGAGAACAAATTATATTTTAAAACAATATTTTTTTTGCTTAATATATATTTTGCAAAGTTTGTTTTTTCATGTTTTTTCCAAATTTCAAAATATTTTTCAAATCAAATTTCGATTTATGTATTTTGATGCTTTTATTAAGTGTTATATTGTCTAGTTTAATTTACCTTAATGACTGTTTTTATCTACATTTTCTTTTAATGCCAATTATTTGTTTTTTCTATGACTTTCTAGAAATGAGTTCTATATTCTTATAACAGTCCTCTTCAGTGCAGTTAAGTCTTTATAAAGTTTTTTTAATTGTTTGCTATTTGATTACAACAGATGAACTGTAATAGTACTATTGTGGCTGGGGTAGGAGAGAGTTCCTATTGCTAATTCATAATGATAATATTTGATAATTTTTAGATTGCTCTCCAATACTTGAACATACCTCTATCTTTTAACGAATTGATGAGTTATTTGACAAATTCTCTATCGACTGTGTTAAATTTGCAAGCATGATTCAAAATTATTTGTCATATGTTTTTTTGTTTTTTTTTTTTAAAAAAATAGACTGTTTCAACCAAGTTTCACTCAAAAAAGATGTCATGGGGAGTTTGTTCCATTGTATTCTTCTAAAATAATACTCATATCCAGTAGATTTTATTGTAGATGATAATGACCTGCTGCAAATTACACTACCACCCTTATTTGATTTCTCTTCAGGATCATTAACTCAAATGTTGATTTGATGTCAGACAAGTTCATCATGTTTTCTATGAATTTCTGCTAAAAGGTTGAGTCCTTCATTATTTTTTCCATTGTTAGTATCAAAACTTTCATACATAGTAGCTGAAGGAGATATCGTTGAATCGTTAAAAACCAGTAGATAATTGATTAGGTAAGTACATAACCATTTATTGTTGTAAAAACAGTAAAAATTTCCTGTACCAAGTACGACTATATTCAAAGAATTCCAATAACAAAAAATGACTTCTCGTAGAGGATCGAAAAGGTCTAATATTAATTTTAGAGCTGAGAAATACTAGTAAACTTTATGAACGTAACAAGAACCTTATAAAAAAAACTATTAAAATATGTTATATATATATATATATATGACAAAATAAAAGTTTATAAGGACTCGGTCAGTTTTTCAGATTCAAATTAAACTCTCATTGAACACGTTTTCGTTTTTATTGAAAACATTTTCATAGGCAGAGGTATAAGTATTTGAAAAAGAGAGGTATAAGTATTTGAAAAAGAAAAACTAACTATTACATTAGAGATTGTTTTACAGAGAAAACAGTTTGTAGATTTCTCTGTAAAATAGTCTCTAATGTAATAGTTAGTTTCTCTCTTTCAAAAATTGTATACTTCTCCCTATGAAAAAAGTTTTCAATAAAAACCGAAATGTAGGCAATGAGAGTTTAATTTTAACCTGAAGAACTGACTGAGTCCTGATAAACTTTTTTTTTTTTTTCTACTTCACGGTCTATACTTTTATCAACATTTACATGTATACAAAACTAAAGTTTATCGGGACTCGGTCCGTTCTTCAGGTTCAAATTAAAACTCTCATTGCCAACGTTTCGGTTTTTATTTAAAACTTTTTTTCACAGGCAGAAGTATAAATTTTGAAACAGAAAAACTAAGTATTACGTTACAAATTATTTTACAAAGAAAAATAGTCTGTGGATTTCAACAACTGTAGTTTGAATGACACGTGACACAGTTTAAGCAAAGTGTATTAAACATTGAAATGAAGGTTACAATTCGGCGAATTATCCTATTATAGACTATTAGACTATTATCCTATAATCTCTAATTTCTAATAGGACTATTAGAAATTGTAATGAAAAGGCATATGAAAAATTACCAGACATCATTGTTAGAAACTATATAGATACAATGACCAAGCTCAGAGAAAATACATTTATGAAATCTAAATATAATTTAGAAAAGAAGCTAATTACTTAGTAAAATAATTTGTACTGTAATACTTAGTTCTTCTGTTCCAAAATTTATACTTCTGCCTATGAAAGAGGTTTTAAATAAAAACCGAAACGTTGGTAATGAGAGTTTAATTTGAACCTGAAGAACTGACCGAGTCCCGATAAACTTTAGTTTTGCTTCTATTCTACGGTCGATACTTTTATCAATATATATATATATATAAACTTTAACGCATAGGAAAGAACACAGAAAGTCACTACAGAACTCACTTCGATATTTCGACATCCGTCGTCATCGGGAAGAAGTGCGAAGTACTCTCGTTGAGAAGCAAACTGCTATATATATATATATATATATATAAATATATATAAATATAGTATATATATATATATACTTTGTATCAATGTCTCCGGAGAAATCAAGAAGAACGTCTCCATGCAATATATATATATATATATATATATTTATATGAGTTTACATCGGCCAGTGGACGCATTTACGTCTCCGTTCCTTCATTCTTTCTCCTTTTATTTTCTTTCTTTCTACTCTCCTGAAGACGGCAAGACGCCGAAATTATCGAGATTCGTGAGTGTTCGTCCTTTTCTTGTGTTCTCTAGTTGTAACTTTAATTATATATATATATATAAAATTAAAGCTATAAGTACAAAAAAAAAATCTGGAGTGGCCTACACTCAACTTTACTATAAGTAACTTAATATCAAATTTCTTGAGTATATAACACATTGTTGTTGTCTCATTTAAGCACAACGTAAACATCTAAATAGGATATGATTTTTAGTCTTTCATTCCTGAGTTAGTACAGATAATGATTGAAGGACATATCAATATATAAGCTTATTTTTGTACATCACACAGCTGATGCAAATAATTTCATTAGAATAACTACAGCAGTAATAACATTTTTGAAAAACTAAAGTGAACATTTCTTAATTTGAAATATTCTCCTACAAGAGAACACGGCTTTTATTCAAATAGCTAGTGGATTTCTTACATCGTTTACTTGACATCCTTCTACATTGAATATTGAAGTAAAATTTTCAAAATTAAAACAGGATAATACCCTTTTTTTCTCTGAAAAACATCATAAACAGTGAAGAAAAATGTTGTTATAGATGATTTATAATTAAATATGATAATTACATTTATTAATCTCTAAACGAAAGATTTCAATTTTGAATTACCTTTTACATTTTTGGTTTGTTACAGAATTATTATACTGGGAATGTTATGGCTTCTTAGTATGTAATAAGATCATTTTCCTTCCCCTTTGTCAAATATCATATATACGAATTTTTTCTGAGTGAGTGTTATCACTCACTTTTCCTGCCTTCTGTACTCTGTTATAAGTTTGCTATGAATGTATATGGAGAAAAAATATATTAGTAATTAGCCAGTTTACATACTCAAATCGAAGTCAAAGCCAGCTATTCAATATAATTTAAATCTTTTATAGTTCGGAGCTTCTAATTTTTGAAAATAATAAATATGAACTATTAGACTAGAATTGTAAAAAAAAACTGGATATTTCTCAACAAACATAAGTCCTCTTTCTTGAGGAAAGAGTCCATTCATTACATTTCAATATCATGGAAAGGTACTACATTCACAATTGTAATGTAATTGTAACTGATATTAATTTTTGCTCAAGAGTGCAATATATAGATTTATTAAAGCATTTTATGAGACAAATTCATCATGCCATGGAAGACAAAGGTAATTTATTAATGTTTATTGGCGGTGATTTTTTTACATGTAACAATATTATTTCTCTTAAATCTCATAAAAGTCAATAAACTATTTAAATTGTTCCTTTATAAATATCAATTTTATCTCAGTGGATTTGCTCAAAAAAATGTAAAGTCAATGTAAACAATGTAAAAAAATGTAAAAAATTCGACAAGTATAGCAGGTGATCTCTCAGTCTAGGATAAACAAACAGTTTTTATAGCTTTATTGCTCTTTCCCGTAATTGAAACTTCATGATTTTTTTATGAACACACTAACACACAGACATTATCGAAAAAACTTCATAAAACGACTTCTGGGACCTCAAAACATGTAATTCCGTCAAAATCTCGAGATCCAATTTTTTCACGATCACTATACACTACTTATACTATTATACTATATATATTATAGTATATACTATAGTTATACTATTACTTATAGTAAAGTAAAAAAACTGGAGTAGTCTAGACTTAATATTACTGTAAGTAAATATTATCAAACTCCTTAATAGTATACTTAAATAATTATTAATGAAATGTTTCTGTCTTCATCATTCAGATCATAAAGAGAATCTAATAAAGTCATATATTTTGGGAAAATATTTGCAAATCTAGAATGGAAGTCTTTAAACCTTCAAAATAAGTTGTAATGCAAAGGACCTGCCTTCTAGAAACAAGAATAACAATTAAAATTTTAATTGATTTATTCTATATTCTAATGTGTCTGGAAGTATTTTACTAGTTGTGATGAAAATTTAATCAATAATTAAAGCTGTTGAAAAAAATCTGTCGTGGACATTATTAAACTTTACTTTATCTATATAAGTAAAAGAAAAGTTTTCTCCGTACATTGTATAGAACTGACTAATTTTAAGTTATCTTTATGTTTTATACATTAGAGAAATCGAATACATCCACTGAAAAATTTCTGACTGTTTGTCCAAAAAGTATGTCACAAGTAAACTAAGCCATCATATCATAACAAGCTGAAAAATGACAGTAGATTTTTGTATGTCTAACACAAAAGCTAAAATTTGAATTGGTTGAAAATTCAACGTAGAAGTGCAGTTATGGACTTTTAAATTGTGTTTGGAGAGCTACACAGGTATACAGGTATATACAACTAACAATACCTACTTGCAACAGTATCAAAAGCTAAAAATACCTGTATATTTTTAAAATAAAAATACCAAACAGGCATACATTTTTCTAAGTGTGGATTCGGTTTCCCTAATTAATAAAATATAAAGATATCTTGAAATATGTCAGTTCTAAGCAATGTACAGGCAAAACCTGTATAGATATAGTTATTTTTAGGTGCCTGGTACTTAAGAAGTAGGTATTGTAAGTTGATTTTAATATTGTGTATCATATGTGCTTGCTTTAAATAATTTAATTAATAAGATTTAAATCGTAATTTATAACAATTTACCTAGACAGGTTCAAATATTTATTTTAAAAATAAGAATATAGCAAATAAATGTAATAAATTAATCAATAACTGGCAGAAATATCAATACGGTCAATATACAAGTATAAAAACTAAATTAATGTTGCAATTTCAAAATAATGTTGAACATTATTAATCGTATCAATCCCCAATACAAAAATAAAATTTCTTTCTTATTTTAAATTATACTTGCAGTAGAAAAGTTATTACTTATCAATAACATAGTTAAGTACACCTTCATTACTTTACAATAAATCATTGATTAATATTAATCCTATTTTGAGTAGATCATAATCAAAGCGCCATAATATTCTTTCCATAAACAATATACAATCCTTAATACTTTGTTATTCATGACCTATAATATGTGTAAATCTTTAAGAGGATATGTATCAAAAATATTTTGTTTAATTAATGGTACTAAATTATAAGAAGTATAACCTGCATACTACATTTTAATGAATAAATAGAAAATTATTTCTTCATTTAATCTTAAGTTACAACTATTCTATAAAATCAATAAATTAAATAACAATTTCGAATTAATAAAGTAAAACTATCTTAATTTTCCAAATATTTCTAATTAAAAAAGGTCTAATTTTTACGTAAAATTTTGTTTCAAAAATGTACTCTTAATAAAGCACATAACCATGCTGATAAATAATACCTTAAGCTTTATAAATTTTTTTGTAACATCAAGTTTAATCCACAAAGTTTTATTTTGTCAAAAAGAGATAAAATGTGTTAACTTAAAAGAATCGTAATTTGAAATTCAAGCAGTCATATTCATTGAACGTAATGATTTTCATATAACATTAATATTAAACAATTTAAGTAGATATTAACCAAAGAAATCAATTGAGGCAAAAATCGTACTTACTATTTGAAGTTATCATTGCATGAAATATCAAGTTGAATGAATAAACTTCTAAATTAGTAAAGACATTCTGGAAGAACGCGTAACAGTTACTTAATCGGAGAACAATGGCCGCAGGTTTGTTTTATTGATAGCTTATTAAAGTAAAAATTATTTTTACATAAAAATTAATATTTTTGGTTATTTAAAAAAAAAATTGTTTGGGTCTATCATGGTCAGTACTATAATTAAATTTGTTGCTAAAATCAAGAATAATGAATGTTTCGATGTATTAAAATGTTTAACAATTTAATTTAACATCAGGTAATGAACTTATACAATTTTATAAGTAATAAACTCAACATTTATGACTTATTGCTGTCTTTTCTTGCCCTTAAAATTAACTTCAAGAAAATTTATCAACCAATTAATGTAATTATTGGTATAATAGTTAATTGTACTTAATCACCCAACACATTTACATTATTTAAATAGAAAATATGTCTTTGTTTATCCATGACATATTCAAGCAATTATTAATAGAACGAGAGGATAAAAAGTTTAATATTTTTATCCTGTTATGAGTTAGGAGTGAGTCATCCCTTCTCTCTAATAACCTTCTTGAATTTAGAGATTATTATGTCAAAGGGTTTGAGTAAATTTACTGGACCAGGAAAATAACAAGAAAATCTTTATTAAATTTAATGGTTTCCTTTTTGTATTTCTGTTGCGAAAGTATTTCACGTGTAATCTATAATATCAGTTGAACAAAACAACAAAAACTGCTAGCATTTTTCTTAAATTTAATCATTGCAAACATATCTAGTAATATTCATGTAAATTTTGAATTAAGTTAACAGAGAGGATCATTCAGTCTGATTTTACATTAAATATTCAGTTCTTATCACATTAAAGAATGTGAGTTTTTTAAATCAATCTGTAGATTGAAATCAACATATTTAACTATGTGTAACTAAACCAATATTGAGACATATCTTCATTGTGGTTGTATTAATTATATCAGTATCTGTGTAATTTTCCTTTTACAAATGATGACAATATAGAAATACTTCTTAAAAAAAGTTTTTTCCCTGATTGAAAAACCCAGAAAAGGAAAAAATAATATGCACTTGTCTCCGTTATCTAATTAATAGCTAATCTATAGCATTGCATTAATGAGTTCAATAAAAATTGACAAGTATTGCTTTTATGTAATTATATCTTTTATTAAACCAAAATCTCTATAATATAAATAAAGTAATAATTATTTTGGAATAAAGTTATTGCAATTAAAAAGCTAAATTAAGAAGTAGAAATACAGTTTAGAAGTTTACTAGTCTGATTTAGTTAATAACAAACATTATATACCTATTACTATAGAAATCAGTATATATTTGTAACCTCTTCTTATAGTAGATTACTAAATACATAGTAACAAGTACTAAACACATACTAGTAATTGAATACAAATGCAAAGTAGTAAATAATCATCACTGATTTAGAATTAAAAGAAAAAAAGCAAATAGTCTATTAGCAAACATACTTTTGTTATATTACTGCTAAGCCACTATAAAATAGAAGTATTTACAAAATTAAAGTTTATCATGACTCTGTCAGTTCTTCAGGTTTAAATTAAACTCTCATTGCCAAATTATTCGTTTTTTAATTAAAACCTTTTTCATAAGCAGAAGTATAAAATTTTGAAACAGAAAAACTAAGTATTAAAAAGAAAATTAATAAATAATCCCTAATTTAACACTTAGTTTTTCTGTTTCAAAATGCAAAGCATTTAAGTAAATGTTTCCATAGTAAGTGAAATACTTTTTTTTTAAGAGTATTCAAATAAACGACTAACAACCGTTTCTTGAAATCATAAAACTTATCTATGTGCACATAGAATCAACACATAGAAGTGTTGAGGTAAAATATCAAATGAAATTATCCTTTAATAAAGAGAAATTAATAATATTACCTGGCATAATAGAACAGTGCAGTTTCCGTCATGTTTCTTTCACGAAGAGGAACCCCACGACTGGTACAAACATGCATCCAACTTTAAAGTCCAAAAGTTCACTTCATCCGTCGTACATTTACCATCCCCACTATGACCACTCTTTTGAACCTGTTCAGAGATAAATTTAAATGTTATTAAAATTCAGTGATAAATGTTATGTTTATTGCTTTATGGTTTACAACAATAAAGAATAGAGAGTAATATTTATCATTTAAATTTAAAATATAACATTTATTTAAATTACTTCCCGAAATAAGGAAGTTATCACTAAATGATAAAACAATAGGTTCAGGCTATAGTATTTTATTTTGGAATAAAGTTATTGCAATTAAAAGGCTAAATTAAGAAGTAGAAACGCTGTTTAGAAGTTTACTAGACTGATTTAGTTAATAACAAACATTATATACCTATTACTTTAGAAATCAGCGTATATTTGTAACATCTTCTCATAGTAGATTACTAAATACATAGTAACAAATACTAAACACATACTAGTAATTGCATACAAATGCAGAGTAGTAAATAATCATCACTGATTTAGAATTAAAAGTTAAAAAAGCAAATAGTTCTATTCTATTAGAACTATAGTTTTATTCTATTCTATAATTCTATTAGCAAACATACTTTTGTTATATTACTGCTAAGCCACTATAAAATATAAATATACACAAAATTAAAGTTTATCATGACTCTGTCAGTTCTTCAGGTTCAAATTAAACTCTCATTGCCAACGTTTCGTTTTTTAATTAAAACCTTTTTCATAAGCAGACGTTTAACATTTTTGAAACAGAAAAACTAAGTATTACAAAGAAAACTTCATAAAACGACTTCTGGGACCTCAAAACATGTATAATTCCGTCAAAATCTGGAGATCGAATTTTTTCACGATCACTATACTTTACTTATAGTAAAGTAAAAAGAGATTAACACTCACGATTCTTGATCATTTCGGCTGACTTGCCGTCTTCAGGAAGGGTAAAGAAAAGAAAAAGAAACATAGGAGTGGAGATGTGAATGTATCCACAACCCATACCTATATATATACAAAACTAAAGTTTATCGGGACACGATCAGTTCTTCAGGTTCAAATTAAACTCTCATTGCCAACGTTTCGGTTTTTATTTAAAACATTTTTCATAGGCAGAAGTATATAATTAAGAAACAGAAAAACTAAGTATTACATTAAAGATTTTTACAAGAAAAACCCACATACTATATTTTTCTTGTAAAAAATCTTTATTGTAATACTTAGTTTTTCTGTTTCAAAATTGTATACTTCTGCCTATTAAAAAGGTTTTAAATAAAAACCGAAACGTTGGCAATGAGAGTTTAATTTGAACCTGAAGAACTGACCGGGTGGCACAAAAAATTATACCAGGACGTGGTTGGAGGATTTGATAATCGCCTTCAGGGATTATCAACCCCCAAACGTGAATCAAATTAGTTATAAAATAAAGTAAGCATCTAATAAAATATCTTTAAACAAAAAATCTTAAATTATATTATTAGAAATGTAGTTAGTGTTTTTTTTATGTTCATATAAAATAATACCTAAATCAATAACTGATTTGCCCATGTAAGTGGTAGTTTTCTTTTCAGTTTATTTATCAAAAAAGAGATAACCTTTCACTGATCGGAAGAACCATCGAAGCTGTCTGTAGACCTCTAAAACAGTGGTCTTCATCAGATTTAACAAATGAAGAATCATAAGAAAAAAAACTATTCTCATCACACTTTCCAACTTGGTTTATTCGTTTTTTGTTGTTTTTTTTTACTATTTGATTTAATCATTACTAAGGCTTCATATTATTAATTAAATATAATTAATGACTGTACAAGACAGAGATTTTAGTTAATTAACTGAAAACCAATCCATTTCATTTATATTATTATCAAGAGTTTTCAGAAAATAATTGTTTATCTCGCATTGCTTCAGTCAGCAATTATTCTCTTAAATTGAATTACTCCCTTCGATTTATGTAGTTGACTTATGTTTTGCACTTCACGTCTGCAATAAGTTTATTTATCAAAGGGATATCGAAATAAATTTAAAAGTTTCCTGTTTACTGAAAACATTGCAATAGTCAACATTATTTTATTATATCACTCTTAATTATTTATTACTCTTAATTACTTTGCTTCAAATTTATTGAGTATTTATTAACTATTTTTATTCCACTTACCCGAATTTCCCAGTACAATAAAAGTAAATAAATTCTAGCGTAGTGCAGTTATTATGTTGTATTTACTCATTCCAGGGTAAAAAGCTAATGAAATGGTCTCTACATATAAAAATTCAATCGTATAAACAACGTGTTTCGAACATGTTGTTTATATTACATGTTAAACGCGTTGTTTATAGGATTAAATTTTTATATGTGGAGACCATTTCATTAGCTTTTTACCCTACAAGAAGTAAATAAATACTCATTTGACTCAGAAATAATAACTAATTTGTCTGTACCTAGGAATGCATTATTTAAGTACTACACTAATAAACACAATACTAAAAAAAAAAAAAAGAGTAATTTATGCTATTCTTGAGCCTGTAGCAATGAAAATAAATATATTATTCATGATTAGGATAAGCAGAAGGAAAACTAATTGTGCATATAAAAGAAATGTGTTTTGTGTGTAGACTTAGTGCGGCTTCTCCTTATTCTAATCGTAAGTAAATACCACACAATAAATGATTGCACAGCTTGTAAAATATCTTTTTATATTTGACTAAACTTTTTAAAGTGCAAACAGAAATTTTCAGGCAAAAGCTTATTTAAATGTAACTAAGGGTATAAAAATAAATTGCATCGTTAAAGAGAGTGTGTTTCTTCATATACTTTCAGTGATCTTGAAAATTAATTACATGTATATTGTTACTATCAATGAGTTCAGTATGATTTATATTAGAAATAGGAAAAACCGTCATACCTCGTACGATGTTCTTGGAGTCGTTCGAGCGCTTTCGGACGTAGTCCAATTAACGTTAGTTGGTTGCGAATGAAGACGGACCACGTCCGAAAGCACTCCAACGACTCCAAGAACATTGTATGAGGTATGACGGTTTTACCTATTTCTATATAAATTGAAAATTAATTTATAGGTAATCAGGCTGTTTTCTTATGATTATTAACATTACTATGATTATTACTATTGGAAATAGTTGTGAACAATTTGAAGTGATCTTATCATATTGCATTTATAACAAATATTGTTCAAAATGTTTATAATTACATTTCATGCTTAATTTATAATATTTATAAATATATAGCAATATTTGAACCCAAGAAATAAAGTTAGCAGTTAACTATTAAATCTCCAAAATTCTTTGAAACGAAATTCTTGACATTAGAAATAAAAAAATAGTATTTGATATTTTTATTTCCTTACTATTGATAAATAGAAGCAAGTCATTTTATTAAGACATAAGTTAATAATATAACAGAAGTCTATTAATCATTGTTTTTATGGTAAAATTTGAAAAAAAATTTGTTGAAGCATAGCTTTTTCCCTATTGTGTTTCTTATATTTCAATTTTGTATATACAAGAATTTTTTTTAAATATTTTATAAAAAAACAATATTTTTATGCGGAAATTGTTTTTAACTATTATAAGATGTTGAATGACATTAAATCAGTTAATAGATATGCAATATACTGACTTATATACTTGTTTTAGTTTACTCTGTAAAGTCAGAACTTCACAATGTTAATGCAATTTTTTGGTGTCCTTTAATCAAACCAAACCAAACCAAATTTGAATTCCTTTAATCATATTGAAATATTCCATGAATAACTCAATTCTGTCCTTTCTAGATATAAATACCCCAAATATTAGAGGAGTGATATTCTGTCAATTTTCTTTGGTTTAAAGAAAAATATTTGACTACAAATCTGTTTGCATCATATGATTTACCTCCGCGGGGCTGGGACTGCACTAAGCCGTCTACACAACTATTTGTAAAATCTTGGTTTTTATTATTCCTTAACATAAAAGAAAACTTAAGCATATTTAAAGACTGTATGGTTGAAATAAATTTTAATCTTCATATAAATTTTAGAAAACATTTTCAGTTTAACAAGAAACACAAAATATAATTAATAAATAAATTTCAAATAAAATAATTGGTGTACCATTAGCCGCATTATAATATATTACTAAATTGTTTGAAATTTCAATTATTTGTATGGAAGGTTTGATGTTTTCTTCCCTTTTTCTATTGTAAGTATAGAATACTGACACCATTGGGTTCCATTCATTATGCTCTGTGATCATGGGTAACTGTATTAGCATGCTAATATCTTTTATAAACTTTAAAATATTGTCTTGCTCAAGAGAAGTTGACCTTCATTTTGGCCATTTTTTTGTACATTTTTATTCTTGTAATGGTGCCATATAATACTTTCATTTATATGGTCTGTGTTTATTTATGTAAGTGTTGTATATTTTTGTTGTACACTGCAGCCAAACAAAATGAACGTCAACTTCTTGAAGGAATGTGTGGGATGTGAGGGTGGTTTGGCGAGAAGTTGATGTCTTTTGTTTGGTTGCAGGAGTGGTACACTTGCGTTTACTGCGGGGCGGGTTTCGAACACCAGAGCAAGCTGACGCGCCACGTGCTCGCCCACAGTCTCGACTCCCTCAAGTTCCACGCAGACCACTTCGCTAAACCCGATCAACCAGGAGCACTATGCAAATTCTGTGGCAAGACATTTCCCGACGTTGGATCGCTTATCGGCCATCTTCCTGCCCACACCGGTGACCGACCTTTTAAATGTGAATTCTGTGGAAAAGCCTTCAAGTTGCGTCACCATATGAAAGATCATTGTCGTGTACACACAGGCGAACGGCCTTTCGCTGTACGCTTTGCGGCAAAACCTTCTCCAGGTCTACCATTCTTAAGGCTCATGAGAAAACACATTACCCCAAGTACATGCGCAAATTATTGTCATCGCCATCGCCGGAGGAAGACAGGCGACCGCCTCCTGACCCGCTGATGCCCTGCGACCTCTCCATGGACGCCGTATGCTTGCCGCGACCTCTCCTCTACCACCGCGAGCCGCCTCCACCGCTCTACCTACCGCCCTCTTCACCCTCGCCCTGACTCCAGCCCCAGTAGTCCCTCCTCACCTCTCACCTTCCTTAGTCTTCACTGTAGCCATTACCTCCATTTCTATCCCAGGAAGCTATGAAATTTTTTTTTGCATTTACATATTGTCTTATAGTTTACACAAATTATATTATAAGTTCTTTATTCAAGTCCAGGGTACAATAAATAGTAATTCTTTAGGCGAGAAATGATAAGGTTCCTCTCCTACATATACCAAAGAGGTACCAAACTCTTTTAAATAAAATTTAAAACAGTCTGTTTAATTTTGTGAATATAATATAATATCTGATATTATCAGAGCACCAAGATACAATTGAACATTGAAATATGTTTCATTTATCTTAACTAAGAAGTGATATTAAAAACCATGTATTATAATTTCCAAGCTTCTTTTGTTTTCCAAAAATATTTCAATCCAATAAATAATTGGCAATTTCCTGGACATTAACTCCTCTCAATTGGTTGTAAAAGTCAATTTAAAAGGAATAGATAGCATGGGTTCTTTTTTAAAATATTTCAACTAAATCATATTTAACAATCTCTATATAAATGAATTCTCATTTTTAATTAATATATTTTTGTCATTATTTTCATTATGACATGTTAAAATAAATACTGCTGAAGGTTATTTAATTTAAATTAATATAATTTTTCAACCCTAACATAGCTTTAATAATTTGAAAGCAAAATTTAAATGGATTTAATGGTTATTCATCAGTTAAAAAAAGTTCCCTTTATTCGTTTTATATCAAAACTAATAAGCTATATACACTTCTTTGGTAACTGATAATATTTTAATGGTTATCAACACTTTTGATTGTAGACCCTCAAAGAGGTAAAAATGTTCTTCTAATTATGTGTATGAATTAATTCATTGTGGCTAACATTAAAGTGTAGTTCAATTTTATACAAACGTATTTACACATTTATAAATAATAATTAAAGTATAGTTTAATAATTTATCATTTAACAAAAGTATTTTAATTATATTAAAACAATAATAAAAGTTAAAAAAATATTTTGGTGAAGTACTTGTAGTTTTGGTTGCTATCTCTGGAAATATAGAAACTATATGATAAAGTACATAGAAATATTAGAAATGAAAAATGTTTGACTTCCCATGTTGAAACATGAATAATGCATTCTAAGCAAACTTTTAAAATCACTTGAATAATAACATTCAATTTGACCTAATAATTGTTGTTATCACTCTGACTACTACTAACATTAAATTCTATATTCTAAAACTGAAATTATTTATAATGATCTTAGTTAAACAATCATTCCTATAATTTTAACAAACAAAACATTTTCTTTACTAACTTTTAGTATTTAAACTTGTATTAGAAAAGTTAGTCTCGAATTCTTCAAAATTACAGATTTATAAACTGTAGATATTTTACTTTGATAGCCTTATTTGTGTTCTAAGGTCTGTTATTACAGAATATTAATAAATGATTAAGGAAATTAAAGAGATTAATAAAGGAATCTCCAGTGAACAGGTGGCTCTTTATTAGAATATTATTAAATATATTATGTATGCCTTTTTCTGATTGTGTTAAAAAAAAACAATAAAATTAGCATTTTTATATCAATACTTTGATGTAAAACCAAGTTATAAATTATTTCAATTTCAGGTCACCACTAGTAAGAATTAACACTTCATTTTGCAAGCATTTTTGAAAAAACACATTAAAAAAATAGTGTATTGTTAATATTATTGTCAGTTGGAGTATTCAAAAGTTCATATCGAATGTCCTGTAATTATTACGTTAATTAATGACAAATATAACATACGAAACAATCATCAATTTATTTGTTATAATATATAAACAAAAATTTAATATTGATTTTTAAAGTTAAAATGAATTATTGGTTTATTTAAAAGTAAAATATTTATCAATGACCGCCTAACAATGTACTCCTAGTATTCTTAAAAGCATGCAGAAAACTATTCAAATCCTATTATACAAGTGATTCTTAAGTACAGTTATTTGGTTTAATAAACAATAAACTTGTTGGTCTGTAGTGGACAAAGTTCTTCAGTAAATTTGAAAATTTAGCCACTCGTTTAATTTTATAATAGTATTTTATTTAGATAGTTATTTATATTAATACATAATCCAAAAATAGCTTGAAAATTATTTTGCCGATGTCAACAAACATGATTCAGGGTGTTTTGTTACTTACTGTTTTATTTTTATTTCTATCAAAGAAGTGTATATAGTTCTTTGTATTATTTTATAGTATATTTCTTTAATATTATCTAATAATTAAGATTGCCAGTTATCTAACTATAAAGAAAATTTAATTTAAAATAAATAATTTTCTCATTTTTTTTTCATTAAACTTCCAATGAGGTCCAAAAAATATAAATATTAATGATTACAAATAAGATACAAAATATTTGCTGATATGTGATTGAAATATTACATTTAAAACTAAATATACTTCAGTACTAAAAACATATTTGTGATAAAAATTATTTATCTTTAATATATCTTTTTCAATAAAATTAGTTGCTTAACTAATTTGATTAACAATTGTTTTAACATTAACACTTTGTTTTGCTCTTTTAAAACGGTTATAAAACAAGAAGGGAAATAAAGTTTACCTTCTTAAGCATATAAAATTATATATATATACGAGTATATCATGATTTGTTTTCCTGACTCAATATCTTATATGATGTAATTTTTTTAAGGGTTGAGGTCTAATGATTTGAAACTAGTCCTTTTGCCGACGTTTCGACATATATGGTATTTATGTCATCTTCAGGGCCACAAAATGTTTGTTTTACAATTAGCACTATTACTACTATTTTGGTTATTTATTACATTTTAAATGTACAATAACACGGAGGAGTTGATTGATAAATCAGTAATTTTAAAAAAAAATCCATAGTCGAAATAATTGATTTATCAATCAATTCCTCTCTGTTACTGTGCATGTATAATGTAATAAATAACCAAAATAGTAGTAATAGTAGTGCTAATTGTAAAACAAACATGTTGTAGTCCTGAAGATGACGTAAATATATGTCGAAAAGTCGGCAAAAGGACTAGTTTCAAATCATTAGACCTCAACCCTAAAAAAATTACATCATATATATATATACAAAACTAAAGTTTATCGGGACTCGGTCAGTTCTTCAGGTTCAAATTAAATTTCATTGCCAACGTTTCGTTCTTTATTTAAAACCTTTTTCATAGGCAGAAATATAAATTTTGAAACAGAAAAACTAAGTATTACATTACAAATTATTTTACAAAGAAAAAATATTATGTGGATTTTAACAACTGTAGCCTGGATTTTTTTTTTTTTTTAAAGCGGTATCAGCCTTTGTATTTTTGTTGAATTCATAAATAAAAGAAGAAGCAAAAATTTCTCTAATACAAAACAATTCATATCATCTTTGGTTTTTATAGAAGTTTACTTCTGCTTTGGCTTCAAAGAATTTTTTACTAATTTGTTCATTTATCCAGGAATTAAGTTGAACCATTTCAGGAGTAAGTAGAAGTAGTTTAGCTGCTTTTCTCAGCCTTGACAGTTTATCTTCCACAGAGTGAAACTTAAAGGCAAGCGTCTCCTTGGCAGGAACAGAAAAGTGTTCTCCTTCGTTTCCTTTCACCCATAAATTAGCAATGTCATCATCAGAGAGATTGATCTCGGTGACCCCCTCCCAATCATCAGGAGGGGTAAGCAGAGCGTTAAACCAATTCAACAGTTCATCTTTTCTCTTCATCACCCACTCTTTACTATGTGATCCAATGTTTTCTTTGTAAAAGGATTTGCGATGACGCAAACATCAGTCGTTTTTGAAGTAAAGACTATCCCGGGACACGGCTTTCCTCTGTTCAGTTATAGTGCAGGAGCTCTTGGAAGTGGGAAGGCTTCCTAAGCTGACACTACGTCTCTTCAATTTCCTTTCCTTCTTATCTGTTTCTTCAGATTTATCAGAAAACTTACAAATTGTAAACGTCTGCCTTTTTATATCAAATTCAGTCTCATCTACTTCCCCACCATCTATAACGTCTTTTTGCCAAACGCTAATAAAACTAAGTTTATTTGTATCAATTCCACCAAATGTACCCATTTTGTCTTCATTATTCTTAGAATCAGGTTCAACTTGATGTGATTCGATTCTTATTGGTGCTTTATCAAAATCTTTTTCCAGCAAGCTTGGATTTTCGCAGAGAACTTTTGATTTTATTGAAGTCTTTGTATATGTTAATCTTCTTTGGTCAGGCAGGGATTTTAAACTTTTTTTAAAATTCAGACTACAGTTGTTAAAATCCACGTACTATTTTTCTTTGTAAAATAATTTGTAATGTAATACTTAGTTTTTCTGTTTCAAAATGTATACTTCTGCCTATAAAGAAGGTTTTAAATAAAGACCGAAACGTTGGCAATGAGAGTTTAATTTGAACCTGAAGAACTGACAGAGTCATGATAAACTTTAGTTTTGTTTCTATTCCACGGTCAATACTTTTATTAATATATATATAATTTTAATCTATTGTTAAAGATGATTGAACCTGAAATTTAGAAACAAACTAGTATGTTTGCCATTAATTGTATATTTCCTTCCCTTCTTTTCTTCTGTTATTTCTAGTAAACATAACTCCGAAAGAGAATATAGAACTGTGTGACAATAGTAGAGTGCTGTATTCCCGATCACCTTAATGAAAGAGCGATTCGAGTACCGGGGTCTGTATCGGTTACCACCGCATGAACACTTTTATCATTCTTTTCTGAAACAACTTTAACTCTAATAATGTTATTACACATTTATACAGATAATAAAGCCAATATTAAATACTAAAGCGTTTCCAGTTGGGAATTATATAGCTTTACCTTGGCCATTAAGTTCCAAAAGTTATTCAACTTTACATTAATGATTATTTTATAATGATAAAAATTAAATGTGCACATGGTTTTAGTTTATTCATTTCATTTACTGACTTTTCTAAATTTATTTTATATTTTGTTTGATAATAGTGTGACAAAACATTAAGGTGGGTAATATTAGTTGTTTGTTGTAAACTAATTGTGAAATAACAATAAGACCTCAGAATTATTAATTGTATTGAGGAGAAACTTTTTAACTATCACTCAATAAAGACTTCCGTTCAAGAGTTCATAGAATAGAGACACCAGTACACAAATTTGATATATTCGTAAAAAAAAATAGATAGATTTTCAAAAGGATTAGGTATTGCGTTCACAGGCTTTTTGAGAGTACACTAAACAATAGGATATTAAAGGAAAGAATATACATGTAGGTAAATATTTTGTAATCAATAAGCACTTAGCAGTTAGTTAGTAAAATTAATTTTGTAACTGGAGAAATTGTCTTCATATTCTTAATATTACTTAGAAAATTATATAATATTTATTATATAATTTTTGAGGAAATGAAAAGAATTTATATTGTATTAAGTGAGTTGTAACTGAATGGACAAATGTAATTTCGATAGTAAATGACTTCATTAAAATTTCAATAGAAATAAATTGTTAAATATTTCTCAAATTTTGTTTTTTAAATTATAAACAATGAATTTACAAAAATTAGTTAATTGAAATTGAATTCGAGTTATCAGGTGGGAAGTACAGCGGAATTCCATTAAGTTTTTTACATAATTTTTTTAAAAAAAATTATGATTGTTATTTAACTGCAGGAAACTTTAGTATTTGATAGGGGGTTAACAAAGTGTTTATTTCCATCCAATGTTGTGGTTGGTATAGAACATGAAACAAGGAGGAAGAGGTTCAATTTTTCTTTTAAATTAATTTGCAAGTCTCATTAACAACTGCCATTGTATTTCATTAATTACATATATAATGGAAAAACAACTAGGAAAATAAAAAAAAACTAAGAAATGCTCTGATGTCTTTTAATTTTCATGTCCACAGAGCATTTGCTTAATTGTTTATATTTTCCTTATTGATTTTTCAGTTATTTTTTTTTATTTTCCTATATATATATATATATATTTCTAAAATACTTTTTTGATGAAAATATGATCAGAAATGGACAAATAGAGTTCAATGGACATAAAGAAACATAGAGAAATTAAAAGCACACACTTACAGTCTCTAATTTTCGGTTGAACCTTCTTCAGGAAAGATAAGAGAAGGAAAACAAGCGCACTGGTACAGAGACTGGTACAGGAACTCTATACCGTCTCTGTACCAGTGTGCTTGGTTTCTCTCTCTTATCTCTCCTGAAGATGGTTCAACCGAAAAAATTAGATATTCTAAGTGTGTGCTTTTAATTTCTCTATGTTTCTTTATGTACAATTGAACTGTAGATTTCTAAAACAATATTTTTAAAAAAAAAATATGGCAAACTTATCAGTTAAATAATTTAACTTATACAATATCCTTGTCTAAGACTACATTAACTAACACTGAGTGTTTCATTTTTATTGGTCCTTCCCAATCATGTTTTTCTACTTTTTTGGCCTTTCAGAAAACAACGCTTGTAGGACACCACCGTATCATAATTTCACATGTTAGGCTTTCCATTTATTTATTCTTTTTTCTCTTTTTTGAAGATTGTTTTTGGTCAAAAGTTCTTGATTACCAATCAAGAATACAATTTCATCATGGGTTATATGTTCAGTTTTGTATTTTGCCATCATTAGAAGGGAAAAGATATCTTGGTGTAAAGAAAAGCAGAAAACACTTTTCTCACCTTTCTCCCTCAGATCACTTCTTCTCTTGATTATGATTTACATCAAGAGATGTAAAATAGTCTTAGGAGTTTTTAAATTTTCCTGTCTCACTGCGTATATTTATATAAACTTTAGGAGCTTTGAAATAACAATATTTACTATATAAAAGTTACATTCATATAGTAGGTTCCAATTAAAATAAAGAAAAAAAAGAGATAAAAATATTAAATGAATCTGATGATTTTTCAGCTACAGACTGAAATCAAGACTGATTGATAGATACTGAGATACTGAGCTCTGTTTTGTGTGAAATTCTGAAAAAATGATTAAACTTTAATCCGGCATAAAATTATTGATCTGTACCAATTATTTAATTAGCACAGCTTAATAAGAAATAATATTAATATTCTTAAAAATAAATTTAATTAACAAGGTGAACTTATAAAAGATTTTTTTTTTGGTATTTACAAGCATATTTTAAAGTAGTGTAATTTATTTCTTTTTTTTAATTCAGTTTACAATAAAAATACAGTTTAGTTCTATAAATATTATCACTGATGAAAAGAGTTAATTTTGCTCCTTTGTTTAAACGATTATTTTTAAAGAATTTTTTAATATAATTTTTTAAAGAATATTTTTCATTTCTTTTATAGGTGCTATTTATTAGCTACGTGAAAAATATTTCTAAAGTGATAATAAAGTTTCATATATTTTTTTTAGAATTAACTTCAGGAGAAATTTAAATTAATTCAAACTTAGTCTATTTTTTTATCACTGTAATAAGTTATGCTTTTGAAATTTACTGATTGATTTAAAATATATAATATTTTTAATCAATTTATTTAATTGTTAATGTACTCTGGATTGAAATAGTAAAAGCTGCTATAATATTGTTTCTGGGTTATGTTGAATTATGATTGACTGCGATGGCAATAATCAGTCTTGGACATATTATATTTCATTTTCATGGATCTATAGGTCTCGTATTTCAATTCTTTATTGAAGGGAAATAGAATACTTGTCAGCATTTACGAGTCAGCTGAATTCACAATTGTAAATTGCTTACTTAAAAATCAATATTAAAGTGTGAGAAATAGAGCAACTAAAGAATTCATGATTAAGAATAAATCACTGGCATAAAAGAAAAGCCCAAGAATTGATCATTTAAGGATCAGAAGCTGATACAGAAAGCATTTTTGTCAATATCTAATATGTACTTACCCATAATTTACCTATTAAGTAAAATAGAATGCACCTTCTGACCCCATAATGCCCTCATTCGACCAAGATTCATTAGTGTCCTTCTGACAGATTGAAAATGTCCGTTACCAATTAAGAAATGAAGTAAATTTTCCAGGGGAGAAACATTCTTCTTTAATTGTGGTACTTCTGTGGTACTACTACTACTACTACTACTATAATAATAATAATAATAATAATAAATTTATTTAAATATTACATTGAAATATGATTTGTTAAAATAATTTATTTTCCATTTAAATCAATTATTACTTTGAGTCAAACTCAATTTTCCCCTCTAATCAATTACTCATTGGTAAAATTAAAATCTATGAATAATGGGTACGTCGTTGAAGGTAATATTTAATCACACAACTAATGACCTACTTATAGGAAATTTAACTTATATAGAGTTAAAAATGCAAAACCAATGGTTTAATTATTTCTTGAACAAACAAGTCCAGTGTTTCATGTAAGTTATATTTATTTAACTGTACTCTAAAATAATAAATTAAATTGAGCAAATTGAGTAATCTTCTCTTAACTGTGATTTTTTTGGTTGTAGAGAAATGTTAATTGAATATATTAAATATTATTTTGTAAGTTTTAATGTCAACAAAAGTTTACGTTTTGTAATTGTGTAGTTTGATTTGTGTTTACAGATGTGTAGTTTTGATGCAATCACTGTTGTATTTAAACTTCTTTTAAGGCATTATTTTGAAATACAGTTTTCAGTCGGGTAGTTCATGTACCAATGGATATAATTTTAAATTCAATCAGACATATCCATGTTTGGTTCTAATGTCATAGAAACATGTACCATTAACTAGTTTTAAAATATGTTGACCAATTATTAAAATTATGTACCTAATGTAATGTTTATTTCATGGATTTAGTATTACATAATATGGTTTCAAAAACCTCAATGTTACTGTTATTGCATAGTTTATTGGTATTATCCTTTTTTTTTGTTAAATTTTCCTAATTGAGTGTATAATGATTTACTAAATTTGAAGAGATGGGTTTAGAAAGTTTTAAAGAATGATAAATTAATCTCTATATGGTAATCTAAATATTTCTAAAGTGATAATAAAGTTTCAGTTTTTATGTCACTTGAAAATATACCGAATTATGTTTCATTTTTTTCAGCAATTGTTCTAAAAAGCTATTTATTGATATGAACATCATTAGCAATTATTTATTTTTATGGTAGAATTTGCCATCCAAATTATAATAATTAAATTATAAATATTAAATTAGTTATAGCAGTACTTTTATACTAATATTCATTTATTTTATTTTGAATTAACCGGAATTCGTCGAGAATTTATGGACTCGTTTTACGGATTCGTTGGAATTTATGATTGATAAAAAAATTTTAATTCCTGAATTTACTTATGTACCTAATTTGAATATCACTAACAAAATTGGTGCATCTTATTTCAGTTTTTTAATGAAAACAGCTTATATTTAAACAAAAATAATGTGTTTTATGAGAGTTTTAGAAGTTAATCAGGAATATTACTATTGTCATTTTAAAAATTTTCAATTAAAGAAATATTGCAATTTCAGGTAGCAAACTCTTTTAATCTTTTGGATGAAAGAACTATAAGTAATATTATTTCTCGTTTTAATGGTATTAAACTAAGCACAATTACATTAATTTATTTCATAAACTGTGGAGTGGGCCATGTTTCAAATTTTCTTAGTAAATTTCAGGTGCTGATATTGACTAGTCGCATGCTAAACTCAGTCAATGGAACCATCGTTGATTGTTTAAAAATATAATATAAATTATTAAAACAGAATAATTGTAATTATTTATGTAAAAATTTTCAAGAAGATTAATATTCTTAATAAATACTGGAAGATAAATTCCTTTGTAGTTTAAAGCAAATTGACTGAAATATTAAGGATGGTGTATTTATGTTTTTATTGTTCACGTTTAATTTGGTTGATTCTCACATCTTTTGAAAATTTTACTAATTTGGAATCATCGATACAACTAAACAACTATTATAAATATAATATTTAATTATAATATGTTTCAAAAAATTTTGTGACATATTATTTACAATATATGGTTAACTTAATAACATAAAAATTAATAAAAGGGTAGTTAAACTTGTTGAATAATAATGTAGGTAGTGTTCATACTTGCTAATTGAACTTTTATTCGAGTACTTCACAATTACTATAATTTAATATAATTATAGTTAAAATTAGAGTTATAAAGTGGAGGATTAAGAACGAATAGACTTCCTAACTGAAAATTGAAATTCTTTTGGTCTGTTGAGCCTTGGCCACCTCACCCACAACTGCTTTTTGTATATATCTGTTAATTCTATTTGTGTGGCACAAGATAAATAAATTATATGTAATTGAAATGAAATGTTCTTTCATGAAAATCCAGTCATCATACAATAACTAAAATTGAATTTCCTCTGAGGTCATTAGTTATAGTATTAATCAAGAAGGACCAAAAAATTAGTATCAAACTAAAGTTTTATGATTCATAAAAAGTTGAAGTCATAGATTTTCCATTCATATTCAAAGCATATTTCCTGGGCAAACAATTTATGTCTCTGTCTTTTTTTATTGCTTTAACCTCGCCTTGGATATAATAAATTTAGAATTTTGTCATAATTCTAAATATTTGTTAATCTATTAAGCTTATTAGGCATTTGCTTCTTATTTGCAAGATCACTACGTTACTTTTTATAAGTGGCTTTAAGATTGTTTTATTGGTATTTTAGAAACATTTGTAATGACTTTTGGAAAGAGTGGTCTAAATAATTACTAAATTGGATAAAGGCCGAAGGAAAACGAAAAAAAGTTATTGTAATGAAATAGAAAAAATGAAAAGTTTTTTGAATATTACATTTTATTGTATAATTCATAAACTGTAACATATGTAAACAAGAAAAACTTTCAATATACTGATACTTTTGTGGTATGTGATATTAAGCAGGGTTTTTATTTTCAAAAGATGAATGGGTTTCATGGGAAAAAAAGTATATAATTATGAAAAGATATATACAAAATAATTTTGTTAGATTTACGATAAGGCTTTGGTATGTTTTTTGATTAGAAGTGATAACTGTCTGTGATACTGAATGAATACTGATAGCGAGACTGAAAACGTATCTACTGTTGATCTTGCAGGTGAGCAAACCAATAAATGACATTCCTCAGCCAATTGTTTCATAAAAAGAAAACAGTTTCACTTTTAAATGAAATTATGAAATATTTTTGTTAATTTATAGTTAAACATAAAACATATCTGTTAACTTCTTTGAAGTTACAGTTAAAAATAATATATTTGTAGCTATAGAATAAGAAAGGGCATTGAAAACTTATTGTTATAAAAAAATGTATTTTTTTCTTGTTTTTAACTGTTATGAATTGTATAATAGTTTTCCTAATGATTGTAAAATATTTTTCACATTTATCTTGACTTTTTAATGAGTCAATTATTTTGTTTAATAATAAACTTATTTATTTAACTTAGTTCCTGATTTTTGATGTTAAAATAAACTATTTTGTGGTAATAATTGTATAAAGTTTATATAACGATGTTATATATTTATTTTTCTGTTGTAGCAACTGATTTTAGTTGATTAAATAATCTATTTGTTGAATATTGTCTAGGTAACTCTAGTTTTTAGGCACTTACTGACTAACTAGTTCCATATCTTTAGTAATTATAAAAAACATAAATTAAAGACATAATAAGTTAACGAATATTCATTAAATCATTACTTCTATTATATAATCATTATTTTATGAGACAAACAGAAGTTTTATTGTTCAGCAACTTCTCGTTCAGTTCAAAGGAATAAGTTTTTGTTTATGTATTTTCAAGTAAATTGATTTGATTGTGTTCAAAAATCAGGTAAATGTTTGCCACCGACAATTACATAAATTTCTAGAATTTATTAAATAACTTTGAGGTCTAATAGCATCGTTTAATAAACAACTTTCGTATTTAATGAAGATTGATCTTGTCTTATTCTCTTGACAATAGAGAAAAAATTAGGAACAATGTATTATTTTTAACCATTATTGCAATTCAGACCGCTAAAATAATATTCTATAAAAAAAAATCCCTCAACTACCCTTTCATTGGGTTAATAATATTTTTAATAACAATAACCAATACTGTTTTGATTCATTACTTAATTTGCTGTCAATATATTTCACGTAATTAAAGGAAATAAATTTGTTCTAATTTATTGAAAATCTTTAAATATTTTAAGCTTCTTGATCTAAAATATATATTATCTTCATCCTTAAAATATTTTCCTGTAGAAGTCATAATTAAAATTTCTTTTAAAATTTAAACATACTTTTTTTTTTCCTCTGACGTAATGGTTCATATTATTTTGTTTTCAAAGGTTCATTCCTTTTTAAGTTCTGAATTAACTTCTTTATTTGTTGTCTGGAATATTTATATTTGTCATATTTTATATCTTGTAAAACTGTCTTTCAATAAGTATATGATTGTTGATTATTATACGATTTCTTATATTTTTTTTGTATTGTAGGATTATGAACAAGGTTTTCAATCAGGGTTAACTTACAATACGACGTTTCGGTTATATCTCAAATTTTTAATTGTCTAAAATACAACTAAAACTAGAAATCATACAAAATACAACAATTAAACAAACAGCATAAGAAGCAAAATTTCAACGCAAGAAATATTACAAATTTCAATATTCCAGGATATATATATATAAAAAGATATCCAAAAGTTTGTTGACTAAAAAATACTATTGTCCAACTAGACAACATTTATATATCTATAATAAACTTTTTATCAAGAAGGGGTCAGTTTCTCTGACCTTATCACAGTTTCATAGCCGAATATTGGTTTTATCTAAAACCTTTTTGAGAATCATAATTACAGCAAATTGTTAATAAAAATGAACCATTACATCAGATGCTTAAAATGAGAGATGAGTAATTTCAGGAAAATGGAAATGTTTAACAACTCTGTAGTTTTAACAAGCATGTCATACAAAGGTTTTAAATAAAAACTGAAACTTCCACTTTGAGCTGTTTCATTTGAACTTCGAAAACTATCCAATCACTGATGAAAAATGGAACTAAATTATATCCACAGTCGATACCCTTATCAAATCAATATTTATATTAGCTTAGTGTCACCTAAGAGGTGCACTTTCCCTGAGATAAATGTAAAAATGTCGAAGTGAGTTTTATTTGTAATAGTCTGTGTTCACAATAAAACTAAACATCATTCAAACCATATAAGAGAACGCATACTACGAGCAAATTTCAAACAACCGTTCTTCAGATTAGAAGATGAACAGTTGTTAATAATATTGACGTAGTATGAGTACCAAATTCATTTCTGTGTGATTTATATATATATATATATATATATATATATATATATGTTATAAATTTTTTTAGAGTTTACGTCTTAGGATTTGAACTACTTCTTTCACCAACTTTATGACATATATTTATGTTTTTCTCAGAACTACAAGCATGTCTTTACAATTAGCACTATTACTAAAGCAATTTTGGTTATTGTTTATATTTATATATAATCTACATTTTAAAATTAAAAATGAAGGATAATTGGAAAGGTAGCAACTGATAACCTGGTAAGATAAATATGGATCTCACATTCAGAAATATAGAGATCGATATATTAGTTCTGAACAAATAATAAAACCATTCTTCAATGTGAGAATTCATGTTGTTATACCAGTTATCAATTACTACCTTTCTAGTTACCCTTCATTTATAAATTTAAAATTATATTATATATAAATGTAAACAATAACCAAAATTGTAATAAGAGTGCTAATTTTAAAGATGTTTGTAGTCCTTAGGAAGGCATACATATATGTCGAAACGTTGACGAAAGAAGTAATTTAAATCCTATAACCTAACCCTTTATATATATATAGGTTTCCATAAAAGTTATACAATTATTGCTTTTTTCTTTCGGATTCGTTAAACTAAAGCTATAGTTTAATCTTAATATTTAAAGTATAATAATCTGTTGGCATTTATTTCACACTAATAACTTTGTATACAAAAAATAATGAAATGGGTTAATGAACAGAGTATTGATGTACTTTTTATATAAAAAAAGTTATTTGCTTTCATTTTTGACAATTGTCAGAAATTAGTTGTTGAAAATCAATAAATAGTAATCTATAAATAAATATTAATGTTACTTCAATTAAGAAAATTATTTTTTCTTCTAATTAAAAATTCTAATGAATTATTCATTGTGGGTTATTGTTATATTGACAGAATAGGAAAAAATCGTCCATCATATTTCCACCACACTATTTAAAATGTATTAAATGGTTTTAATATTAAGGAATATAAGTTATTTTCTAGAAAAGAATATAAGTAAACAATTTATAAATAATTTGATTTAATTTGCTAATTAGTTTGATTATCTAGTCTTTCATTCAAATTGTCTAAAACAAGAAATAATTATTACACATTATTAGCGAGTTACTAGAGTTATTTGGCAATTAACAATGTGTACTGCATTTATATCCTTAGGTACTTACTCAGCTTTAGTGTGTCACGTTTATTATTATAAATATTTTTCAAACTTTTTCGAAATCATTCTGTCAGTGGTACAACAAAAAATTTCCTATTTATTTAAAAGAAAAAAAAAATTGTCATGGTATCATTTCTTTTTAAAAAATTAAACTTGATACTTAAAACATAGTTTAATTTTACAGTTAATGTAAAATTTATACTTAGTTTATTAGTGCACTTAAAATTTAGATGTCTACAAAGTCAAGTCGTTTTTTGTGCTTTGAAATTAATTATCTGGAGGTTCCAGAATAGTAGACGAATTAACACTTTTGTCTAAGAAAATGTTTTATACACAGATTTATATGTTTAGGTAACATTCCATAGTTAATGAGGGAGAATATATTTGAATGGTTTTTATATAAGTATATAAAAAAAAGAAGGAAAGATGATAGCAGTTATTAGGTTGTTAACGAATCAAATATATTTTCTGTATTGTTGAAGAAACATACTATATGTGAATTTCTATTTGTAGTTCAAGTTAATTGAATTCTGTGATAGTTTGTGATGACTATCTTGTGCTTTGTTAATTCAGTTCAAAATTGGATTGTTATAAGAGCTAGAGAGATAATGAATTCAAGATTAGATATATTTACGTAATTTTAGAGAATTGTTTTTTTGTTGTGTAAATAGTACTAATTTAATAAATAATTTAAGTTTTATTTTTCTTCCTTCTTCCTTTTTCTTCCTAATCAATAAATAAATTAGGAACAATTTATATTTTATTAAATACTTATGAAGGGTCCCCACCAATATCCCTTGAATGCTGGAGGCTTTAATTAAATTTTCTGACTTGAAACATTTAAATATGTGATGACAAGATAAGGTATTTTATTTTGAAACCTATATCATTTAATGAATTTAATTATACCGTTAGGGTTAAATGATTATAAAATACAAAACTGTTTTCATCAAAGAAACTAATTGTAACAAAAATAACAATATATATTATTAAAAAGAAGTAATTTTGAAATTGTCTTTCACAACGTATCCTGCGACATTTCAATGTAATTAATTTTTTCAAGTCACTTCATAATTAATTTTTAAATATTATTTTTATACAAATGTACTTTATTTCCCCTGATTAAGATAATTCGATGACTATAATCTATTAGAGATACATCATTTCGTTTATTACTAGTCTGGGTGAAACAATTGATGTTTATTTTATTATTTTATTTAAAATTAAAAAATATAGTTACTTAGATAAAATCTGATATTAATAGTTGTTTTACTATAGTTGATAAGACTATATTTTAACATTTTGCTTTATACGCCAATGTGTATTAACATGTTGCAATAATTACAAATTTTGAATTGTTTAATTTGTAAAATACAAATCTAATTGTAGCGTAACGAACACAGTTTAATAATTAAAACTTGTGGGAGTTCAAATAAAATAGAAGAGATAACCCTTTCCAAATTCACACATGCATGAATTACTATTTGCAAATATTTAAACATAAGAATTATTTAACAATAATTCAAATTAAATCTTAAAATTAGCTAATTATAAAGCATTCACAAAATGAATCTATCTTGAAACTATTTACTATGTCAGTAAAAAAACTATGCATGCAAATTAATAATTTACAAAAACTGATACATTAATAACTTTCCCTTAGATCATTTTTAAATCATAAATTTACATGTTACCAGTCTTCCACTTTTGTTTGTTAATAGGACTGAGAGTCCTTTCCTTTAATTATTTTTACTCTTATTATTTTCATTTTCTCGATTCTCATCCGCATCTGCTTCTAACTTTTCCTCTTGTAACTCAAGTTGGTAGACCCTTCATAAAGGTCTGACAATTATTCCTTGAAATGTTTATATCCTAACCAATTTGAGTTGGTTCTTTTCCTTATATTAGTTCAGTGACAATTCCTATTGAACAGCCGAGTCGCCTATTCTCATTTCCTATAAGAATAACATTTCCAAATTTTGTGTTCATCACAGGAGAATTTTCTTAATAAATTTTTGATTATAAATAATCTATCGACAACATGAAGCAGTTGGTGGATTTAATTTCATATTTTATTCTGTTTAAATAACATTTCTTTTCAACTATATCCCAGTCAAACTTTTCCAGAGCATCATTGGTGCATTCTACAAATCAGAGCATTTATTGTATGAATATAAGATATAAAATATTAATTTTCCTGAGGCTTTCATAAAACTTTGTAGATAAGCCTACCGTTCCTCTGACATTTAATGCTAAAGGTTTTCTACATTTTTCTACAAGTATCTAAATATTTTGTTTGGATAAGTTTCATAAAATATATTTTCAACATTGGAAAATCCTGCACAAGAAATATCAGTGCGTCATTAACACTATCCATCTCTTCAAAATAATCTTTCAGTATTTGGAAATTACAGTCACACGGATTTTTTTTTTTAAAAAAATTGGACATCGACTCTAACTTCTTCATAAATTATTTTTGTTTTAGCTATTTCCAAAGCCTTGACTTCTGATAAATTCTTGGAAGAATCAGTTAGTTTTTTTTTAATCTCTGTGGTATCTCCCACTATCTCAATTCAAAGAGGTGTTGATTATAACTTCTAGTTTTTAAATTGGCTAAATTGATAGAACCTTGTGCATGTCGTCATTTAGTTAATTTATTGAGTGTTTTTATGTTTTGAACAAATATTGCCCATGATTTTAGTCTTTCAGTTCATGCAATTGTGACTGAAGAATCAGTACAACAAAATATTGGTTTATAATGTGGTTCAAAAACCATACTTCCAATAATATAAAACTGTCATTATCTCAAATCTTGGAAGAGTTAAACATATCTTCAGTGCTACTCTAACAATTTTGGATCTTTTAATTATTGGAACTATTTTACATTTTGCCAGAATTAAACAGGTACAACTGGGCTGAAGCTTCAACACCATATTTAAAAAAATAACAGAAGCTTAAACTGTCCTACCTTTGCTAAAAAATGCATATAACTTGACTTCTTAATGACCATTGTTGTAAGAATTTCACATTCTCCGAATAAACAAAGTTGATTGAGCCACTCTCAACAACATTATTAAGAAGTATAGAAAGATATACTATCTTTTTTCCACCACTGGAACCTCAATGAATCCTGATCTCAGTTTTTCTACTCAAGTGTATAAAATTTCTTTTCTGAGTTGGGTTTTTGACTCTGACGAAGACCGCTTGTTACGGTTGAAAGATCTTAGTCTTGTTTTCCCATTTTCTTATTGTGGTTTGATCATTGATTGTTATTTCACGTGTTTATGTGAAATCTTTATATGTATATTTAAAATAAACTGTGGCACATAGACAGAAACATAAAAAAGACTCATTTTTCAATATTTCGACCGATATATGTTTATCATTTTATATATATATATATATATATATATATATAAAATCCAGCTATCAACCTGAACTGTTAACTGAAGAGGTGTTTTTTTCTTAAATTTAATTTTTTTTTAATATGTTTATTTTTGTTTTATTAATTTTCTGTTCAATTGAATTTTATAAATCAGCAGTGTTCAAAATTTTGTTGTCCACGGGCTATTTGTCTTCTGCTAACATTTCAACTTTCAAAGAAGAGAAGCGATTTAAAAAGTTAATCCATTTTTCGGATAAATAATTTATGTAAATGCAAAAAAAAACATAAATTAAAGATATGCAAAACCCTAACGAGAACTTTAATTTGGGTTCAACGATTTTTTTTTAAGTATTTACCAAATTTGTGTTGCAAGTGGAACTACATTTTCAGGTATTTTCTTTAATGAAATTTCTATACATTAATTAAATTTAAATATTAATCCACCAAAGATTTGGCTTTACTCGTCGTAAATATCCGACCTTTGATTATTTCTATATAATCATTATCCCAACAGTCTTGAATAAATACTCATATTTCTCATTTCCAGTTATAACAGAAATAATCCCTTGACTTGTATTATAAATTTTTACTTTTCTCCAAAACAACAGTAAAATTACAAATATTGATAATATTCCTTATTTATTGCTAACATGGTATTTATGTCTTGTACATATAAAAGTCTTTACTTCTCTTGTGAGTTAAATATAACATTTTTTAAATTTTTCCTCAAAGCAAATTTAATTTCTCTGGGAGTCGCAAAATCATTTACAGAGTTCCATGTTGCCCGCGAGCGACTGTCAGGCAACAGTCCTGTAAACTATATTTTCCGCTCGGCTTCAAGTTATTGAAACTCCAAAAGTGGCCTTTGTGTAAATAAAAATAACAGTTTTTTAAAAAGATAAAAGAATATCAAAAATTGATAATTTATTATTTAAAAGAAAAAAAATTGTTTTTTTAAGTGATATGCATGAATTATAATTTCTTATTTTGTTTTGATAAATATTAATATAGGAGCATAAACTTTTCAAAGATACTTCATTAACCTTCTCCTGGTTGACTACACAAGGCTTCTGTCAAAACCTACGTTAATTATGCTGGACATAATCCAGCTACCAAACGAGGTTGGCAGAAGTTCCACCGTGTCGAAGTGGTGCCAATCCTTTTCCAATCATTGCTTCTTTCTCCACCAAAGTTTCTCATAAGACCCTATTAGACATTTGCATAAAGTCTTCGTTTGGCAGATTTCAACTTAACCACTTTTTCTTCATCAAAACCAGTAAATACTACGTTCGATTATAATACTAAACTTCCATCACAGAAAACACAGATTATTGATCCCAATATATTGAAATGAATTTAAACCTTTTTCCTTTTTATAAATGTCCTTTATCTCTTTAGTTTTCATAAAATTCTGAACTTTTTTTTTAATACTATTATTATTAACCAGTGGTTTTTTTAAACATCATCTCAATTCAAACTTTAATTAATGAACAATAACTTTCATCTAACCAACAAATTATTTACTCACGTGAAGGGAATCGAACCTATATCTCTATGGTATAGTTATGCTAGGATAATGAGTGACTTCCCTAACTAAGCCAGATCAGCGGTTTCTTTATGTAGAGGAAGTTTTAATTGGAATGAATAATTTTAAATTTTTAATTTTAGTAAGAAACAAAATAGCTGATGAGAGTCAATGAAGAGGGGTTTTTTGAATAATCTGTATTTGACGACGGCAAATCAATGAAGATTCGTTCCGGTGTTACCAGACCTCTGTGAACCACTGACTTGAGAGTGGTGTAGGAAAGAAGAAGGGTGCATCATTTAAGGGAGGGGGTAAAATATAGGAAATAAATTAAAAGCAACAAAAATCTGAATTTACATCACAATAATTAATGAAGTTAGTTAAGTTTTAACTCCTCAACAGGAAGCACTTGGTCTGAGCCTTTTAAATTACTGTAATGTAATTTAATATTTAATTTAATTTAATATTAAATTACTAGACATTTAATATTTAAAAGTATGGGGTTATATATTGAATTACCATATTTAGTCTCAACATACACATAGGCTTTCAGTTATTCCAGAGGATTACGATTTGAACAGAAAGGTTTGCTTCGCATTTCATCTTGCAGACTGAGCCAAAATATTTACCTAACATCCGTAATTTTTCAGAATTTGAAATCTCCATCACAAAAACAAATGATGGACGTGCCTTTGACCATTATAAAAGTGATTTTATGAAGCCAATCTATAACATAAGAAAGATGCAGAAAACTCCAGGTTTGTTGTCTTTTAGCGGCAGCAGGTTACCAGCAGACTATATAAACAACTTTAATGAAAATTTCCAATCAGTTGGTATTTAATTTCATGAGGTGTGTATCTGGTGATGTCTGTGTGATGTAGGGTCGGGAAGCTCGCTCTGCGAGGTCCACCTGGAGCGCATTCTAGTTGGCCAATTGTTCCTATCTTAGGCTTGGGTTTGTTACTTCTAGGATTTAGCATTTTCAGTTTTCAATTTTATTGTTAGAAATCTCGATAACCTTACAGCCCCTGGTTCTTTGAATGTTTTAGATCTGTTTATGAAAATATTTTTTAATATCTCAAACAAAGATACCATAGAGAAATAATAAGCATGAGAAAAACTATAACATGATTTCTTGAAATACTAAGTAGAGTATTTTTTTCACAAAATCACATTATTTGGTTCGTTATTTTGAAAGGTAGATGAAACGTTTTTCCTTGACAAGAACCCATTTTTGTAATTTATGGAAAATTAATGTTTCTCTGAAACAACTGAAAAAAAGTTGTTTGCTCAGAAAGAATGTTGTATTCACGTTACATTTGTCCACTTTTAAGTCAGTAAATATCAATTAGTAACAAAGGGTAAACTGTTATGCTATGGAGCCACATAATTTATGAATTTATATTGGAGATAAATTGAAATGCGGCCTTATGTTGCAGGAAGTGTGCATCGTGGAGGGCGAAGGCGGAGGACCCTCCAGCAGCAGGGGCATTGAGACACGGCTGGGCCGACTGCCCTTCCAACTGCTGCCAGGTGGCGGACTGGCAGGCCTGTACGGAGAAGGACTGCTCAGTCTGCTAGGTGGACTGGAGCAGCTGGGCGTGCGCTGCTCCCTCTGCCTGGCGGTGTTCCCGTCACCCTGGCTGCTCGACCAGCATGTCGCTCTACAGCACCCCGGCCAAGCCGTGTCGCCGGTCAGTCCCCATCGGACTGACGCCGACAAGCCTTTCCGGTGTGACCAGTGCGGCCAGAGCTATCGCTACCGTAGCGCCTACCTCAAGCATCGCGAGCAAAACCATCGCGCACGCCTTCCTGCTGACAAGCTCTTTACTTGCGATGTGTGTGGTATGCAGTTTAGGTACCTTAAGTCCTTCAAAAAGCACCGGCTCAATCATACTCTCGAAAGACTTCACTCCAGGCCGAAGGAGGATGGCCAGGAAGAAGTGACTAGTTCCAATGAAATTGTCCGTCCAACTTCGCGAGCGGAACAAGATGATACTGTTGACTCGGCTGCCAAGTGCGACCCTGACAACGCATCTCTGATGAGCATTCTGAACTCTCGCCAGCGCACTCCCCGTACGTTTGCTTGCCCGTTTTGCGGCAAGTGTGTGAGGTCTAAAGAGAACCTCAAGCTGCACGTGCGCAAGCACACTGGCGAGAGACCATTCGCCTGCCTGTTCTGCGGAAGGGCCTTCGGAGGCAAGTCAGATCTGACTCGCCACCTGCGCATTCACACCGGCGAGCGTCCCTACCACTGCGAGATGTGCGGCAAGTGCTTCGCTAGGGCCGACTACCTGTCCAAGCACCTCACCACCCACATCCACCACCAGTAGGCCCCTCCCATCCTCACTCTCAGTCCACATCCCACCCCTCTGTTTCATTCGCTATACACTTTTCTTCTTTTTTAGAAATGTAGAATTATACTCTACATTTCCCAATGAAATAACAAATTTGTCATTATGTCCTAACGAATATTTCATTAACCTCGCTACCTTACAGCAATAATTGAAGCAGTAATTCAGCTAGAGAATGGTGTTCGCATTTATATCTCAGCCTACCCGTTTCATCAGCTTTTAAGATGATACATGTTTTTATAAGCGAGTTTTCACAATACTTTTCTCTTAAACAACTGAACTTATTTAACCGGTTTGTGTTAATTCAAACTATGCTATCAAAAATTGACATTTCTTGCAATGAATTAACAGGACCATTTGCCGTCTGTTACAAACAGATTTATTTCATGCTTATCGTTCAAATGTGAATGAACTAAAGACGACATTGTTTGAAAAGGCCGTCAAACAAATAAATGAAACAAATTGAACGGTAAATAACATTACTTTTATAAAAGTGTTGTAACATATTTTCATTCTTTAGAATTAATTATTTTAATTTTAATAATTTCTTTAACAAATTTTAGTAGAAGAAAATTTTTCAGTCCAGATTTATAACAAATAAATAATAATTAAACTGTTGTGTTTGTTCATAATATATATAAGATAAATAATTGTGGTCATTTTTTAATCTCAGATTAGTAGCAATCAGAATCAAGGTAACATAAAACTATCTGTCGGTCCTTATGTTCTAGTCTGCTATTTTAGTATTAAAAAATCTTTCATACAGTAAAGGTTTTACTATGGTCACAAGACAAATTCTATTTTTATTTTGGTACATCATATCTACTAATAAGATTAAAAGTTAATGTTTGTAGATCAAATAATTTCAAACATTATTATTCCAAAACATATGCAATTTTTTTTTTAAGTCAGGACTAAACTAATTCTTTTTGGTTTGTGATTTTTATTGACTAATGAATACATTGATTGGATATTAGTGAAAAAATTGTTTTTTTCTAGTTATAAACAATTAATAGATGCGTACCAGTAAAGTCGAATGCCATTCCTAGTTTATGATGAAATTTACTTATTATAGGAGAGAATTCCTATTGGTATTTATATGGAAGAAATATGAACATTTTTTTTTTTTTTTTTTTGATGAATATACCATTTCTTTCATTAATTAAAGTGATATTAGGAAATTTATAAACAGTTATAAATGTCTGATTAATGTTATAGCAATATTCATCACGAATTCTGTCTAGAAGAAATAAACGCCTACTCGAAAAAAATTAGCGTATATAGAGCTTCAGTCCTGACTGATAAACATGTCACTGGACGCTAAAGCAGTTTTGTAGGTGAGAATATTATCTTTGTTTCACTAGTAACTCGAATTTTCTTTTCAAAAGACAATGGGCTTTAAGAAATAATTACCTTTATATATATATCAAATAAATCAATAGCATGGGTAGGTTGAATCAATAGTCATTATATTTCATCAGTTAATGAAATATTTATTTAATTGACAACTGATTTCTTTGAAAAGGTGAACAATTTAATGTTATCAATTCAAAATTTGAGCTTGGTTAATTTGAATTTCCTTATTTCAGTGTTTATGAAATAATATCTTGAAACCAAGGTTCGGGTGTCTAAAATTATTTAGAGATAAAATAATAGTAACTAATTAATTTGGTAGTTAAGAATAATACAAGTAAATAATAATTTAAATCTCTGAAAATATATCCTAATTTTACAAGATGTTATAATTCCTTGGGAAATTGGATAAAATTAATTATTTGTTTTCTACTTCCTAGTCTGCTGCAACTGAAATATATTTATAATATAGTGTCCATCATTAATTATTTAAAAATTAACAAGGTTTTGTACCAAATTTGTGTAAGAGAGTAATTGTTCAGTTTTGGTAAAATTATAATTGATTTATAATTAATTATTTTAATTATACTGAATTAAGTTTAAATAATTTCATTTTACCTAATTAAGCAAAATATATTCCTTTTTAACACATTACCTGGACTTACTTCAGTTATGTTGCTGAAAATTATGTTGAAATAAAAGAAATAGTGATTGTTCTCTTATCGGATTAGAATGAGATTATTTTATCATTGTCGACTTCTTTGAATATAATAAACAATATTTAAATTATGTTGTTTGTATTTTGAAACGTGTTTATATTATAAAAAGAAGTAAAGAAGAGAATATGGCTGACATATTTGTCGATTAGTTGCGTTCTTGTTCCCTAGAGCGCACTCATAGTATTACATTGAGTCAGTTTTATTTATCTCATCATTTTATTTATATTTCCTTATTTATTAATTACACATTTATTACTATTATATACAAAACTTAATAATAATTCACTACTTATTTAATGTGTAATTTTCAAGGTATTATAATCAAATTTTAATAAGTTTTTGACTAAAACTGGACACCCAAATTGGTAGAAATGTAATAAATGTATTAATTTACTTTGGTTAAATTAATTTGGTTCATTTAATTTTTTTATTTAATATTTAAACATTATTATTTGTGAGAATGAGGCTAACGATTTTTAATTATTGATTCAAACTGTTAAAATGATTCCTACCCAAAGAAATTAAAAAAAAAGCTTTTTATTATTGGAAAAGCAAGACCATTGTCTTTTTTATTCGTTACGATAGAAAACGGACTTTTATTATTAAACGTGCGCCAATATATATTCGACTGACTCACCAATACTGCCATTAAAAGAAAAGTAAAATAATAAAATGCAATGACTTAGGTCCGGTATCGACTACCTCACAAACGTGTATCGAATCCGTTTTTAGCCAAAAATAAACCCTGTTTACAAATACAAGAAAAAAAATTCGTAAATCTACAACGACCCAACTAGAAAAATTAAAACAAAAAAAGAAATTTAACTTGTCGCACCGAAGAAAAAATTAGAATTTTATAATTGCGCGTCCTAGTCGAATCTATAAAACCGCTATATTAAAAAAAAAGGAAATAACGATTATTTTTTTCCGAAAAATTGCTCGGCTCTACTTTTTTATGTAGAAATGTAGATTTGTGTACGTTTGAAACATTGGTCTAAAAAAAATTGTCTCCGTTTATAACTGCTGTGTTGGTCGGCCATCACTAACTTGTTCTGTAATGCTCTGTTTATGCAAGCATTCTACTTTAGTTGTATGCTTGCTCTTTGTTTATTTTATTAGCAGTACATAGGTGGTTTATTTCTTTGTTAAAAGAAAAAAGTTAAACTGTTGCATGTTTAGAGAGCTTTTTATTTTGTTGTTGGTGGTTTAGACATTTTTATTTTTTAAATGTCAAAAAAAAAATTGTAAATTATGTAAGTTATTTATTTAAAAAGAAAAAAAATTATGTGTATATAGGTGTATAAAATTGTATTTTTTTTTTGTTTTGTTAAATTATGTGGAAGTGACTGTTATGTTTCTTTGGGAAGTACTAATGTAGTTCTACTATTTCTGAAGGCAGCCATTGGGTTTCTAAGGATTTCAAGCATTTGATGTATTATGAACTAAAAGAGATTTCTTAATTGAAATGATTAAGAATTATAATAGTTCTAAAAATATTTCAAAATATTCTTCATCAAATTTATTTTTTCTTTTGTAATTACTCATGAAGTCTTCCTTCAATGATAAAACTCATTCAATTAAGTTTTATCTTTATATATATATATTACATAAAAATATTTTACTTCCGAATAAATTGGGTTAACTAAATAATGACATGGATTTGTTTTTCAAAACAGTTTATCATAGATACCCGTTTTGTCCTGGTAAATTTATCTTACTAGGTTTGTATTTATATTGCACTATAAGTTTTCAATCTACACTTCTTTGATCATTCCCTACCATTGATAAGAGATAGGAATGTTTTGGCACAAAATTATACCTGAATTATGAAGAAGCTTATAATATTTTCTTATATAATTCTTTTATTTCCTTCGATTTTTGACATTTTCATTGATTTTAAACATTATCAATTTTTAAAACATCCATTTTTAAAGTCGAGCAATGTATTTATTGCTTAATATAATTTTTCATTAGTATATTAATGAATGTGGCATTAATTAATTATTTACTGTTTTAACCGTTTCCATTGGTGTTAGACTGGTTTTTCTGAAACTTTGTTTGGTGCATCATAATGTTTCATGATATTTCTTAACTCATGTGACTGGGGAGTACTTTTACATTTCTCTATAAATTTTTAGAAAAAAGTGAGTCTTTCAACTTTTATAGACTTTTAATAACCAATACAGGTAGCATAGCTCACACTGTTTGGTTATAAACATTTGTAATAATATATTTTTTATTGTTATTCAATAAAGTTTTATGTATGTATTTCGGCTTTATTACTTCTTATTTATTTGGAATATCGTTTTTCAAAAATATTAAATCTTCCAATAATATAAGAAGATTATAGTATAATATTATTTTAGAGCAAGCTACAAAACTGTTTTGCAGCCAATCAAATAAATAATTATTTTATTTATCATTACCTTTTGAAAATTAGAATACTATAACAGTTTTTCATGAGGAGGAAGTTATGATTTAAAAATTAGAGATTTGTTGACAGACATGTACTATATGTTATATCAACTTTCCTTAATAGTTTACAAAACACACTGTAAGATGCCATCTTTAAAATTGTTATTTAACTTTCAAAATGCAATATAATTATATATGTGTTTGTTACCTAATATTCATTTCTGTAGGCAACTGAAGGAGGAATTCCTGAAGTTGTCATAACAAATTGAGGAAACAGCAATTGACATGATATTGTTAGCTGAATGTAAGGTTATTAGCTACTTTCGTTCGTGCCTAAAACTGGCTGTGGTAAAAAATATTATTATTAATAAGCATGAAAATGTACCTAGATGTACTTAGTTAATGATTTTTAGGGTTTAACGAAGGTTCTGTTTCATTACAAATGAACAGTTCGAATATTAGTTGCATCAAGAGTTCATTGTAATTTCAATGCATCAGGATTCAGTTTTATTTATTCAAAATCAAAAAATAATGGACGCAATTTCCTAAATATTCGTGGTTTATGAAGAAATTCATAATTCTGTAGAATTGTTACATCATCTTCATAAAATACGAGCGCACTGGCGTAGGATAGTGAAAGCTGTGGTAAAATCTTGTAAACGAGGGACCAGGTATTTCTTCGTTTTTGGGTGAACGAATTGGAGGACTGTTTTATGTTTTAAAACTTTTGTGATGATAAGCTTTCTGTGATTAGATAATATGTAGGTTGAAACTTAGAAAATAAAATTAAAAAATGCTTTATTTAAATAAAGAACGAATTGTTTTTCTTCTTTATATTTGATGTATAAAGAGTACTAATGTAAGATGATGGAACAATTCTATTTTATATTTCACGACAAAGAAACATGATAATTTAGAAAATAATCATATAATTCCATTTTTAAACTAATAATATTATTTAATTCATTACTGAGTTTTATCGGATAAATTAATAATGAGTTAGAAGCATGGATATTCTTTACTAGAAATAAGAGGTGCTAAATATGATGTGTTCTAATAAACTAGCTTGTGCTTAAGATCTCATTAAAAATTTATCCCAATAAGACTTGAATATATCAATGGTCTATTATTTGGAGTAGTTTTAATATTAATGTTTAAGACATTATTATTATGACATGGATTTAATATGATCTAAACGTAATAATTAACTTGTTCTGATTTTCATAGATATAATTATTTTAAAGTTGATAAACAAATAATCCAATCAATCTGTTCTTTGGATTAACATATTAGAAAACACTGAAAAGGTCTTAATATTAGAAACATTTGTTCTTCAATAATCCTTGAAAAGAATGAAATGGCTGCCTTCTAACAATAGACATATTTCTATGTATTTTTCATGCAATATTTAAAATTGGCAATGTTATCTTAATGGCTATTTTTATTATGAACAATTTTTGTACTATATAAATGTTTATAAGAACGGAAGATTGTGATATTATTAAGGTATTCTTGGAAAATGATATGTGATAAAGAGTTTGGTTTGGATAGAAACATTAAGAGAGATTGTTCAATTAGTGTGTAAAAGAGTTTAATATAAAGAAATGTTGAACTGGGGTGATAACAATATTTATTGCTAGGATTAAAGAGAGGTGTTGGAAGGACAAAAAGTGATTTAGTGTGATATAGAAATAAGTAACCAAATCAAATTGACCCCCTTTAGAAATGCCAGGGGGTTGAGGAAAGCTGACTTCCTCGCTTTCTTTCCCATCTCTTAGTAGATTTCAACAAACAGTTATTACAAGAAGTTAATTAGATAATTAGCAAATTAATAACATTTTTCATTAATGTGATCCTTGTCATAAGTTTCTTAAATAATTGTAAATAAATAAATATATATATAGATTATTGTTATGTTGTATGATATTGACTGTTATGTTTCCAAAGTTTACCGTATATAGGTGTCAATCATCTTGCTCTATTGTCCATTGTGTACAACCATAAAGTGTTTTCGGAAAAATGTTTCGGACAAATTCTGTCATAGCAAATTTCATTATTACCGAAATATAGGTAGCAAATTTTAACTATAGCTTCAATTTTATCCATTATTTAAGACTGTTAACACCAAATTGTTTGTTTAACCAAATTCTATAAGTGTATATTTAAATGTAAGGTTTGCAATTCTAATGTTTTTTGAAAAATGCCTCTTCGTGCACTTTGTCGTTGGACTCTTTTGTCACTTTTGTCGTGAACCCAATCCACTATCTTTAAGGATTGGAAATGGTGCTTGTTCAATTTCTTCTTTTACCCCTAATTTTTTTTTTTTTTTTTGTCAATCAATGTTAACACTCGTCTTTTTATAAAACGTAATGCAATTTTTCTTGTGATAAAAGTTAAATATAATGCGCGCAATATGGATGATGAATTTAAAAATATATATGAAACAGGTGCAATCTAGTTGAAGTCTGAGCGGCTGGAAGAGTAGATACCTTGTAGGTTTAAACTCAGATTTGGTGTGCTGTTGAGAAGTGGAACTTTAAATGAATTGTCAAAGACAAAGAAAATTCAATACTGTCTCAAGGTTAAAACATAAATATGAAAATAACCCATTTTCCTTCCATAATCTACTTATTTATAATGAGCTGTGCTATAATTCCAGTTTTGATAAATATATAATTTTATCAAGAGATTCAAATTTTAACTTTTCTTTATTTCAAATTCCTTTAGTAACTTTAATTTTTCTATCTTATTCATACCGAGATGATTTTTGTATATCTAAAAAGATTTCTGTTACCATTAATTAAAAGAACTATACATAATTTTAAAAAATTATAGGAATATAGATATTTTAATATCTAAAAATTATTAAACGGCTTGTCTGAAATTGGTTTACTTGTATTAATGAAATAGTTAGCTAAATTTTAGCTAAATACAGATTGTATAAATATAACATCTTGCATTGAGATAAAATTGTCAATTAATTTATGATTTATTCAATTTATTAATTCAATTAATGTATTTAAACAAATTAATAACTTTAAAAATTTTGGAATAATTAATTGACATATTTCCAAATGTTAATATTTTTAAAATTTGTTTAATAATTATGCTTTACTGAAAATTTTAATTAATTATTAAAAAATATTTCATTAATTTAAAAAATAAGAATTAACTAGAATATTTCTACTAAAAAATAACGTTTAATATGATATTTATAACTGAATAATATGTATATAATATGTTAATTACTGATTTATAAAACTAGAGAATGAATCTTCTTTAAATTATAATTTTCAAATTTCTCTAGTTATTTTACATACATTAATATACAGTATCAAAACGAAAAAAAACTTCATTTAAATCATTCGTATACAATAATACAAGAAAAATATCTGATCAAACGGTAGGAGTAGATCTCATTTTTAAAAAATTAGAAAATTACTTCCAATTTTTTCGTTAAATACAATTGTTTCCTCTTCATTTAACTTATAGTTTAACATTCTAAAAGATAATGCCTTCTAAAGAAAAAGATAACTGAAGGAAATGTAATTATAGCGGTTTTTTTAAAAAAAATTGAAATACTTATTTCCAGGATGATAAAAAAAAAAGATACAATGATTGTGCTTAATAAATTTATAATCAGTGATATGGAATGTTGAAAATACGGTTAAACATGACCTTCAAATGACTGATAGAATGAATAGTTAGCTAGGAATTATAAAATAATACACTTGGAGGTATATTGATAATATGACACTTAAATTGTAGATTTGCTAACTTCCACTCTACAGTGCACCTTATTCTGAGATCCTAAGAGACTGGGAAATCAGAGACGGCTGTGGATTTGTATTTTTGTAAAAACATTTTCAAAAAAAAAAGTGATTATAACATCTAACTAATAGGTCTGTTAAAAAAATTAGATAATTCATTGGACATTTACACAGTTTTCTTTTCTTTTATAGATAAGAAAATAAAAACTTGTTACATTTTTTTTCAGGAAAATATTTTCCTTTTTTATTCTTTATTATTATTGTTATTGTTTTTCTTTCTATTCAAATTTGAATTGTCTAGAGCTTTGCTCTTGTGCCATTCGAAAAATGATTTTATTAATAATTTGATGAAAATTGAAAGACTTTTTTTTCTTTAAAAAAAAAATCAAGTACAATGTTGTACTATAGTTTAAATAGGCATTTGTGCTCATCTCATGATTTTCAATTTGTACAAAAAAAAACTATGTATTTTAACAAAAAACAGCTCAGTAATTTTAGAATTTATTTCGTGGCAATATACTGTGTTATTAATTTTAATGATTAAGGAGTTGATGTAGCCATGTCATTGAAAGGTGTTGATTTACTAAGCTAGCACACACAAATTTAACAGATTCTTTGCACTGTTAGTCAGGAATAATGGGAATGATTTTAACTTTATTAATAAATGGTTCATTTACTTGTTGTTTCATTATTCTATCCTCTTCCATTTCTAGTTTGGTGTTACTATTATCTTAGCCTTTACATGATGAGATTTTTAATAAAACAACATTTTTAAAGAATAAACTTCTGTTTTCTTTTTTCGAAAAAAAATATAACTTGCTATTTCTATCAGTGAAACACACCATTTCAGTAAGCTCTCAGTTTAATAAACAAGTATAATTTTTAATAAATACTTCTTTATACAAATATTTCAAATTTTCTTAAACAAAATACTATTATTATTAGTAGTAGTAGTAGTAGTAGTAGTAGAGTAGTAGTACAGTTGAAGATTTCTGTGACTTTTATTCTTTCTCAGAACATATTCGAATAAGAAACTAATATTCTTTGATTATGTTAGAGGACCGTTACTAAAGAAATTTTTAATACCATTTTAAGAGTTCAAAACATATATTTCTCTGTTTAAACTAAAGGAAGAAATACAGAAATAAGACTAAAATCTTTGGAAGAAGATACTAGTCTTCGTCAGAGTTGTAGGATTAATTGAATCGATTTAGTAAGTATGTATATACTTACTAAATTATAATATGTATTATGTATAATAAGTACTTATTATACATATAATCAAAGAAAGTAAACACAAAAAAGTAAATACAAAACTGACTACGTTATTTCAAAATCTGTCGTCATCACAAAGGAAAGTCAAAACTCACAGATTATATATATATATATATATATATGATCAAACCACAATATGAAATAGTAAAACAAAACTAAGATCTTTCAACCGGCAAGCGGTCTTCGTCAGAGTCAAAAACCCAACCCAACTTGTTTTCCCATTTTATATTGTGGTTTGATCATTGATTGTCATTTCACGTGTTTATGTGAAATCTTTTTATCATATATATTGTTGAAAATTGCAGTGGCTTATGCTTTCACGATTTTTAAGCTGATGGCCTCGATCTTGCGGTTGGAGTTTCCACATTACTTGTGCAAGTGACATCAATTGATAAGAGCTTTCGTCTGGATGCTTATACATTAGTCCTTAGTTGATGCGTTTTTCTGATTGATCTAATGAACCTAACTTATTGGCCAATTAGAGTACAGGTTTCTGTACTCTGCCAGCCAGCAGTCAAATGAAGGGTTAATCTTCCGGAGAACTTTATTGTAGCCAACCCTACATGTAAGACTACTCATGTAAGACCTACGAGTGAAAACAGCCGAATAAAACTTGTAATATATTACAAGAATAGAAAGACACATAACTTGCTACTGAGAAACAGTCTAAATAAGGATACCCGGGAGCTTCAAAGTAGTCACTTGGTGTACGAGTATACTTGCACTACAGGTGAATGTAAGAACCTGCCCACAAAGTTCATTGCGTTGACGACAGCAAAGCTCTCCAGGAGATTAACCCTCCATTTGACTGCTAACGCTCCAAAGACACACGCCCATGATTAGCACAATGTTAACCAGAGGGACGCTTGTGCAAGGTGCAAACATTATCGAACGAGAGGAAAATATCGATAACCTACATATTTTAGAGGCTTTGCATATAAAAGAAAGAAACCCTTCATTTAATCATCAGATGAAGGAAATGTTCATTTACACTAACAGGAACATAGAGCCTAAGATGAAATGTAATAAGGACGAAAACTGAAACCTATATTCTGCTTGGCCAATAAGGTAAGTCCATTGGACCAATCAGAAAAAAGCATCCACTGCACGAGTGATATTTTACCTGATGATGACCAATGTAATTATGGTCGGAATCTCTTATCATTTGATGTCACTTGGACAATCTGCCGATTTACACCAACACACACACACACACACACACACACATATATATATATATATATAACAAATTCAATAATATATCAACCATTGGATAGAATAGGTGTATAATGTAATCGGGATTCGGTCAATTTTCCAGGATCAAAATCAAACTCTCAATGCCGACGTTTCGGTTTTATTTAAAACCTTTTTCATAGGCCTACAAACAAAGGATGACAAGAAATCATATATAAACATCAACATATAACTAACATCAAAATGGAATATTACAGTTGTGAAAAAACAAAAATATATATACAAGTAGAAGTAATAGAAAAGCAATAAACATTTTTATGAACTTACAGAAGTCAGAATTTTTGAATTAGAAAAATTATGAAATTTACATTATATAAAATGAAGTAACAATAGATAGTTAGTGAACTAACATCTTAACTGGTCAAAAACTTGGACCAGACTAACTGATTACAATTACATGTAAACCGAAACACTGTTCACTCAAAGAACACAAAAAGGAACTAAGGAAATTAAATTTCACAAAAATCAACTTAACACTCCTGAATAAATAGTGTTCAAATTGGTAATGTCACTTCTATGATTAACTGAACTTAGATCTTTTTTAATATATAGCATTTCGAGGGTCTTTCTTCTTTGCTCATCTTGTTCTTTATCTACTATAATTGCTTCTTCAAAATCGAACATGTGACCTTCGTTTAAGGCATGGAATGCTAAAGCAGTGGCGTTACTTTTATTAGTTCTTATTGAATAAGAATGTTGATAAAGTCTTTCTTTTAAAAAAAGAAAACAAGAAAAGGGTAAAGTCATTGTTGCAGAAAAATTGTTATCCAAACAACTTAATTGAACGTTATTGGTTTAAATATACAAGAGAACAACCAGAACATTCCAATCAAAATCATGCTGAACTTGAAGTTTTAAATAAAAAGTATTTCAAATTTCCGTATGTTGAGGGCTTATCACAATCAATCAGAAAAGTTTTCAAACGAAATGTACCTGAAGTTACATTGGCATTTTATAACAAAAGAAAAGTCAAGTCTTTATTTTCAAATTTGAAACAAAAAATACCAAAGGAGTTACAAAGTAACCTCATTTATGCGATCAAATGTAAAGACTGCGACAAGCGTTATTACGGAGAAACAAGTCGTTTTTTAAAAGAAAGACTTTATCAACATTCTTATTCAATAAGAACTAATAAAAGTAACGCCACTGCTTTAGCATTCCATGCCTTAAACGAAGGTCACATGTTCGATTTTGAAGAAGCAATTATAGTAGATAAAGAACAAGATGAGCAAAGAAGAAAGACCCTCGAAATGCTATATATTAAAAAAGATCTAAGTTCAGTTAATCATAGAAGTGACATTACCAATTTGAACACTATTTATTCAGGAGTGTTAAGTTGATTTTTGTGAAATTTAATTTCCTTAGTTCCTTTTTGTGTTCTTTGAGTGAACAGTGTTTCGGTTTACATGTAATTGTAATCAGTTAGTCTGGTCCAAGTTTTTGACCAGTTAAGATGTTAGTTCACTAACTATCTATTGTTACTTCATTTTATATAATGTAAATTTCATAATTTTTCTAATTCAAAAATTCTGACTTCTGTAAGTTCATAAAAATGTTTATTGCTTTTCTATTACTTCTACTTGTATATATATTTTTGTTTTTTCACAACTGTAATATTCCATTTTGATGTTAGTTATATGTTGATGTTTATATATGATTTCTTGTCATCCTTTGTTTGTAGGCCTATGAAAAAGGTTTTAAATAAAACCGAAACGTCGGCATTGAGAGTTTGATTTTGATCCTGGAAAATTGACCGAATCCCGATTACATTATACACCTATATATATATATATATATATATATATATATATATATATATAACAATGATCAAACCACAATAAGAAATGGGAAAACAAGACTATGATCATTCAACCGTAACAAGCGGTATTCGTCAGAGTATATATGCACATACATATAAAATTAATTATATATATAAAAAACTAAAGTTTATCGGGACTTGGTCAGTTTTTTAGGTTCAAGTTAAACTCTCATTGCCAAAGTTTTGGTTTTTATTTAAAACCTTTTTTATAGGGAGAAGTATAAATTTTGAAACAGAAAAACTAAGTATTATATCACAAATTATTTGACAAAGAAAAATAGTTTGAAACAGAAAAACTAAGAACTTCTGCCTATGAAAAAGGTTTTAAATAAAAACTAAAACGTTGGCAATGAGAGTTTAATTTGAACCTGAAGAACTGACCGAGTCCCGATAAACTTTAGTTTTGTTTCTATTCCACGGTAGATACTTTTATCTAAATATTTATACATTTATATAAATAACTTTTTCGATGAAATTACGATCCGAAATGGACATATACAGTTCAATGTAAATAAAGAAACATAGAGAAATTAAAACACCACTTATAAAAATTAGACATTGTAAGTGTGTGTTTTTAATTTCTCTATGTTTCTTTATGTACATTGAACTTATATATATATAACATAAAAAGGATAAATCAGGATGCAATTTATCAGTTTCTTCCACTTGCAATCAAACTCTCATTGCGGAGGTTTCGATTATATTCAAAATCTTTTTCAAATCAAATCGAAACGTCGGCAATGAGAGTTTGATTGGAAGTGGAAGAAACTGACTGCATCCCGATTTATCCTTTTTATGTTATATATCTGTTCCACGGTCGACAATTCATTACTGTTTTGCATATATATAAAGTAATAAAGGAAATGCGAATCAGAAGGAGTGATTACACTCAAAATAATGAGTGACAGATAGAAAGAAACTAACAGTAGGACTCACTTTTCGTTAGTTCGACCGTTGTGACGACGGTCGTCCTCAGGAGAAGAAGTGAATTGAAGGGGAGACGACAGTCAACTGAAGAACTCTATAGTTTGAGAGCTAAAGCAATGCTGCCGCGAAAAAGAAAATACCAAAAAAGAACCGAGTCGAGATTGAAAGGAATTTTAAGAAGAATAAAAGGGAAGAAAGCAGAAAATATAAAAAAATATATAAACAATTATTAACAAATTATAATTATTGAATCAAAAAAAGATGATAGAATCAAATAAAGTAAAATAAGTTACAAAAGAAACTTAATTTAAATAATAAATTAATTAAACCTATTATATATTTATTAAGATTTCACAAGAAACAAGTGAAATAAAAAATCAAGGTCTAAATCACTAAATCAACAAGAAATCAGAAAAATGACTAAGATCTTTCAACTAAACCTGAGTTAACTAGAGTTAACTTCTGTTAAACTAACTGAAAACTAGACAGCAGTTGCAGAAACAACTGAAGGAATTTCTTTTACTGAAGTTTTATTTTATCCGTTGGTTTGCAGAACTCTTTATGAAACAGCCCATTGTGAATACTTTACCCACTTGCAGGATGCCTTTTATCATTACTCAAGAATCATTAATTCTCTAATACCTTTGAATAACGATCATGTAAATGCGTTTGTGATTTTTATTAGATTTGAAAACAAACAGCTTCTGCTCCTCTTATTTTATGTAAATGTTCCCGCAAATAGTCATTCCCAGTTATCATTTTGAGTTCCATTATTTTCATTTTCAGGACAGCAATAAACTCTATAAGTTTTTTTTTTGGACGCCATTTGGTTCTAACAAAGTCTATACATAAATTATGTATTCCGTTTGCGTTTTACAAGAAGTGAAAGTGTGGCTCATTCTTGATTTGGCACCTATTATACTATGGAAAACTGCATTACAACATTGGTTGATTCACCCATCCAAGTGCTAATTACGCTCACTGTTGCTCAACTATGGTAATATAGCGGAAAGGGGTGCATTCAACATAGATATGACCATTGTTGTACTATACTCTTAGTAGGATTGTTAGTTTGACCTGAACAGACTATACCTACAGAGGTCATGCGATTTTAAATACTCGTCAAGTTATATGATAAAAGATGTAGATAAATGAAAACATTACAATTATTTTAATGGCCTTCAAAAATTGAGAAAACAAGTATTTTAAAATTATCCAGTCCAGTTAAGAAATCTACCGTAGCATATTGTTTGATACGTATCCTTTTCGATTTGGTTCCATTGCACGTCCAAGTACTGTATGTGTTAAATAATTTTTTTACTAAATAACCCTACATAATTTGCACTCTTTAATGAGTTTACTGCATAGTGAAAATTGTACAGATAACCTATATAAGTGTACTAATTGTATGCAACATTTAAAGTATTTTTTTTACTTTTCTCTGTTTTTTTTTTATATTTTGAGTACAAACCCAGCCTAAGAAAAAAATTATAAAATATTTAAATCATGGTCTTCTTAAATAAAATTTATTAAAAGACTATGAGTAAAAATAATCTATTTCCATTTTGTAAGTTAGTAGATACAAAACTAGCATAATAGTTCAATTACATTTATTAGAGACTAGTTGTTTAGCAGAGAGTTTGATATGTATCAATCTAAAGCCAATAGAATTTTTATCTGAGTACCCTAAGCAATCTGGCAGTTTTGTTTGTGTCGTACACGTCTGCTGTGGCTGATTTGAATTCATGACTTCACAAACTTACGCTGCTTACAAAAAAAAGTAATAAAATCTTTCCGACATTGAAAGTAATAATATCTGTAAGTCTAACAACAGATGTATAAAGTTCAAGATTTAGAGTTAAATCTGCACTTCTTTTTAGAAATGAATAAAGGTTATAAAGTTTAGAACAACTTTCTCAATAATGAAATGAAGATCATAAATCAACGTTTCGTTAATGTTCCATTGTCCTTCAGCAGTAGTATCCTTACGCGAGTGCTGGCTATGGGTGCAGGGAGTGGGGCAGGGGTTACTCCCTGGTCTAGGTGGGGGTATCGATGCAGCGTTACCATAGAAACAACCTCCCCTAGTTCTTCCAACCCTGGTTCAGTTCGCATTCTCCCACTCAACTTCCTGCTTCTCTCAGCCACAGGTAACCCTTTCATAACCTTCCCATCAGCCTCCCTTACGTATTATTGCCATCTCCAATCAAAACAGTAGGCATGCCTTAGATTAATGAAAACAATATTTTATTTCACTATGCATTTAAAAGAAGACCAGCAGATAAAAACCAATTTATAATTTGAATAAATATGTACTAGCCATAATGTATTATAAAATACCACAAAACCTATAATGATGATTACGAAATATTTTATTTCATTTCATTTTCTTTTAACATTTTTATTCTAAAAACCTTCTACAACCATCAAATCATATTGAGAACAACAATTTTAAAATTTAATTCTAATAATAGTTGTACCATTTTTTAACGTAATTATTCTATTTTTTTCCTTTTTAAATTTACCGAATAGTATTTTCGTATTATGCTAGTAATATGTTGTTATATCCAGAAAATTCAATATATTTATTCAGGATGTATCCCTCAAATTAATTATTATTCATATCATAGATTAAAAATCAATATTCCATCATAAACCTTATTGTATTATTAAATTAGTGAAATCATTGTATTAGTAAAATAATAAGAACTAATTTATTTTATATATTATACTGAAATCTAGATTTGAAAATAATAAGAAATTGCCATATGAGCAAAATAACTGCATTCATTATTAAACAATACCAATTTAATCAATTTCAGCGAATTAATGTATGTAACGCACTGTTGAATAGAAAGAGAAGTAAAATTTATTTGTGGGGCCTTTCAATTAATGTTTTGTCTGAAGATTCATATGTACAGAGATAATAACTTTGTTGAAAGACTTCAGAACTATTTCCTTTATCTTTGTTGTAATGTATTTTGTATGGTGACTTCTCTCTGATAATATTATACACATATAAGAAAACAGAATTCGTGTATAATGTTTCAAAGATAATAATTTACTTCCAGAAAATGTTGCTAAAAGTACTTGCATAATCATAATTTATTTAATTTATTATATTAGGAAAATAATATTACTTTAAGAAATAGTTCAATAACATAAAAACTATCGGAATTGTGTTACAAGTTGCGCAAAAAACAAAAGAAAACAAAACACATTTGTGCTTCAATGTAGAATAGGTTTTCAGACCTTGACTATAATCTAGTTCAAACTTAAATTCTGATGAGATATAAGACTTATCCAATTAAGAGTAGTATATTTACGAAGAGTATTTTTTTTTTCATATATTTTTCATATTTCCTAATCCTGTTGAAGAAACCAACAGTGTGAACGTTGCAGCAGTCAAACATGTTTTATTATTAACCGCAGTCCTTATTTAACTTTCCCAATAATAATTCGTACACCGTTCATATTAATACTTCCTATAAACAGCGTCTATTGATTGCATTAAACTTATTGATGCTTTTTTTGCTTGAACAAAGCTGATTGTACGAATAATTGTTTTAAGACTCCGTTGACCAATGCAGCATCTTTCCTATTAGTAACCATGACAAATTCTCAAAGTTCTGTTTTAAGAATTGCTGACATTTTCAAATCATTAATCAGATCCCTGACTAAAACTGTTTTGTTTCTTAAGAGCTTCCGAGGATCAATCAGATATTTGAGTGAATAGGATATTTGCAAGAATCCCTGGAGAAAAATGTCAGCGAAGTATTTTAACGTACAGTAAAAGATACTTGTACAGCTTATTAACGTGAACATCAAGAAACAATGATAGAAAGTGTATTTATGGTGTAAATTAGTATATGTGATTATAAATATCAATTACTGAATAATGTGATTAGCTGTATTAAATAACAACGTTAAATGAAATAAATGCAAGTCACTTTCTTTATTCAACCACAAAATGCTGATATAAACTACACACGAATTAAATTACATTCTAAGTTACAATGGACATGCGACTTAGTGCTACCTAACTATTAACTGCTCTCCAAATTTAATATTTAACAAAACAGTATTATGAAGTTAAAAACATTCGACCATAAAGAAGTTATGTGTTCTAATTAGACTACAGAAACATTCTGTTTCTATCGAACAAGAATTTAACATAAACATTCTCAGACTTTGGACGAGACTGATTAGACTAATTGTTATCCTACATGTTTTCAGAAGAAGAATTAGTTTACGAGTAATTTACAGTAAGGAGGACCTAAACTACAACCAAGGGCAATCAAGAACTAAGGTTATTATTACGAAATTATTATTTAAGAAAACGATAATTCCACTAAGCCAGAGACCATAAAAATCATCTTGACTGTGTGGGATATCTGGTCAAATAATGCTTAGAACTGTTAAATGTGTTAGATCAGATCAACTTACGTCGACTGCTTTCGGACAAGAACACATAGGCAAATTGAGATGCCACAAAACCAGGATTGTTTTGTTCAACGGGAGGCTAAAAGGTTGTTATACTTTGAGTTGACGATCTTAAATTTGAGTTTGTTTAAAATCATCAAGATATTTAAAGACTACTTGTTCTTATGTGTTTTACATATCCTCTGAGAGACCCTGTACGGGGACTAGGTAAAAATTTGGAATTACAACGAGGCACAAATACAGTACTTCGGCATTAGTAGATATTTGAATAACATGACGCGGGAGACAAATAATAGTATTTTGACTGACACTAGTTCACTGTGAAATGACTTCTTGAAAGAGAGCATTTAGAACTTTATATTGGCACGTTAGCACTATGAAATTACCTGCATTGAGAGGAAGAATGACTTGTATATTGACACGTACTGGCGTGTTAGAAAAAAGGACTTGATTTTACATATCTCCAATTTAAAATAACAATGCAGACAATGTGCACCTATGTTAATAACTGTTGGCTGCACATAAAGACCGCAATGTCAGTATAATAACTTTACATTTCTGTTTACATTTCACATCGCAGACATGTTCAATAACCATTCATTTACTATGAAGTCTTGGCATTAAAAAAACAACACCAGTTAAAATGAAGACCACTGGTATATGTTTTAATAAAAAGTATTTACTTTTCTCTGGCTTCAAGTTATTTCATAAGAATTATATTTAACTTTACCATTGGATATTCAAAAATTGTATAAGGAAGACCTTTCATTTACTATAACAATATAAAATTTCATAGTAATGATGTATCAATGCAAAAATTTGATTGAGAACATTAATTTATTACGTAATTTTGCAAATGATAGAGAATTTCTATTTAACCTGACCTCAGGACTGTTTTCACTCATGGTTTCCTTCTTTTCCTAATATTCCCCATGCTGGCAGAGAATGGAGCAATGCGGACGAAGTGACTGTTAAACCTGTACACTCTTTAATCCCACCTCTTAGTTGATATCCTCTAGTAGTAATATTACAGTCCTGATAAGCAAACGTATTTGCCGGATTTCATTGAGGGGTGAGAAAAAGTCTTAAAAAAGAAAGTCACATGCCAAAAGAAGAAAAGAGGAGTTTGGGACTCAGTTCCCAAGCAAAGTTTCCACCCGCAGACACCAGTCCAAGATCAGGAAGCCCAATGGTAGCAGCTAAAACCGGTGTGCTACCACCACAGGGAGAAATAAGTCCTGCAAAAGGCAGACATTGGCTGCACAAGGCCGGAAAGACAGGTAATCCCATAGATCAGGGCACGCCGAGGAGACCTACCACCCGCAGACCCCGGGCCATGGACAAAACCAACCTTCAAGAATTGTTGAAAAAGACAGGCATTAGCACATCTGACTAATAAGAGTGGACAGACACTCAGGCCAGTCCACGAAAACGAGCGGACTTTTGACTCCCAAACGCCGGCCCAGGCTAGCACCTTGCCCAGGTTGTGCCTTTCTCAGTTCACGCCACTCAGGCGTGTTAAGCCCCCCCCCCCCCCCCACCACCACCACCACGACAAGGTGAAGGCACATCGGGGGGGGGGGGGGGGGGGTCGCGTTAAGCCGTCGGTCCCGAGCCTGTAAACTGTCAGGTACTTGTTAAAGACCTCTACTCTAAACACACTTGAGTTAGGCAGAATTAAGGACTCCGAATGAAGAATGTTCATTGTCTGGTATCATAAAGGGCAAATATTCGGGCTATGTGCGTTCCCTTGTGGGGCTGCCACTGCAACCTAACTGAACCTAATAAAAAATAAACATATTTAGTTTCAGAGATATTTACATGATTACTTAATCGACTTTACTATACATTCAAATAACATCAATGGAGATGCAATAGTTTCTTATTTTATAAAAATTGTAACAAAAGTAAGAGAGTTGACGTATCACTACGTTATAGAACAAACATAATTCAAAATAATCGATTAAAATCTAAGTGGTTTATTTAAGAGAACGAGCTCATTGTTATCTAACTGACAAAAACAGTTATAGGTCGCCTAAATTGCAGTGAAAATTGGACTCAGTTTTGCTTTACGATTCGGAAATAACGACTGACTTCGTTTAAAATGTTACCGAATGCTGAATGCTTGAAGTGAATTTTTGGCTGGGGGTGAGTTTGTGCATGAAAATTGCAATAAAGAAGAATCAAATGTTCGTAGCAGGAAAATAACGGAATATTTGATTTAGAGTTTTGTAGTCAATGTTGTTGGAATAGAGAAATACATGGATCGAAATATTTAAGCTTGATTAGGTTTTACTTTTAGGGGAAATAAACAAAATCTCTTTTAGAATAAAAACTAACCAGGTTCCACCTAAATGGAGTCTATCTGAAACATATTTCACACAACAAAGCTTTGCAAAAGTGCTTTATCTTTGTAATGGAAGTATCTTCACGCTTTAGGCTATTTGTTCGAGGGCAGCTACAAAAGAATTTACAGACCAGAGACCTGAAAAGAGCCTTTAATCTATTTCCAATGTATTCAGTTCTTTAAGTTGTGAATAATACATTCTCAATGTTCATACTTGTTGCTCTTTCTAAGAACTGTTACAACTCCTTGTACATAATAAAATTAAACCAAAAGAAAGCTGGTATTTTCAATTACTAAGAAATTAAAAATAGTACGCAACGTACTATTTATAGTATGTATGCAGTAGTTTATTAAACTGGCATAGAAAACCTCTAGGACTTTAATAGTTAGAAGTTATAATTCACCTTATGCTATGAACAAAAAAGTGAATTGTACACAGATAAACACAAATAAATAATAATAATACCTCATGTTCTTTAAATAAGAAATTTAGTTTGTCCAAAGTGTTGATATAATCTCGTACATATATATATATATATATATATATATATATCAATGATCAAACCACAATAAGAAATGGGAAAACAAGACTAAGATCTTTCAACCGTAACAAGCGGTCTTCGTCAGAGTCAAAAACCCAACTGACTCTGTTGGGTTTTTGACTATGACGAAGACCGCTTGTTACGGTTGAAAGATCTTAGTCTTGTTTTCCCATTTCTTATTGTGGTTTGATCATTGATTGTTATTTCACGTGTTTATGTGAAAGCTTATATATATATTATATATATATATATATATATATATATATATATATATATATATGATCAAACCACAATATGAAATGGGAAAACAAGACTAAGATCTTTCAACCGTAACAAGCGGTCTTCGTTAAGAGTCAAAAACCCAACTGATCTTAGTCTTTTTTTTCCTTTTTTATGTTGTGGTTTGATCATATATATATGATATATATATATATATATAAGTATCGACCGTGGAATAGAAACAGCAAAAGTTAATCAGGACTCGGTGAAGATTTAGTTGTAAATGAGAGTCCTTTTCATAGAGAAATGGAAAAAGTGGTAAACCGGTTTAAGCCAAATGTATTGAAGATTGAAATCAAGGTTACAATTTGGCGCACTAATAATATTAATAAGACTATTAGAAATTGTAATGAAAAGGCTAATGAAAAATTACCAGATATTATTGTTAGAAATGATATAGATACAATGGCCAAGATCACAGAAAATACTTTTATGAAATCTTTATATAATTTAGAAAAACTGACCGAGTCCTGATAAACTTTTGTTCATATATATATTTATATCATGAAACGGTTTCACGAACTAAATAAACTATATTCACAAAGAGAACACACAGCAATGAAACAGAAACTCACTACTACATTTCAATAGCCTCGTCATCAGGTAGATAGAATTCAATCACTCCAGAGATTGGCTGCGACTAATCAGTCATATGGACCTGTGTGGTAAACTAATCTTAAAACAATTTTAAAATCTTGGTCAGTTTTCCAGGTTTAAATCAAACTCTCTAAAAGGGTATTTGTGGATATGATTTAAATCTGCCAAAAGAACCAAGTTAATATTTTATTTTAACATTATATATGTATATACAACAAAGTTTCATAATAAAAACGTCAATTAAAAAAAAATGTCCAATCCACAGTGGGAAATTCTTAAATGAGACTAAGATCTTTGAACTAAAACAACTTGTCTTCATTCGTGCCTGAGTCAATCTCTGAGACGAACTTTTAGTAAGACGCTGATGAAGACCATTTGTTTTGATTGAAAAATTTTAGTCTCATTCTGATTTCTTTACTTCAGTTAGAAGCTTATTTTTATATCACATGTTTATTCAAATATAAATTTGCATGCAACTCTTACCGCGTACCATGCATCCATCACTGCATTCCGAAATCTTCCAGATTAACAATAGTTTATTAGCAGCAAGCTCTTTAAAGTTCTATAAACCTCTTGCAAAACACATTGAGAACGTCAACCTTAGACTACGTGGTAATGTTACTGGTATTGGGCAAAGTCGTGAAGAGTTAAATCTACAAGCCTTGATTGTTTGTGCAGTCCAGCCTTTGTAATTGTATTATAGCAATTTTTTTTTTGAAAGACTAAAAATTCAGCATATATTCTTTAAAAATATATCAACTAAGAATTATAAAATATTCTTAAATTAATAACTGGCATAAACTATAAATATTACACAGTTGATATTTATTAGTTAACAAATATTACAGTTTGTTGTTTTAAAATTTTTACTAAAATAGTTTATGATAAGGGAAAATATCTGTTTGGTCTAGAAAGATGAATATGAAGTAGTGATGTGTGTATCTGTTTTGGGTAGTCACTATACAGGTTTTGGCAAACTAAATAATTACAATTTTGCCTACAGCTTGCAGCGTGTTATTTAACCCTGAAGGGGAGTTTGCAGTCCAAGTCCTCTAGGGTCAAGCTTTCTGTTTGGGAGAAGGGGTGTGAATCGGTTAATGGTGAATCCCTGTTTGCGTGGATTGAAACCAATTTCCTCGTCTCCTTCCTACCACAAGGGTACTGCCCACAGGAAACTGTCACCTTAGTAGGACATGGAAAGATACCAAATCTTCTCCTATACATTTTGTATACTGGTACAAATGAATAATAATTTCTTTTTTTTTCTATTATACTTGAAAAACGAAAAAAAGTCCCCTTTTTGAAAGATTATGTGTAATATAAAATTTCAATGATTTGGTCAGTTGCAAATACTGACAAAAAAAAAGTTGTTCCTCTGCTCTAAATAATCAACATATATTGTTATAATAGCAAATATATGTGGACTAAAAATAATAAACCCAGATTAACTTTGTAAACTGATGATTACTTTATGAATACCTTCTTACACTTTTTTGTAAGTCCTACACACAATTGCCATTTTTTATTTTTTTTACCTTCTATATTAAGTATTATTAGATACAAAAATATGCTTTGATTAAATTTCAGTATGGAGTTATTCATGGAATGGAAAGCGATATTTTGAGTACAATAGAATAGATTTTACAAAAAAACAAGATTAAATGCGTTTTAAACACCTGAAATAAAAATGACCGTCTAAACCACAGTAAGAAATAAACATTTTTATGATTTTTTACTGTAGTTTAGATGTTGGTATATATATATACTTTTTTCTGTTGGAATACGATCCGAAATGGACAAATATAGTTCCATGTAGAAAAAGAAACATATAGAAATTAAAAGCACGCACTTAAAGTCTCTAATTTTCTACATTTAGACCATGAAATTAAATTTCTTTCGTTCACTTAACCTATCTATTTGAAAATGTTATTGGCGAACCTGATTTATATTTTACCAACTACGATAAATAGCTAGATAAAATAGCTACAAGGCTAGAATATGTGAATAAAAAGATCGTGAATGCAGACACTGCGATCATTTTCAATATACATATATATATATCTAGATTTCACACAAACACGTGAAATAACAATCAATGATCAAACCACAATAACAAATGGGAAAACAAGACTAAGATCTTTCAACCGTAACAAGCGGTCTTCATCAGAGTCAAAAACCCAACTGAAACACTAGATGCCGAAAACATCTGGTGAGGAGTTGAGAAGAGTGGGAGAGAAGAGTGGTATTTTAAAGGAGTGAAAGCGCAGGAAAGGACTAATGTCCAGAAAGGAATGTTTGGGGAAACAAAGGAGTACAGTAAGCAAGAGTACTCATGACTTATGATATGGCAAAACTATAGAATTTAACAATAAACAGGGCTCTGTTGAACTATTAGAGAAAGTTTTTTTATCACCCTTCAAAGCTAAATCGATATAATAGGAGGGGTATTTTAATGAAAGGGCAATTGACCTAATGTTAATCTCTTCATTAAGGAATTCAGGAGAGCACACTCTTAACGCCCTCAAAAACATATTTCTTAAAACAGAAATTTTAACATTTTTTGGATGGGAAGAATAAAAGTGAACATATGCAAGTACATTCGTAGGTTTTCCATTAAAAAATTGACAGTTTTATAAAGATGTTCGTAAGTTTGTAGTTAGGTAGGATTATATTAAACAATTTGTTGGTCTCTCTTCAATAGATAAGTTACTCGGTTTGATGAATTTTAATGAAATTTAAGTAACAGTTACAACAGGCATTTAAATAAAAACAGGTATGTAGTCCTACTACAGTGAAAATGAAATGAAAGTAATGATTTTGGGTAATATTGCTGAAAAGAAAAGGTACTTAGCTTATCTTATATCTAAACAAGTACTACTTTTTCCTTCTGTTATGTTCATTTTAAAAACTTGTAATTTCATGTAATATGTATGCATTTCCTTCTAATAGAAATCCATTAATTTTTGTTTATGTTAAAGGGTAACATAACATATACATATATAACTAAAAAGGATAAACGGGATGCGGTCAGTTTCTTCCACTTCCAATCAAACTCTCATTGCCGACGTTTCGCTTTTATTCAAAATCTTTTTCAAAGGCAAATGTAGGAATATTGAAAATGAACTAAACATTACAAATTACATTACTAAAACAATATGGAAGGTTGGATATTGTTTCTAACCTTCGATTTGTTTTATTCGATTTTGAATAAAATCGAAACGTCAGCAATGAGCGTTTGATTGGAAGTGGAAGAAACTGACCGCATCCCGATTTATCCTTTTTAGTTATATATCTGTCCCACGGTCGACAATTCATTACTGTTTTGTATATATATATAAACTATTAATTCCTTCCTTTACGAGTAGGTACTTGAGAGATTTGTTTACCTTAATTCAATGAAAATTTCAGATTTAATGAAGTAAATTATCCATAAAGTAGGTAAATTAACCTGATTTTTTTTACTAGGTGATGCCTAATGTAAGCCGAAAGTTCCAGTTTTTATTTTTAACAAAGTAACTTGTAATCCTTAGTTATAATGTTTCTTTTAATAGTATTAGTTTTACCGATATTAAAGTGTTTTAAATAGAATTTAGAGTTCCACCTTACCATCTACACCTTCATATCTTTACCTGAACTCCGCTGGAAAATACCTTTGACTCAGTCAGGAAACCAGAAATCTCAGCCAAAAAGTGGTCAATGCAGAGGCTGCTGCTAACTTTGACAGTACATATATACATATATCACGTTCAAACCACAATAATAAATCGGAAAAAGGCTAAGATCTTTCAGCCGTAACAATCAGTCTTCGTCAGAGTCAAATCCCAACTTTTTTTATTATTGTTTGACGTTGACTGATATTTCCGTGTTTATTGTGAAACTTGTTAATATATACATATATATATCAATGATCAAGCCACGATAATTTACCCTTCTTAGATGTCCTGATCCATAGGTTACCTAAAGAGTTACGCTTTAGTATAATTTATTTAGTATTTATTAAAGGCCTCAAAATGTGTAACACATTAATATGTCAAAACTTCTTATAAACATTATACTTTAAACACAGCTATATAATATTGATATAAATATTCTTAATTTACCATAAAACATATTTTGAGATCCACTGCACAAAAAAAAATTAACTTTAATTAAAACGACAAAGTCAACTCCTTAACATTACACAGATAGTTATCTTAACTGAAATGTGTAGAGCCAAACTAGATATCTCTTATTGACGATCTACAGACAAAATGGAGCTTAGTTTCTCTTAATTAGATATGATATGATCATAGTAAGAGAATATTTATAAATTATTCGGCGGACACTATTTGAACTGGTCTACAGTTAAGTAACTATAGTGAATTTGCTTTTTAGTATGGAACCATGTTTTCTCTGAAATATTTTTCTTTATCTTGCGATATAATAATGCAATAATGACTTACTAAAATAATTCCAAATAATAAATTTAGAATTATACGAAATGTATATGAAAATACAACTATTGTAATTCATATTTTTTTCTTATGTTGATATTGTCCTAAAGATATTTTCAATTGAAGATATATTAATTCTTATATTTTTCTTAGGTTGTTATTGGTTTGTACTGGCTTACACATGAAACAAAAAACATTTCATGAAGGAATGTTTTTAAAAAAAAAAACAGTTAAAACAACTGCATAATAGGTCATTCTCAGATAATTTTCCTGTAATTATCTAATGATAGTTTTATTAGGTATTAATAATAGTGTAAAATTTACAGTATATGGAAACATCAATTTCACATAAATATATTTAAGGGTCTTTCTGAGGTAAAATGGATAAACCAACAAAAGTCTCCACACAAATGAAGTTTTATTCAACGTGTTTCGAACACTTTGTGTTCATCATCAAGAAGGCACCAAGGATGTGGTACTGACGGGTTGGTCCAGTGAAAACAACCTCCATTTTACCTCAGAATGAGTAACTACCACACAATTACAGATTGCACAACTAATGATTTAAGGGTCTTTCTGTGAGTATATCACAGAAGCGAAAAAGTCTGGTTGTTTACATTGGGAACTGGATGATATTGATAGAAGGAGTCTGTCAATGTGGTTATAGAGAACTGGATTAGAATTGAGGGATACGCAACATGTAAGAGCCCAATCTTTACTAAACGGCTTCTTCAATCAGTCTTCTTTAGAGTCAAATCCCAACTTTTTTTTATTATTTATAAACTTATAAAAATTCTTATAATTATAATTATTTATAACAATTGTATATATTCAAAAAATTACAATTAATATATTAAATGTTTCTCAAACCTCAAGGGAAATGACTCATTAAAATTCATTGCAGCTAGAGATTCTTACATCTTCTTCGATTGCACATAGAGTGTTTAGGAAAGCGGGTAGTTGATGCTGAAGGCTATGATTAATACTTCAAGAAATAGTAGCATTTTAATTATATTTCATGGAAAATAAAACAGAAATCATTTTTAAATTGAATGATACTAAATAATAGCAATTATGTTGTTATTATTAAATAGATTTCATGTTGATAAATACATAACTAAATGTATATATGTAATATAATATTACATAATAATTAATATACATTACACATGTACTATATGTATCAATGTTACACACAACTAAATGATTTTTTAAATTCATAAATATTAAGGTTTTGCTTGCTAATTTACCTTTTTGTTGTGATTATTCGAGTTAGAGAGATAAAATGTAAGGTGAAATTTGTTCCGTATTGTTGGAAAAAGAAGTAATAATTTAACAACAAAGATGCTTGCGTAGTGACATTGAATAACAGACTGCAGTATGCGGGGGTGTTCCTTCTGATCCGTCTTTAAGAATAATGTTTCCCAAACACCTAAACTTCCCTTACTTTTGAATGTAGCAACGAATTAACCTTAATCCATTGCCGGTATTTACTCCAGCAATCCTTAACCTCCAAGTCATAAATCAACTTTTATAGTTGTTACCATCTCTATAAACTTTTACAAAAACATTTCTGATGACTTTTAAATTCTAAGCCAATTGGTATCCTAATCTGTGGCAACATAATTAATGGGATAATCAGTTTTATGATTGATTTTCAGCTCAATCGATTTAAGTGAAGTATTTTAGAGATTGACTGATTGCTTCCAACAGATGTCCGCATATATTTATTCTTCTTTAGTGTTTCTTCTAGGGGTGAACAATATAGCTACTGTGTTATTAGAAACTCATTAACGTTAAAGGTTAGCAAAATAAAAAAGTTTGATTTATATTGAAAGTCTCAAATTTGGGTTTACTTAAGTCTATAGGAGTACGTATTTTTTTAATAAGTTAAACACATCATACAGTCAGGGGTCGGAGGACTCCATTTCCTTACCAAAGTAATCATGATTTTTCAAATCACGAATCAAAAAAAAAAGTATGACTCAAATATCAAAAGCTCAACACTAACAACAATTTTAGAGAGCAGTAAAACAGATATGCTGCAATTATAGAAAATATAGAAGTAACAATGATCTCAGGGGACAGGTTAGCTCAGTGACAGCGCACTCAACTCAGAAACAGTACCGGGGTTCAATACCCACTCTGGCTGTCGATTTATTCACTTGAAAGGCGAATAAATCTGAGCACATCCTTCCTCAAAACAGAACATTAAGCCGTTGGTCCCGAGCCTGTACAATGTCAGGCAATCGTTAAAGATCCCCACTGGAAAATATACTTGTGTTAGACAAAATTAGACTCCCAATGTAGAATCAATCTTTATTGTGTGATATCACAAAGGGCCATTGTTCGGCTTATGTGTTTTCCCTTCTGGGACTGCCTCTACAACCTAACCTAATATTGATTATATATTACAACTTGTACGAGTATTTCCTAGCCTGACGCTCGCTGACTGCTTATTCATTTAATTAGAATACCACTTAATGGGAGTTTCAATATATAAGAACGAAAATTTATTTCATATTAACAATCTTAAGAGATTATACGTGCTTATGCAAATCTTTCAGAATTGAAATACAAAATATTGTGAAAGTAATTTTAAGACATCAAATAAAATAAGTGTGTTGTATATATAATAAAAGGATTTAGATAATAAAATGGCTTCAAATATTAATAAAAATAATATTTCCCAAACATTTATGTTAAATGCTCTTTTTTTGGGATTATGCAAACTGGCATGCAAAAATGTTACACTGGTTTGCATATGCTTTTCACTCAATATACTAAATCACTAATACATCAATTCCGTTCAAAATTTTGGAATAGTTACCGGTTATACCCTGAAATCAATGTATTAGTTAGCACCTATTTATTAAGGCTCTATGAAGCCTGTGTATATCTTCAGTTAAAATATCCATTATTTTATATCCACATTTTATTAATTTATTTTATTTTTCTCTCACTTTTAAATGGGATTTATAATCTTAATTTTAAAAAAAAGAAGTCGTGTAAGAAGACGGTAGAATAGAAACAAAACTAAGGTTTATCGGGACTTGGTCAGTTCCTGACCGGTCAGTTATCTGACTGAGTATCGATAAACCTTAGTTTTGTATATATGTATGTACTCGTATATATATATATCAATGATCAAAACTACAATAAGAAATGGGAAAATAAGACTAAGATCTTTCAACCGTAACAAGCGGTTTTCGTCAGATTCAAAAACCCAACTGTCAGCCCAATTCAGTTGGATTTTTGACTCAGTTGGGTTTTTGACTCTGACGAAGACCGCTTGTTACGGTTGAAAGATCTTAGTCTTGTTTTCCCATTTCTTATTGTGGTTTGATCATTGATTGTTGTTTCACGTGTTTATGTGAAATCTTTATATATATATAGACTCAATGCATTTAACTCATTTTTGCATATCAATTTTTTTTTATATTTTAAAATATAGCATTTAACAGTAAAGCTGTGTTTTTTATATCATTTTCTGATTTAATATAACATTAATAGAATAATTTTTGTAGATTTGTTTACTAATATGCAATGTACCTATAAATTGTATCTGACTTAAACTAGTGAAGTGTTACAAACTGAGATTCAACGCAGAGTATTTTGTTGCTAAACTAAAAGCAGAAGGGAGTGAGACGGTAAAGTAGTGATTTATTTAACTCGATGTAGAAATAGAGCAAGGGAGAGGGGCGTGATGAAGGGCCACCTTTAGGACGACAGGTAAGATATAGATGGAAATGGCTGTGAGAGGGTGTGTTGATAAATCTGAATCGAGGCGATGACGAAGTCGAAATAGTGATAAAGAAGGGCTCACGTGGCCACCGGCCTGGCCTCCTAAACTCAGTCCATATGTTTCCCTGTCCAACATCTCACCTCATTCCTCGCCTCTTTTCACTCTCTATTCAAATCCTAAACTGTTTGCCCTTTCATAAAAAAAAATCACTACAATTTAATTCTTAATTAGAATTAGATTTCTAAATTTTAACCGCAGCAAGTCCTCTTTTAAGCTTATGGTATTGAATTTGATGGCAGATTCTGCATTGACGATTTTTTTTACTTATACTTCTATGCTTCTCACGATATTCCTTTGTGCTGGTGATAATTACTAAAGCAGGCTAGTAAAAGACATTCAGAAGGCTAGAACACTAAAAAACTCATAACAAGGAATATAGGGGCCAGGCTAGCTCAGTGGTTATGTACTCGCCTCTGAACTGATAGGACCTGGGTTCAATCCTCACCTGGCCCTCGATTTATTCACGCGGGAGGTGAATAAATCTGAGCGCGTCGTCCCTTGGAGAAGGACGTTAAAAACCGTCGGTCCCGAGCCTGTACGATGTCAGGTACTCGTTAAAGATCCCTACTCTAAATACATTTGAGTTAGGCAAAATTTAGGACTCTCACTGTAGAATCAATCATCATTGTGTGGTATCACAAAGGGCCAATGCTCGGCCTACGTGTGTTCCCTTGTGGGACTACCACTACAACCTAACCTAACAGGGAATATCTATATTTAATTAACTACTAATCTAAACTAATGCAACAAGCTTTTGGCCTCGTGGGTCATCGTCAGCTTCTTAAACTACTTATATTTTAATCATTTAAGTAACTCAATATTATCACTAAAACCATAATTCTTCAGCAAAACTAAAACACTTATTGATATCTTTTAACATACATATTGAAATATTTTGGTTAAAAATTTCAAGTAAATAAACATATACAAATTGTTAGTAACAATCATATTATTATAAAAAGAGTCATACCTTGTGAATCGGTGTTGTAACCACTCGACCGGCTTCGCACCTTCAAGTAGGAATATAACATATATTTAAGTAAATAGTTCGAATTTTTATCCTGATAGTGGTCATATGAACATCAAAGAGTATGATTCAGTGTATTACTTAGTTAACGAGCTTACATTTTGTTCTTTAATCTTTATATAAACTCGTATATCTTATAAAAAATATTTTTATATGTTAACTATTATATCAATAAGAAATGACTCTGTTGAGAATAAAATTAGGTTAAATAAAATGTATAATTACTTTCATTTATTTGGATACACTAATAGTTCAGTTTTGGGGACAAAAAGTGCTTCTTTTAAAAAAATATTTTTATATGTTAACTACTATATCAATAAGAAATGACTCTTTTGAGAATAAAATTAGGTTAAATAAAATGTGTAATTACTTTCATTTATTTGGATACACTAATAGTTCAGTTTTGGGGACAAAAAGTGCTTCTTTTAAAAAAATATTTTTATAAGGTATAAAATAATAAAATAAGGTATTTTATAATAAAAATATTTTTTAATAAACAATTGTTAATTTAATTAATAATTGTAAATTATAATAGTATCATATTATAACAGTGTCATAAACAATATGTACTTGAATATATGCTTCATTTAGAAATTAAATAAGAAAAAGAAGGTAAAGAAACGATACAAAATTTTAACAAGTTGATAATGAAATGAAAAATTGTAGTACAAAACCAGTGAAAAAGCTCTCTGATGAAAAAAAAAACTATGAAACAGTGAAAAATATTACAAATATTGAACTTCAGGTCAAATGTATAAAATTGATCAAATGTTAAGAACTATATCAATAAAAAATGACTCTTTTTGAGAATAATATTAGGTTAAATAAAATATGTAATTACTTTCATTTATTTGAATACACTAATAGTTCAGTTTTGCTACTTTTAGACTTCATTTCTCATTGTCTCCAATATTATGACTGTGATAGTAGGTTTGCAATGGATAATATTAACCATTGGCTGTCGTAGCAGCCTTCGCTTGGATGGATTGCTTTTAGAACTTGCAATAATAAATCAATCACTCCTAACAGGCTCAATGTTTGCATGATGGATATCAATTTTCTAGTGTTTTACTTTTCGAAGGATAATTGAAGTCTACTTGCTTTTAGGTTTGTGGTTTTTATATTCTAGTTATACAACTATACTTCGAAAATCCTCTAAAGCTCTTTTCCTGATATATTGACCTGATTCATTTAATTGTTAGTCAGATCTGTTTACTTTCCCAATATCATCTTAAACACCTGTTTTTTTTATGAAAAGCAAAAAACTCTTTTCCGATTTCAAATGTTGTTTAAAATCCATAACATAAGTTTTAATGTTTTAGTATTTAAATATAATTGCTTCATTTTTAATCATTTCTATTCTCAGTTTTATTAATTAATTATTTTTTCTTCTTAAAAATTATAGAATGAAACATTTTTATTAAGGAAACATTAAATTTGGTTTTTGATTTAATAAAAACTTGGAATAAAACTGAACCTGACCTTGCCTTTTGAAAGCAAAAACTTCTCTCGATCAATATAACTCAGTATTTATTTTGAAATAGTGATATTATTTATATTCGCTATTCTATTGATGTTATTTATGATATCTATTTATTATTTATGATTCTGTTACAAGGTGAACATTTAACATAAAAGAAAATAAATAAACTTTTAATTCTAAGAAGATGTTAGATATTCTAAAAAAATCCTTTTTTTGCAAAAAAAATGTATCAGTTATGATAAAAACATAAAATTTAGCAATACTAACCTAAAATGGAAAATTAGAATCTGTTATGAGAGGCTAGTTTATATGCTCTGGACCGTCCAACGGGGTTTTTTCAAACAAAATGTTTTTCATAACATTTGGTGACAGTATGTCTTGTATGTTAATATAAAAAAAAATATTAAAAAAAATTGAAATTGTCTATAGATAATTTTTTAGTTAACTATTTAATTTCATTTTAAGTAAACGCATATCATTCTAAATTGAGCACTTGTTTAATTGACTGATATATTTTAATGCAGCTATCAATGTCGGTTATAAAAAAGTAATTAAACACAGAAGAAACGTCGTGATGACATAAAGATAGATTAGTAACCATCAATGAAATATGGCCTTATTGGAGTCAACAATGAAATAGAAGGGAGAAAACATTTATGTGATGCCTTATTGATTAGGTTTAGTTGCAAACATGCACATTATTTTTGTTGTAAAATTGTTCTCTTTACCATTTAACAGAGTTTATAAAATATTATTAAGTACAGTTAATATCATTAACATTATTAATTAATTAATAATAGTTGAATTAATTAATTAAATAATATGAGGGCGGATTGATAAGTCAGTGACTTTTTGAATTTCCCGCGCAGTTACTCCAAATGCAACTTGGCAGTTACGCAAAAGAATGTTGCCCAGGGATATGTGCTGGTGCTCCTATTCTAGTCATGATTTGTAGATGATCTACTGAATACTCTATATAATGATGGGTATGATATGCAAGAGTATGTAGAAGACCTTTTAATAGAAGAAGAATAACGCCTCATGGTACTACCTTTCAGATGAAGCACCATACTTCCGAAATTGCTAAAAGATAGATAAAAGTGAAATGCCTTAGTAGAAATCCATCTAAAACGGTCCTTATACTTTTCTGAAATAGTAAAAAGATTAACCTCAAACTATCAAAGTTACGGACATACTCATGGATGTTTTTTAGACGAATGGTTAAATTGGAATAGCCAAGTATCGGATGCACTGTCTAACAGTCTAACGGAAGAATAGAAAATTTTTACTCTAAGAGATTACAAGTATTATTAATATCTATTAATAATTTATTTAATAGATAAATTATAATTTATCAATTAATAAATATGATAAATAGATAATAAAATCGATTGACTCACTGGAAGAAAATTAAAAATGCTGGATAAATTATTTAATGGTAATATTCCGTTTTAGGAATAAAATATTAGAAAAAAATACAGTGAATAATTTAATTATGTTATAATTAATATATAATATTTTTTTTAAAAAAAAAAAAGGAAAAATGTATTAGTTAAAATAAGAATCTGTTAAGAGAGGATAGTTTATATGCTGTGGACCATGATTATTAACTGGAAACATTTAAAATAATTATTCCATATAATCTTATATATTTTACAGTACATTCTAAACTAATCTATGTGAATTCATGAATATTTTTTTTTTGCTTAATAATCTTCAAATGTATTTTTCTAGAAGAATTTTTAGAAGAAATTCACTGCCAATAATTTATTATTTTGGTTTTCATAGATTTTAATAAAATTAAAAATAAAAGTAAATTAAACAAGTTACTATAAGTAAAATTTAACAGTTATTTTGTTTTATTGTTTTTCAAGAACTCCATTTTAATAACGTTTTTATAACCTTTGCAAGCTGTAGTAAGAAGGAAGGGTAGAAGAGCTTCAAAAATTACTGTTTATTTAATTTGATATGATGTAGGATGTATTTTAAAAAACAATAGTACATTTTTTACTATACAAAGAAGTATATATATATATATATGTAAATTTCATCAAAATCTGATAAGGGAGCAAGTTATTGTGTGTTAATAAATCTCTCAACGCATAAATAACAACCCAAACAAATATACAGACATATATTATCAAAAATAAATTCAGATGACATCAAAACAAATAAGTCCCTCAATATTTTATTTCACTTTTTTTTAGAGCTACTATATTTTACATATAGTAAAATACAAATTTCAGGGAATTTATAATGTACAACCAAATGTTTTTTTATAAACTCAAATTTTTTATGCATAAAGTTATGAGAGAATATATAATAAATTTCTTTAATAGAGCGATTTCAGTAACTCACCAATTATAATTAACATTTATTGAATAATGTGATGTCTCTTGAAATAATGTTTCAAATTGAATTCTATTACCCTGTAATCACTTTGAATATTTTACTCAATAAATTAAGTTTACACTTATACCATTATCAGTTTTGTCAAAATATTTTTTTTGCAGCAGTATGCTGCTCCACTTTAAGGAATCATAAAATATACTTTATCGTCAATCTCTTTTGATTAATTTAATTTCAATAGAAAAATATTCTGTTCATCATTTCAAAATGTGCTATTTTTGGATACATTTCATTTTGAAAATGGAAATTAATTTCATTATCCGTCAACCAGTGTGACCTGCATCGTTTTAGAAGTTTTTGAAATCAATAATAAAACAAATATTTTTCATTTTTTTTGCATTACTGAGCTTTCTGTCATTAAAAAGTGTTGAACTGTTTTTTCAGTTAATGCTCCTACTTTTCAAATATTTGGACACTTTAGTTTACGCAGTTAATTACTTTTTGGCCAAAAAGTCATTTCCCCAGTATGCAATATTGTCCAAAAAAACAATAAGATGCATCTACACTAATTAAAATTGTATGGAATCTTATTTTGTTATTATAGAGTTCTAATTTAGTGATAATAATCACAAGAAGAAATTATTATCTCCGGATATTACCTGGCTTGTGATCTCCTGGATTTAGAAGTAATTTCAGTTGGATACTGTTACCTAGATCTGGGATAAGGTGGACTTGACACATAAACAAAGTCCCTTCTCAACTTAAGTGAACAATTCAACAATTAAGCGGGACTAAGTCCTCTTCAGCCTTGAGCAATCTGCCAACTTGCCTCGAACTAAACCAATCAGATCAAAGTTTGCCACCATAGGTACTCTCGTTTGGCTTCCTTTAATGTAAACTATCTTGCCTTTAGAAGACGTTTGTTGACTCAGTCTATTAAACACCTTATAGGCTTGGCTAGCAACACTCAAACACATTCTTCTTGTAGTTCCATATGAAAAGCCTAAGATGTTTATTTTTCTTTTTCAAGTAGAAGTCATTTGTTTTACCTTTTAACTAGAACTGTTACTTCTTTACAATTCATTATTTTGAGTTGATGACATTAGGCAATCAGTATGACTGATATAATTAAACTCCTTATTTTTAAATTGAATACGACTGTTTAGCCTGTACTCAACTTTGCCAATTCAGTTTTAGTTGTATAAATGTCAAACATTTATCTCATATATTGTATAATGGATATATATTGTAAAATATATCCTTTGAAGAATTATAATTGTTTTTTAAAATGTAAGTTTAGTTGAAAAGTGTCTTTGGAATTAAATTAAAGCTGGTAGTTCAAGCTACGTTTTATTTAGTCCCATCTTCATCAATTCATTATTTGTCTTTTTGAAGAAGCTGAAGTATGTTGTTCGCCAAGGCTCCAGGGCACAGTAGGTTTGTTTGGCTCTAACCTTTCCACTCAAAATACTCTATTCCTTCTTTCCAGTGCCTAAACAGATGTTAACTTCTATTTACTAGTTTTAGTATTAATTTATGACCCGTTATAGTACCAGGCAAAAGCCACTTCTTAAAAGAGGCAGCTTTCAATCAGTGATATTTTGTGATCACTTTTAAGATCCTTGTTATTCTATAAGGATAATTTCATCAAGAGACATACTCATTTAAGCCTAACATTAATATTTTAGTATGAGATCGTCTTAATTTGAAATCAAATTAACAAAAATGTAATATACTAAAATATTAATATTAGGCTTAAATGAGTATGTCTCTTGATGAAATGATCCTTATAGAATAACAAGGGTCTTAAAAGTACCATAATCACAAAATATCACTTTGATTAAAAGCTGTCTGTTTCAAGAAGTGGCTTTTGCCTGGTACTCTAACAGGTCATAAATTAATAATACAACTAGTAAAAATAAGTTAACATCCGTTTAGGCACTGGAAAGGGGAAATAGAGGTAATGTTTTTCCATTTAAGCCTAACATTGATATTTTAGCATACTACAGTTTTGCAAATTTGATTTCAGATTGAGGCGATCTCATTTCTTAATATAATGCAAATTATTTCATTACTAATATAACTATGATAGTGGGGGTTGTTAAATAACTTTTCTATGCTTAAGGTAGCGTAGGTGGTCATTCCTCTTGTCATCAGTAGACAGAATGTCTTTGTACTAGTAATTTTGTGATGCCAAAAGTTCAAATTTGTGTATTTGTGCTTTTCCATTTTATCATTTCAATCTAAAAATCCATTTTATCTTTATCTAAAGAGACTGAAATGTCTTTGCATACCCCTGAAAGTTGTAGTTTATTATTTTTACAGATGAGTTATTTGAAATCTCCTTTTTTCCATCTTGAGAATGATGAAAAAACTGTTTTATCAGGATTTATATCTCAACCTTTCTCCTTTACTCATCTTTTACCGACTTAAACAGCGTGCTGCATGATCTCAAATGGAATACAAGCATTCCCTTCCTGACGACAACAAGGCCATCTGCATTTCCTTACGTATCGTAACGTTGATTATTCATACTATGAAGTGAGTTATGCACAGTAAACCACTTTTAAGAGTAATAGTACATCTTCCTGAGCAGAGGTGGGCAAACTTTTAGAGAGTGCGTGCCAAAATCAGCCAAGTCTCTGAAACTTTTACCACGTGCCAGCCATCTTTTTTTAGAACATATTTGATTCTCTTAAGAACTTTTTAAACGAAAAAAAAAATTACCTCAATGCAATAAAACATAGTATAAAAAAAAAACAGAAAAAAAATTATTTAACCTTTTCAAAAAAGAAGTTAACTATGGCAACAAGATCAACTTCTTTTTCTTGAGAACACTTTAGCTCCATAGAGCTTAAACCTCTTCACCACCAGGACGTACATATACTGAGATGGCATGAAAGCTTACACCCCAAGGAAAGTAGGTTTTTTTCTTTTGTCTGTGCTTAGGGTGTCAGAGACAAGTCATCGGCGTGCCAAGTTTGGCACGCGTGCCAGAAGTTCCCCACCCACGTTCCTTAGGAAAGCTTTTAATGTTCACATTTTCAGCGTTGTAAAATCTAAGAATACACTAATTATTCTCAGTTTATACTTTGTCATCCACTCTAAAGCGCTTAGATTAAAATATCTGTATATTAGTTCTCTTCAATGAATTTACAGGCATGTTATCAAAAGCTCCTTCAATATTCAACAAACAGTCCTGATTGATTCATTTAAACAGTTTTCTAATTTTCAACTGTTTACTTGCCCCAATCAGATATTGTTTTCCTTATGAAGATGCTTCAAAATTACACAGAATCAATTGAGTTCTTAAACAGAACAAGAACTGTATTTCTACCATAAAGAGGTGTTATTGGCTGTGACATGTAATGTGATAATTTTCTTTAGCAACTACTCATGGCAGGCTGGTAAACATAAAAGAATATCTGGTTGTTTTGCGTTTACTTTTATAGTTCTAAGAATTTTGTATTTCTTAAAAAAAAACATATTAATTATTTAAGAGTTATTTACAAATTTTGTAAAACCTTTTGTGCAAACTTTTTTTTTAGGATTTGTAATCCGATTACCTATAGTATTATTATTAGTTGTTAATATATTAATAATATTGCTTCTTTGAAGTATTATATAGATTTTTTATCAGAATTCTGTATAAGTAAATTGTTATGATATTTAAATAGTCTACGATAAATAAATTTCATTGACCACACCATTACAATTTGAATCTAAAATTCGAGCTTCGTGAAGACTAATTCAATAATATTCTAGGAGGAAATGACTAATATTAAAGACTAGAGGTTCTCAGGTCGATTGGTAGGTCTTAAATCTTTCAAGGATATTGAGTTTTTTTGATATTTGTTATAATTTTGGTAGCTGATTGTAACTTACAAGCGACGTCTGATATGTTAGTTTAAGCCAGTCAGTCTAAAAAAGTATAATAAGTTACAATAAGTAAGGTGAAGTATGTTTAATTCGAGACGGCGTGATGAAGGATGTAACAAGACCAGGAAAGATGAAATTATTTCAGTAAGGGTGCAGTTAGAGGAAGGTAGTGATTATTAGAGGTGAATGAGTTAAGAAGAAGCCCGAGGGAGAGGTTTCAAATGAAGGGCGATTACTGGCTTCATTACCAGTGGGGGTTACCAATCAACTCTTTAACAGACGGTGTCTCAAACCCCTTTGAATGTTCTCACTTCTGACGAACCTTTAAACTTTGGCCATGAATTAATATTTTTCATATTGGAAATAGAAAATCATGTGTGTACAGACTTTTGAAGAGGACGTTGATTCCGACATGTGCTATGAGACACTGTAAGGGTTTCTGTAATAAACTTAAATGTGATAATGTATGACTTCCATTATTGTATCAACCTGTTAGTTAATTCAGCTTCTCTAGGTCTAAGAAGAGGTCCAAATAAAAAATTACACTTTCCACCACTGCAGTGACACTACAGATTAAAGCTTGTAAGTGAGGTAGTTGAGAACAAACCGCTGGAGAAGAAGAAACCAATGTAAAGTGATAGCACGTTTTCTGAATAACTTGGATCTACTTCAGTTATAAAATCCTCTTCTCATCATATAGATGTGCATTTGTAGCATACATGAATAATATATGCTATATATAGTCACCTCTAATTACACACCTGCTACTTCACTACCAATTGGGTAGTCTGGGATTACCATAACTGGGTGTGAGGACTGTTATAACCCACAGTTATAGCTATTTCTGAGATGCTCCTTGAATGTGTTTTATATTAAACTGAAAACTCAATAAACAAACTTCTTCTGACTTTTTATAAGATTGTTTTTGGCAATTAATATACAAGAGAGAGAAGAAAGTATATTCCTTGTACTTATTAAACAATAACTCATATCTATTAGGCAAAGTGCAATCTACACCAAATTTATTTTATTTTGCGGTTCAATTTAAAAATTATAGAGATCATGGCGTTCGTTTTGACTAGAAGGGACAAACTTAATAATTCAGACATATTAGTAAATAATTTACTAAATAAACTACACATATTGTAGTTGTGTCGTTATATACTGGTTTCTATGAGTTGCCTACTTATTAATCAAGAGGGACTGTACAACCTGTACCCCTATTGGCATGAAGACAAAGGGGTAGAGTAGGTCTCCTACTTTGCCTAGGAGACTAACAAGAGATTCAAGAAAAATAAAATTAATATCAGCAGTATACAATAGAAATAACCAACACCTCCCAACATAAAAAACAGAAAAGAGAAGGAAGGAAATCAGAAGTTCACTGATAACGACGCGTGTCGAAATATAGTAGTGAGTTTTGTATGCCTATGTTTATGTTTTCTCTTTTCGTTATTATAGTAGTCCAATTGAACCTTTTAGTTTCTTGATTTAAGTAAATATTTATGAATACAGATATTTATCTCAAGTAATAGAGCCTGGATATATTTTTTAAGTTGAAGGACTTATGAGAACAGTCTCAATGAGTGTCCATGAATAATCAATGTTAATAACTTTAAATTATTAACTCGACAAAAGTTTAATACAAAAAGAAGTGAAAACATTTTTTTTATGTGTAAGAAGATTAATTAAGTTACAAAGTTAATGTAAAGTACGTTATAAAGTCTGTGTAAGTTGTAGTGCAATACAGGACTAAACGATACCTGAAAGTGTCTCAATGAATCGTCACGTCATAAAAGAATAACAGCCTAAAAATGTTTGAATGAGTTCTAACACCGTAGGAAAGAATTACCCGAAAAGATAATCCATAAGTTCACTCTAACGAGAAGAAGAACCTGAAAGATTTCCTCATGACTTCAGCGCTTCAAATAAGTATCCCGTAACCGTGAGCTTTTATACATAGCAGTCTATCAAACAGAGATTTAAACGAATATAAAATACATGTACCTGTAAACCTTTGTCAAAAAAAAAAAGGAAAGGTCATGATGAATATACGAATAAGACCGGGTAGAATAGACTAGAGAATAACAATTTTGTTGTAAAATACAGATTTCACAAAAAACTTTTCTGAATGAAATGATATAGTCAATAATCTAAAAACAAACACATAATATTTTCTTATTGACACTAAATACATAAAACTGAAATATTATTATTTTTCGGGGAGAAATATGTGTTAAATAATTTTTTTATTTACAAAAATTGTTTTTCTCCTTTTGAAAAAGGTAGAATGCAAATGTTTAGTAACATTAGAATAGCAATATAACAGTGATTTGCATTTTTTTAGAATAACGAGAGGAAATTTGTTTATAAATCAGAAACTAGGTGTGGCGTGAAATGGTCGTATCTACAGAGGGCTACAATTACAAATGAAGGCCAGTTAAAGAAAAGCTTTGAGCCAAATAATTTGATTTCACGGCGTGCTTGGGAAAAGGGAATTTATCCCTGAAGGGGACTGCTAAAGAAGGACGGCGGATTATAATGGCAATTTAGGACTTACAAGAATGCCGTCAAATCACTTCTTCCGTATGATGGTGTCAACTCCTGTCATCTTACTATTAAAATCATCTTTAGCCCACTTAACCAAGATATTTATAATTTCTCTTTATTAAGGAATTTGTAGTGGTTTTGTAGCGACGGCAGGTTGCGGGAGCGCACGCCTCTAGCGGCCGGCACTCGTATTATCTTTGTTTATTTTATTTTTTTTTTTGAGGAAGGAAGAAATGTAATGTTTTTTACAATGAAAACATGGTAACAAGAAAAAACAAAAAAATAATAAGCAAATACAATGCGTGTGCCGGCCGCTAGAGGCGTGCGCGTCGCGCAACCTCGCTTGGCTACAGTTTCATTATGCAGTTAGATACTCGTTTGTATATAATCTCCTCGCGCTGTATTCTACGACGCACATAAAATATTCATGTTCCTCTATTCTTTTAGACCAGTGAAAACTTAATACACTAAGCAATGCTACTTGACTTTTTGAAGGTTATCTGATCAAAAGCTCAACTATGTACTCTAACGTTTTGAAAATGTATATTTCTATTTTCAAAGTTTACAATAAGTGTAGGAGTTAAACAGTTAGAACCAACCGTTTTTTACTACTACACTCCTTGTACGTCTTGAAAATGAAAATATAAATTTTCAAAACATTGGTTTTCAGAGTTCAGTTTTTGACCAGATAACCTTCAACGAGTCCAGCGACATGAATATTAGTGTATTAAAATATTCATGTTCTCTGCTATGATAGTCTGTAAAACGTATGTATAATGTATAAAGCCAATAAATCAAAAAATATTCATTCATCTTGCATTGTTTCTAATAGATCCAATGCAGTTAGAAGTCCTGACGATTCTGGAATTATGTTATGATGATTAAACTGCTGTTATGATGCACGCTGGTCTTAGAAGTTAAGACCAGTAACTTTGATAAAAGTTACAATATCTATTTATCAGAACTTTTTTTCTTATCATTTTCTTTTAGATTCCTCTTAAAAAAAGCTGATTTGTGCACATATTCAGAGTGTGTTGCTAAATTCATTTTTAATTTCACTGGATTTAAACATACATAATGCACAATGTAGCCGTTCTTCTCCGTTAATATTAAAACCGTAAGTTACATTATTAAATAGCTCTTATATTGCTTTCTACACTAATTTTTTTTTATAGCATTGTTTTTTCTCAACATTATCATCTCAGTTTTTTGTTTTCTTACAGCATTGTTTTTTCTCAGTTTTTTGTTTTCTTACAAAACAATTGTTTTTTCTCAGTTTTTTGTTTTCTTACAGCATTGTTTTCTATAAACATTATCATCTTAGTTTTTTGTTTTTTTACAGCATTGTTTTTCCTCATTTTTTTGTTTTCTTACAGCATTGTTTTTCTCAGTTTTTTGTTTTCTTACAGCATTGTTTCTTCTAAACATTATCGTCTCGGTTTTTTGTTTTCTTACAGCATTGTTTTCTCTAAACATTATCGTCTCGGTTTTTTGTTTTCTTACAAAACAATTGTTTTTTCTCAGTTTTTTGTTTTCTTACAGCATTGTTTCTTCTAAACATTATCGTCTCGGTTTTTTGTTTTCTTACAGCATTGTTTTCTCTTAACATTATCATCTTAGTTTTTTTGTTTTTTTACAGCATTGGTTTTTCTCAGTTTTTTGTTTTCTTACAGCATTGTTTTTTCTCAGTTTTTTGTTTTCTTACAGCATTGTTTCTTCTAAACATTATCGTCTCGGTTTTTTGTTTTCTTACAGCATTGTTTTTTCTCAACATTATCATGTCACTTTTTTGTTTTTAAAGCAACTGATATGGAGTTCTATATTTTGAAGAAGAAGCAAGAATCAACTCTGAACAAAAAACACATATTGTAAGCCCATGTAAGGAGCATGTACACTATAGAATTCAGACTTAACACTGACAAAGCAGAGTTGCTCCATTCATTCAGTCAAGCAAGAGGGAGAAGTATTGCAGCATTAACCCGTATTTCAAAGAATGAAATTTAACCCCTTACGTCCAAGGAACTTGTCCACTTTTAGTATTATAATATCACACTATTCATATATATTGAAGTTCCCTACTAGTTGGACTTTTAAAATGGTTTTGTGGAGTAATATTTTTCACAATTGATTGTCGAATACATGGAGTAGTGAAATATATTTACAAGAAATAGCTGCTGGACATTTCAACTTTTCAAAATGCTCAATTTCATTGAAGATCCAGTCTAACAACTCATCAATACTCTTTTGTTTTTATAATGTTCTTCAAAATAAAAGTGCTATAAAACTACAGTGGTACCTCGGGATACGAGTGCTCCAACATACGAGTTATTTGAAATACGAGTTGTCAAATGAGCGAAATTTTATGTTAAAATACGAGTGAAATTTGAGATACTAGGAATAACCAATTGTAGTATCAGGTCATTTATAAATATGTAGATTTCTTTTTTCTACGATGCCGCCTACGGCCCACTCAGTTCTCAGTTTACCTTTGAAAATTAGAAGTTCAATTCATTTGGAAGATGTTGGGAATGTGGGAGAGAGTTTCACAGTTCATGGCAAAGAAACACCCCGAAAAGTTGCAGCTGGTCCTGCATCGGATCTATTTACTGAAACTTGCCTAACTCATTTCCGTAGCATTCTGAAAGGGTGGAAAAACAAACCTCCTTGGACAGTTTTTTTTTAATCTTGCGAAAAAGGCAAAGACCAGTGAAGAGAAAAACAGTAACTAAAATTAAGCATACAGTAGCATTTAAGTTAAGTCTAAGTTAAATTTAAATAACCAAAATACTAATTACATATGTACGTAAACTTAATAAAACCAGTTTTTCTAACCACCTCTTCATTCTCTTTTATTATGTTTTTATACAATATTTGTCATTTATAAATACATTTTTCTTATTCAAAATCAGGTACCAAAAACAATCAGGGGTAAGTATTTTGGGGGCTGGAACGGATTAACGGCATTTCAATTGATTTCAATGAGTAAAACTGCTTTCAGATACGAGTAAATTGACATACGAGCAATGTTACGGAACGAATTAAACTCGTATCCCGAGGTACCACTGTATATCTTTTTTTGATATATACTATAAAGCAAACTTCTTGAAAAAGATTGTTACTATGAACAAAAAAAAAACAATATATAAGGGCTATAACTGCAGTACAAAAACACTGGGTAGTATACGAACATGTACTGAATTCCTTTGAGGGCAACTTTATTGATAAGACAATTACCTGATTATTTATGTAAAAATAATATGCAAACAACATTTGGTATTAAATCTGAATGCACCTGTAGATCAGTAATTATTTTAGTTTATATTTTATTATATTTTCAATAGATCAGAATAAAGCAATAAATACCAGCAAGTAATAAATTCGCCATGCGCAATGCGCCTGTGTTTGCCACCCCTGGGGAACAGCGATCTCAATCAATGTATTGCGTAAATGTCAATAGATGTTCTGCCATTTAGTTATAACACACATACGTACTAACTATACAATAAATATCAGTAAATAATGTATCAGTGAACTCATATTCATTTACATATGAATTCTTATATAATATTACATACTAAATATTCTACTACTCACAAATTTTATCAACTATTATACCCATACAAAATATTTAAAAAATAAACATCAATATATATAACAGTTCAAAATTGAAGATAGGTAGCACACAAAGATTCAACGGCTAGTAGGTAACCAGTTGTAGTTGCGTCTACAACGTGCTTGGTCTCCCTCGGGAAGACGGATTGCCCAAAAATTTAAGTTTGTAAGTGTGTTTCTTTACTTTGTGTGCTACCTATCTTCAATTTTGAACTGTTATTGTAACCAGTTTGAATCGTCTTTCCGTTTATCAAGTGAATATATATATATATATACAATTAAAAGAAACGGTCCAGCGGACTTTTTTAAATAAAATAAATTCAAAACGAAGGAAACACACATAAAGACACAGACATAACTCACATCGATATTTCGACCATCGTCGTCATCAGGTGGTGTGAAGAGCGAAGAGTCCCGCAGGAAGGCAAGTCGCCGCCTTCCAACGAAGGAATGTGTGTTTCCTTCGTTTTGAATTTATTATATATATATATATATTATTAAAATAAGCAGCAGCTTCTGCATTGACCAGTTTCTTGTTGACACTCTCTAGTTTTCGTATCACTTTGCGGTGAGACTCTGGTAGCTTCCAAAGAAGGTTAGCAAAAGACATTAACACACACAATAAACATAGGTCAAACACGAAAAACTAAATTTTAATCACTGTTTTAATCACTAAATTAACAAACTAAATAAAAATACGTACAAGCTTTCGGCTCTCATTCGCCATACCTGAGGATGGCACCCTGTGATTGTTCATACGCAGGCTCAGCTTGGTTGAAGCCAAGCCAACGTAAAAAGCATCACATCTAGTACAATCCAAACGGTAAATGCAGTTACAGGAGGTGCAAGATGTATCAGAAGGAACAGGATAGGAGTTGTTACTGATTATAATATATATATATATATATATATATATATATATATATATATATATATTCAGAATCTTAATTAAATATATAATAAAAGATAAACCATGAAGTGCAACTCCGAATGGGACTTAAGTCCACTCAAGTAGGCCCCAAGTGTTAATTACCAATCAACAAATGGAGATCAAACGATGAAAATTAAGCAAGATGTCATCTGTTCTGAAACACTACTGCGTTAGAAAGTACACATATGTATTTATATATATGTACTATGTTTATATATATAAATATAAGGTTGTCCTTAAATTAGGAAAATGTTGAACTATACTAAGGATGTATTAGTAAAAACTATAAACATTTGTAAAGTACCACTGAGCTTAAACTAAAACTTGTACTACTTAGAAATTTAACTACTAGTCGTAAATAAATACATTTATGACGTCTAAACATACTTCAGGTTTGTCATTTTGTTATTAATTAGTGGAACAATTGATCACACAAAACTGATGCGAGTATAAACACACTGTTCAAAGAATTCAAAAAAATTTCCTCCATAATGCAGTAAACATTGTGTTACAAATTAATTTGTACCATATGTCTTTGCAATTTTATAATATTGTGGAAATTAATACTCAATTGTAGTTCTTTGTAAAACCATCTAGGTTAACAATAATTTAAATTAAAGCATTTGGCACTTCTTATACTACTATAAGTAAATTATAGTCATGTTGAAAAATTTTGATCTCGAGATTTTGAAGGAATTACATGTTTTGGGGTTCCAAAAGTCGTTATATTAAGTTTTTTTTTTAAGATGTTTATATGTGTGTGGGTGGGTAGGTGAGTGTGTGTCCACAAAGTTTCCAAAGTTTGCGGACACGGTACGTCCAGAATTTCAAATGTATCAAATTGATATTTTACTCAAAAAATGGGTCTCATGTTGCAGATGTGCTGTATAGTTTGGCAGCAATTATTCATGATGGAGAAGTTACATTTTTGCAAAAAAAACCTGTTTTTAGACAACATTTTTTTCTCCTAAACTACTAATTCTAGATTCTTGAAATTTTGGGATTATATTTTTAACTACAATACTAATAAACCAAGAATGTTTTCAGATTTTAAAAACAACAAGAATTTTTGTTTTCAATAACATGTAAAAGTTGTGACTAAATAATTCAATAAATGAAATTATCTTACCTCTTAAATTAAAAATTATCTTAAAAATATATTTTTTCTTACTAGTTTCTGACATTTTTCAGACAAAATAGAAATATTTAAAAGTTTTAAAAGGGAAATTTTGTCTTAAATCTTCATTTTAGGAGGAGGTCAGATAAACTATGTAAGAGATCCACTGGATGTTGGAACAAAAGACATTATAAGAGAACTTATAAAAGTTCTGGCCTAAAAGCCAGTTGGAACTTATCCAGTATAAGAGATTATTTCGTAACACGAAATCTATACTTTCGCTCTTCAAAAATGTTATTACTGCTGTAGTTATACTAATGATGTTATATGTATCAGTGGTGTGATATAAAAAATAAGTATATATATTGATAAGTGAGTCAGTCACTGCCTGTACACCTCTAAAAGTGAAAGACTAATAAACCTCTCCCATCTAGACATTCATATTATACCTAAATGGGACATAATATATTATATACCCATGAAGTTTGATATTATACTTACATTTAGTAAAGTTGAGTGAAGGCTACTACAGATTTTTTTATTTGCCCACTTAACAATTTTTGAATACTGTTATTTTTGTTGCACAAACAATAAATTTAAGATAATTAAATTTGAATTATGTTCATATGAAACTGAAACTTAAATTACATTATTTCATTTTCATTTGTAGGTTTTTATTTTAAGTACTTTTCAAATGACTATTAATATTTGGTAACAGTAAGATTAAAAAGTTAAAGAAGTCCTTCTTCAAAATTTATTCTTTTTGATTAATAGAATAGCTGATTTGACTCATTGCAATAAAAGTTTGCAGGCAACAATTCAATGAACAGTTAAGATAAAGGGAATGCAAACGTTATCAAATTTAGTAAGCCATTTTATAAAGCCCATACCATTAAATTTAATAGAAAATTTTTCGTAATAAATACGAGGCAGACTTAAGGCAGAGTGGATAGTGTCTATTTGCATGCAAATACAAGGCCTTTGGAGCGGGGATGAAAGTGTGGGTTGAATGCATTACAAGCAGCTCTTTACACCACGCAGGGCAATTAATAAGAGGTTAAAGCAAGATATATAGGGTGCTCTAAGGAATGTGGATTAGTGGTCGCGCGTCGACCAGTTCTGCAGGATCGGACATCACATCTTATCAGGCAGCCCCCCTTGCGGCACTTGTGCTGTATATTGAATTAAATTATCGTAAAATTCAAGAAACATCTTGAAGAACATATAATATGTGTTTAATGATAAACATAAATCTAATATGAATAATAAAAGTTCACAAACAAATTAAAGCATCAGAAACACCAGATAAACAAAATTACTTTAAAATTTTCACACAAACAACGATCTGTGCTACTATCCATCGCATGGTGGGCGATGTACCAAAAAGCACAGCTAACAAAATATTTATTATGTCCACCTGACAAATCATATGCTTTAAAGGGTATTTATTATTCTACAACACAAAGATAAGATAATACAAGATCATGGAAGCTGAGATTCTCTATGCTGCATAAACGCACCAGTAAAAGATACGGCTGTTGTAACAACACTCTTTCTCTCCGTCAGTCTCTCTCTCTCTCTCTCTCTCTCTCTCTCTCTCTCTCTCCTCTCTCTCTCTCTCTCCTCTCGCTGTTCATATATATATATATATATATATATATATATATATATAAATAAATTCAAAACGAAGGAAACACACAGAAAGACACAGACATAACTCACATCGATATTTCGATGTTTCCTTCGTTTTGAATTTATTTTATTTAAAAAAGTCCGCTGGACCGTTTCTTTTAATTGTATATATATATATAAATGTATAAATATATATATATATAATATATATATATATATATATATATAAATATATAATAAAATAAATTCAAAAATAAAATTCAGTCGTTATCAGCCTTTGGAGCGATTCACTTCTTTTCCTGAAGACGAGGACATCGAAATATAGTAGTGAGTTCAGTGGTTTCCTTTCTATGTGTTCTTTTTTAAATTCTAGTTTATATATATATATATAAAAGGTTTCACAAAAATGAAATAACAATCAATGGTCAATATGTAATGAAGAAAAAAAGGCTAAGATCTTTCAACCTCAACAAGTGGTCCTCGTCAGAGTCATAAACCCAAGTATGTGTATATATATATATATAACTCAATACAAAAAATTTTTGACTCTGACGAAGACCGCTTGTTACGCTTGAAAGATCTTAGTCTTGTTTTCCCTTTTCATATTGTGATTTGATCATTGATATACAAATATATCTATAAATTATAACAAAAGCAACACAAAAATAGATACTAACGTAACTGACTTCTGCATTTTGACAGTGGTTACCATCAGGAGGTAAAGTATCCCACAGGACTTAAGAGCTATCATCTTCCATACAATTTTACTAACTTCTAAACAGATTCACAAAAAAATTTTTGTTTTATGATGCCCTTGACAAAAACCGTTATTTACGTTTAAATTTAAGTCAAACCTTAGCATTTTCTACTTGCATATGGATAAATTCGTGTTTGTAAAGATATCAACACCATAGGAATTCCAATAAAAATGAATAACCTACCGAAAACAATTCATTGTAAAATAATTTACCACTTATTCTTTTCATATAAGAAAATAATATCATTATAGATGGGTTAAACAGAAACGGAAAAACTAAATTTAAATGTAAAGAAAGTAAATAGTGACCCTGTTGAGGTCGATAGGTTTGTTTGTATGAAATATAGCAGCAGAAATCTACAAAATTTACTTTAGTCGTTTTCGATTTTGGAATTAATGTTAGGCTCCAAAAAGACATACCACATATGATTTCTAAGATTACTAATTCTTTTGCCACTCTTGTCTTTAATGGTAAATAAGTCATTTCATGCCATACCCAGGCTAAATATCTTAGACACATTTTTATTTAAATAAATAGATATTTATTAAATAAATAGATTTCTTTATTTAATATATCTATTGTGTTTCCAAATTCAAGAATTCTCTTTTCACAGTGTAATAATTTATTTTAGAGATGGTCATTCATTGTACTATGACTGGACGATGGTCGTGAGAGATGCCAATAAGACTAATACTCCTGTCTTGCCTGTAGCTTCTGCGTGTTTATATGACATATGAATATCTAATATGATTCGTAATGAGAACCGATTTATTTGTTGCATTACTAATTTATAACAATTGAAGGCAAAGAGCTACCTTCTACCCAAATCCTCTTGCCTTAATCTAGACATTTAGTCTGAGAGTTCTTCCTTTCCAACCTGCTTTAAAACGTTACCTCACGTTTGGACCACTTCCTCCAATACCAAGTTATTTAGTTTGTGTTTAAAAAATAAATAATGTATCGCTATGTTTATAAATAAAACCACAGCACTATAGCATAAAAATATGTAAAAACTAAAAATATATCAGTTCTCTAAACTCACTTAATAAGAGTTTGTAGGACACTTTTTAATAATATTAAAAATATAATACTGAATTAATTAATATTCAAATACTGAATACTGGATTATTTAAAATAGTACTCATAATTAATTTACTCGTAGTCAACGCCCAAAGACGACTAAAACTGTACTAGCCACGGGACCTTCTGCCGTAATAAAGATTAAATACAGTTACGGAGTGCCACCAATGGGTGTCCACACCCGATTTCCGTTACGAAATCAAAAAGCTAAAGGAGTAACCCTGAAACAAAATTCTAAATTCTAAATACATAAAATTATAGTCGAAGTATCCAAAAAAAAAAAAATAATTTAGTAGTTTGAATATTAATTACCATATGTGGATATATAAATAAAAATAACTTAATTTAAAGATAATATCAATAAATTAAATTAATTTAACAACAAGCTAATACATTTATGTCGTTAATTGATTTAGAGAGATATTTTCCGAGCTGGGTTTACGATTACTCGCTTATTAAAAAATGTTTATGGCCCAGAAAACATTTGTATTTGGTAATTGGTAAACTACGATCTTCATTTGAAGTCAGAATGATGGTGATATTGCTCCAGTTATCCTTTGACTATTACTACTAATACTGCTTGACTTAGTACTAAGATTAACTTTTAGAAGTATTTCTAACTTTGCCACTTACAAAGTCATTGTAATTTAACAGCACTATTTTCTGGTCTGAAATTGCTAATTGGGTATACTTTTTCTAAGTATATCCAAAAAAGAATTCATCCTCATTACTTTGCTAATTATGAGAATAGATTTCTATGAATTACTTAAATTCATACATACGTTAGAATTCTATTGAAAGATTACCTTAGGCAGAATGAAGGAAAGTATATTTTGGTTATACTGGTGAAACTAACAGCAAACATTCAATTAAATCCCTACTAAATCTCGCAGATACAGTGCATCTTTTTCCTAGCCAATCTCTGAAACAAACAGAAGAAAAGAACAATCAATTATTTGAGGTAACAGGTTACAGACATAGAAAAGGTGTTCAATGTATCGGAAACAATCCCACCAGCCTATGTCCAACCTGAAATTGCTTTTCTGCTACTCATTTTATTTCAGAAAAGCAAAAAAAAGAAAATATTAAAACACCTCCAAAACAAAAGCAATTTTTTTAGAAGTACGACATAGATTATCCTGATGATGTTCAATTATACACCTCGATCATTATCAATCCTTGCAAATATCAAAGATAAATTATGAAAGGATTGTCATGCAGAATTGAGAAGTATTAAAGTAATCTGAAGAATTACTATTATTGATAATATCATACTGCACTAATTAATATATCATTCATTAGAACTAAAAACAAAGAATGCCAATATCACTTACTCTTTAATAATTTGTCAAATTTTAAAGCATTAGAAAGTATTATTTTTTATTAGCATTTTTGAAAATAAAGAAAAAAATCCTACAAACTTAAAAAATATGTAATGTCCTTGCGGTTAGCAAAAATTATTCTTAAAAGATTCCTAAAATATTTTTTTTAAAATAATTCCTAAAGTTTCAAACTCTGCCCATTATAATCAATATTGTACATAAAAATAAGAGCAACCAACCTTTTTTCTATTAATCATTTAAAATTTAAGAAAACGTATTACTAGTTCTTCCAAAAACAGAAACTAACAATTTTGTTCTTCTTTTTTGTAAAATCAGTTACTGTTTAGTGTTTATTCATAATTAGAAATGATTAAAAAAAGTTGTCACATTAAGTTGTTTTATTGGCAAAACATGTAGTATTCTTCTTGAAGTTTAACTGTTTATAGCAATATGATAAATTTATTGTGACAAAATAAATCTGAAGAAGGTTTCTATATGTTAAAAATGCATTTTTTGTTCCGAAATAAAAAAAAACTCCATTATAAACTGTTATTACATTATTCAATATCTCTTAAAGTTATATTACCAATTCGTAGACTACATTTTTGAAACCACTATTTTCACTAATCTAAATGCATCTAAGTATGAAAGTACGCACACTAGTCTAAAAAAAAGAGAGGGTGAAAGAGAGCGTGTGTGAGGCAAAGAAAGAGTGAGTGCGAGGGCGGAGAGAGGGAGATACAGTAACATTATCATTAAAAGTGCTTTCGTCAAAATTAAAAAAAAATGGTTTGTAAGCAAATTTAAACTTTTATTTTTTTTTAATAAAAGAAGAAAGGAAAACATTTTAATTTTTTTTTTTTATAGGTGTTGAGCTCACTTTCTAAACTTTTTTGCAAGTATAAATGTTAGTGTAAGTTATTCCCTAATATCGGCAACGTGAGTGAAACAATTTTCAAAAAAAAATCAGAGCTCAGCAGCACTGTCAAATCTCCAAATAATAGATATAGACCAGATTATAACTTACTAATAGTGTCTCTAAACAGAATATTCAACCAACAATACTAATCAAAAAACCTTCCAATTTTTCCACTCAAATAAATATGCTATGAATGTACTGAAGCTGAAATCATTGCATATCAAAAGAAAGTCAATACAGATACAAAATATTACAAAATTTTCATTAATTAAATTTTATATAGCTCATATTTTAATTACCGACATTGGTCCAATCAAATTAAACGCAATATCAACTAGCATAATAGCTCTATCAAAGATGTTAAGAGCTGGGAGTGTTCTATGGTTATTATCCTATGTTCACCTATTCCTTTCATGGTTATTACTCATTTTTTTCGCACAAATTTTCCCCATTGCAAACAATTATTTTTTTTATAAATATTTGACTTTCTCTTCTTATTCGTAGTATATTCATTCTAACACTTGCCACCAATTCTTTCTTATGCCATACTTAGTTAAGAACTCCAGGTGCCAGATGTAGCTTGTTTTCCTTTAGTACCACATATTTGAATTTTAAACATGTAAAAAAATATAAATTTCACAATTGGATAAATTACATCATTGGACAATTCATGCATATTTTGAAGAATTTTGGACATGATGTATCCTGGATAGGGGATAAAGTAGTTGATCCCGAACCTGTTTGAGGCAGATACTTAATGAAAAAAACCTACTCATAACTCAAGTGAGAAAGAAATTAACATACAATCCTGATACAGTCAAAAGTATACAAAATTCTTAAAATTTTAATTAAATAATAAAAAAAAAAGTAATATAATTTGTCAAGTCAAATAGTCAAAACATGTAGATTGTTTAGTACAAAGTTGCTTACGAATACGAACTTGAAGGAAAGTTGTTGTGATGAACATACAAATAAACAAAAGAAAAAAAAAAAGAAATGGAATAATGTCAAACTGTTGATACAAGCCAGTATCCTTCTTGGCCACTGAATTTTTCAGCTATAGTTTTTTACTCTGCCAGTTTTTTCAAAGGTTTGTAACTTACAATATTTTTCAATTTTTTGGCATAACATTGTAAGATTAATAACAGAATTAGTACTTTCCATATGCAAAAAAAAAAATAACTTTATAAACAAAATTAACATAACAGACGATTTTTGAAACAAAATGTAAAGAAAAAGAATCAACATCTAAGATATAAAAATTATGGAAAAAAATTTCAAAATTTCCATAAAAAAATTAACTATACCCTGTTCCTTATGTTCAGCTTTTATTTTAATTATTTGAAAAAAAAGTTCATTCTTATAGATAAAATGGGATTCATTAATTTTGACAAAAAAAATACCATAATATCAATTAAGGTGCACGATAAATTTATTTACTTATAAATTAGTTTAAAAATCAACTGAAGATGAAGGCTAACAATGATTTCATCAAATTTATCCATTTATTATTGTAGCACTTATAATTCATTAGGTATTTATAAGATTGTAGACTTAAATAATGCATTTTCAAATATTGTTTTATGAAAGGTATTTTTGATAAAGGAAGGTGAAATCAGAAGAGAAAGCATTCAAAATTTAAAATAATCTGTTATAATTCTGTTTAACTTTGATAAAGAATATCTACAATAGTAATATAAAATGACAGCTTGTCGATCAATACCACGAACTTTTAAGAGGCATTAGGACACTGATTTCTTAAATAACCATCCATTTTGAAAAGGCAGGTGCTTTTCAGGAAGGAAATGAAATCAATAAACACTTTGACTCATTATTGACAGCGAGTTTTTATAAAGCTGTAAACATATGGTGGGCTGAGTAATACACAACTACTATTGTCATTATTCATAAAAATGTACATTATTAAAACTATATTAAAACCCCTTCTAAAAAAGAATAGTATTTAATAGAGTCCCATGAATAGAACAAGCTAAGTACATTAAATTATAAAACTATAACCCATTATTATCCTAAGCCGCACTGCCTTATGAAACTTTAAGCTCTTGTTTAAAGTAATCTGATTATGAATTATAAATGTAATATATGAAGAAAAAAAATTGTATTAACTGTATATGTCTTATTTAAATTGTCTCCCAAAATAAACATTAAGGGTTTACAATGTTTAAATATTAACCATATTGAAGATATATATATTTTTATATATATTTCTTCTTTTATATATATATCAAAGAACTTCTTTGATGGTTTTTCCTGCCTGTTCATATTAAGGGCTGAGAATTGCTCGTTCACAAAGTCATTTATTCTGAATAGATAGCACATCTTGAACTCTGGGAAAACACCTTTTCAATGATGTCAAATACGCAATATATTTATATGCTCAAATGAAATTAAAATCAACAACAATACCTACTTGCCACACCTGTATATTTTCAAAACAAACTTGTCTGTGAAGTTAGGAAAATACAGCTTAAAACCCCATAACTTCGCTTCTGTACTGAAGTACCAATCTATTTAAAGCATATATTTTAAGTTAGGCATACACAAATCTAGTATCAACGTTTCAGTTCGGTATGTCTCATGGTGGCTGTGTTTACTTGTGACAAACGTTTTTGCTTTAAACATCCATAACTTCACTTATACGTTGAATTTCCAATCAATTCCGAGTCTATATTTTAAGTTAGACATACACAAATTTACTGTAAAAGTTATAGCTTGATATGTGTTATGGTGGCTGAGTTTACTTGTGACAAAATTTTGCGAACAAACCGACAAACTGACAGAAATTTTTCTAAGGGTGGATTCGGTTTCTCCAAGTATGAAACATAAAGAAAACTTGAAATGAGTCAGTTCTAAGCAATGTACAGACAAAATCATTATTTTATTTATATATATTTCATTAAATTACTTGCCTATCTTTATCCTCTCGTATTTCCTCGATACTTTTTCCAATATTCTTATTATAGATTTCCATTGGCAGGGAAGAGCATAAACAAGCTCACCAAAAGACTTACTTTTATAGTTCATCAATATTTATTTTTACTGATAACTACACTACACTAAAACTAAAAACCGTCCGGTTTCGGTTATTCAATAACCATTATCAATATGGTTATTATTATATTATGAATATTATGTATATTCTACAATCTAAATAAAATTTAAATACAAACTACAAAGGTATTAAACAACAAAAAACACGTTAAAAATGAAAAGTGCTATTATTGGAGGCTACAGTTATGTTGGCAGTTTCAACTGGTGATATCAGTGTTACCTCCTTCTCCAGGCTTCTCATTCTTCATCTCGCTTTTTTTCTCCATGCAACTTTAAAATTCTATTAAATCCACTAGCCTGGGCATTTAATGATGGTTTCTTGTCTAGGATTCTCCTAGAACCCTAGGACCCATTTCTGTTATGGTCATTCTCCTGGGTAATTATTTCGGTATTACTATTGAGCATTTGTCTTGTTAACTTCACATGCTGACTATTCCATGTGTGCTCTTTTGGGGGCTCCTGATGCAAGATGCATGGTTAACCTCCTGGACAATGTCCAGGCTTACAAAACCGATGAACGGATTTTAAAAACTATCATTAAGGCAAATACGACATGCCGGAACCCAAATGACCGATTGAAACTTAACACTTACTACAAGAGTTCAACGACTGCAAGCATGGTTATCAGAAATAACTCAATAACGAAAGAAACACTCCAGAGAACCAATGTAATATATAATTATACGTGTAAAATTAGAAACTTTGAGTTCCAGAATTCTAATTACATTGGTTCTACGACAACGACATTGATATCCCTAGTAACAAGAATTTCCAAAACAATTTCATATTAATTGAAGACAGAGACATGATTAAGTCGGTTTGGCAATAATTAAGAGTCTATTGCTTCTTATAGGACGTCATTTCGCCGAGTTAAACAACCTTGCATTTGCTAACTTGTTTAAACCTGCAAACTTTTATTTATAATCATTAGTTTAATTCTAAATTGTTTCAACTCTTTCATCGTTATATAATTTCTAAATGTCCTAAAATGTGAGACCAAAATTCCAACCTACTGTGTGAAGATTATTACTGTATAGTCGAAAGCTTGTGAGTGAATAAATTAGTTTTTCATTCGTTTAACTAGTTATGTTTTGTTAATTTAACTTTGGATATTTTTATAAGTCTCTGGCAAAGTTAATTTGGGAGAATTACCCCAAACTGAAAGGAGAATAATCAGAAAGATAGAGACAGTCAGCAAAAAAGTCGTCAATGCAGAGCTGCTGCATATTATAATTCAACATGTTTAAAAGAAGATTTGCTGCCCACCTATACAAATATATATATATATATAATAAATGATCAAACCACAATATAAAATGGGAAAACAAGACTAAGATTTCTCAACCGTAACAAGCGGTCTTCGTCAGAGTCTAAAACCCAACAGTTGTTTTCCCATTTCATATTGTGGTTTGATCATGGATTGTTATTTCATGTGTTTATGTGAAATCTTTAAATATATATATATATATGTATATATATAAAACTAATGTTTATCGGGACTCTTTAATTCATAAGAACTGACCGAGTCCCGATAAACTTTCGTTTTGTTTCTATTCCACAGTTGATACTTTTATCTATATATATATATATATATATATATATATATATATATATATATATATATATAATATAAAGATTTCACATAAACACGTGAAACAACAATCAATGATTAAACCACAATAAGAATGGGAAAACAAGACTAAGATCTTTCAACCGTCACAAGCGGTCTTCGTCAGAGTCAAAAACCCAACTGAACACTAGATGCAGAAAACATCTGGTGAGGAGTTGAGAAGAGTGGGAGGGAAGAGTGGTATTTTAAAAGGGTGAAAGAACAGGAAAGGACTAATGTCCAGAAAGGGATGTTTGGGGAAACAAAGGAGTACAGTAAGAAAAAGTAAAAAACTATCCGCTAGCTGTCAACCCTCTTTGAAGAGGCTATTGCCCTCGTGACGAAGTATCAAGTTTGAAGAGACCGTTACTAATGTTTATAATATTAGATCTATTAAATTTAATTAGAGACGATTCAATAATATTTCTTAACAACATTGATTTTTCATAGGTAATAAATTTAGCTCCTGTCCAATCAATATGATGATTTTCATTTTTTATATGCAAGAATAAGGCACTACTTTTTGCTGTCTACTTACGTTATATTGGTGTTGTTTTACACGTGTCTTTAATGATTTACCAGTTTGACCAATATAAATTTTATGGCAATTTTTGCACGGAATGCAACATTTGTTTCCCCAAACATCCCTTTCTGGACATTAGTCCTTTCCTGTGCTTTCACCCTTTTAAAATACCACTCTTCCCTCCCACTCTTCTCAACTCCTCACCAGATGTTTTCTGCATCTAGTGTTCAGTTGGGTTTTTGACTCTGACGAAGACCGCTTGTGACGGTTGAAAGATCTTAGTCTTTATCGTTATATATATATATATATATATATATATATATATATATATATATATATATATATATATATATGATCAAACCTCAATATAAAATTGGAAAAAAAGACTAATATATTTTAATCGTAACAAGCGGTCTTTGTCAGAGTCAAAATGATACTGATACTATCTCGTTATTTTGTTTATAATATATAATATACTTCCAATAGTCAACATATTTAAAGTTTTCACTAAACATCAGTAGGGAGTAAATGGTCTTGTTTTCAAAATGTTCAATTATATGTTCACAAACCATAAATGACACCTAAAACTAGTTATATATGTGAAAATTTAGGGGTAAAAAATTATTTACGTTCTTTTCAACATGTATAAACACTGAAACATGTTGAGTTTCAAAACATATTATATTGTACAGTCAAAATAATAAAAGTATGATTTAGAAGAACTCAAAAGCTAATATAGACATACATATATTTAAAAAGCCAATAAAGAAACAAGTATATATAATAAGTTAATAAAGAAACGGCTGTATTTTTAATTATATATTTTATATTATAATACTATTTTCCTTTCTCAAGATTTGGATTACCATCACAGAGTAAAACTTTTTATGCCAACGTTGGCAAATGCAAGACATATACACGGCTATATCAATACAGAAATTATTTAAATAGCATGAACAAAATATTTGTTTGCCATTTTTTTTTAAAAACGTATTTTTTCATGTTATTGTAATTAATTTCTGTATTGATGTAGCCCTGAAGAAGCGTAAGAAGAAGGATCCTAAGGAAGCAGTTAAAGCTATTGCTGTGCCACTTTAGTGAGAAAGAAGTCTTAAAAGAGAGAGGCGTTAGCCCCATGAGGCCGAAAAAAAGGGCAGTCCCATAATCCGAGCGGATGTAGCACCCAGAGACCCCGACCCAGGAACACAACTACCCTACCAAGCCCCCCCGAGAAGAGTCTTAAAAACGAGACTAATAAGGACGAACTGCAACCCGAGCTAGTGCGCAATCGAATGCCTTTCTTAGTTAATGCCATGAGGGAACAACTTCCCAGACATGTTAAGCCCCCCCACCACGACAAGGTGAAGGCACATCGGGGGGGATTATTTCAATATCTGTAGTATACTATAAGACTCATTATAGTATTACTATATGTACTATTTCTTGTAACATATTCCACTTAATCAAATAATAAAAGCACAAGACATCATGATTTATGCCTTGAAGAGTTCTATATGAATGGTTTTCTAAATTACGTCTACATCCAGATTTGTAAAATTCTAAATACATGCATAAAACCTTAATCTATTAAATAAATATATAATCTTTTAATAGCGGTATGATATTGCACCCTGGTCGATCTGTCCAGAGGCGTGTTAACACTATACCAACATGACCCCCTTACTTATAAAGTATAAATTATAATTCATACTAATAGATAAAATATTATGTATTTATTCACGGTTTTACGCATATATTTATAATTTTAATAATCGGGATATAAACAAAATTTAGAAAATCATTCACATGGAGCTCGTCAATGCGTAAGTCATGATACCTAATGCTTTTATTATAGGGTTATTATATTAGGCATTGTATTCTAATGCGATCTAAAATAGTATGACAAGTGGAATATGATACAAGGTAGATATAGTAATACTGTAATGAGTCTAATAGTATACTACAGTATAATATGAATGTAGTAGTATAATAAATGATAGTAGTATTGGTATAATGAGTATTTACACTCTCAAGTACACTATTTTATATTGTTTCATAATATATAGGTTCACTGGGGTATATGTCTAAAACCCTAGAAAGAGTTTGATATCAAACCAACAAAATTCATTACATTATATTAGAAGCTCATTTATTATGTGGACTCATTTTAGTACTAAGCGAGTCACATTACCTGTTGATTCTACATTATGAGTCCTAAATTTTATCTAACACAAATGCATTTAGAGAAGGAATCTTTAACGAGTACGAGACATCGTACAGGCTCAGGACCGACTGCTTAACGTCTTCTCCGAGGGACAATTGCTGAGATTCGTTCACCTACCACATTAATAAATCGATCATTGAATTATATTATTAAAAATAATATCATGGAAAAAAATAGTAATAATATTGGTTTGTTTATGCCCTGATGAACGGATGGTCAGTTGAGTAAATTATCTTAAGAATACGTTATGGGAGTACAAATGGGCTGTATCAGGACGGTTTCGTTAATCATTGAACTGAGCACATCGATAAAAAAAAAAAAGATACAGAGACAAGTATAAAACGAAAATCATAAATATAAATATATTCATACCAAATTTAAATAACGATAGTGTTTTGCCAACATAATTTCATTTGAGGAATCCCTACAATATAGATTTAGCAAAGAACACTACTCCTTCGCAAAGTCAACACTCGTACATCAAGTTTTTTATTAAATATTTGTTTCCTTTAACTCTTCTAATAATATTGACTAAAGATTACATAACAGTTTAATGATATGATTGAGAAGTATTGAAGCTTAATGAAAACTAATTAGATTTATAAAAGTATATTTAAGTTTTGTAACTCAAACTACATTTTCTATTGAACACTCTTTCAGAATTGATAAATAAGTGTATTACTTATTTATTTTGGTTATATTCCATGTTTATATTAATAAATGTATTAGTTTTGTTATATGATTTTTCCAACGCAATATCTAAACATGTTGAATTGATAGCAATATTAACACCGGCTCCCTAAACAGGGCATAACCTTCCAGTTAACCTTTCATTGCTGGCTGTAACTTGCAGGAAATGAAAGACAGTACTGCAGTCGGTATTCCTTTCATGCTCACTATTGCCTTTTCTTAAGAAAGTAAAACTCTTTATTGACAGTAAATAGGAATCTATGTTAGAGAAAAGCTGCAAACATAGGGTGTAATTAAACAGGGATACGATGTTATTAAGGTGTAATTCAGTTATAGGAGATGCAGGGATTGTCGGAGGACTTGTTTGTGTCTTTGCAGCGTAGAGGTCTAATGGAGAATGTAACAGGCTGAAACGAGATTAGAGAGCTATTTCACTTCATAACCTCCAATTGGATGGCCAGCTGATATGATCCTTACACCGGAGCTTTCCAAACTTTTCCTGCCTTGGGACATTTAGTGAATCCTCAGATTTTAATAGAAAGCACTGTTTATTTTCTAATCCAAATAATAATTCATTAACCAAGTTATTTAACTTGATTAATTTCAAGATTAATATCTTCTATACTTATATCAACCCACTGGCAAACCACCAATTATTAACTTTTTTAAATATTATATGTTTAACTGAAAACACCATTTTGAGATTATGAATGTGGTAAATATGTTTTAATTTATTATATTTATTTCTGGAGATAAAAGAATATTTGATTTTCCCAAAATATCTATTAATTGTAATTTTGCAAAAACCTGTTATGCACTGTCACAAAAAAAATATTGGTCATTAAAAAAAACGAATAAAATATGATTTTAAACGAAAAAAAATACTGTTAATAGTTTTTTTCGTTGTAAAAATATTTATGTTTAATACTATAGAATTCTGTTGCATAACTATATATTGTACAACCATGCTAATTACAACTTGAAATATTATGTAAAACACTGAAAATAACTCCACTCGTTAATACTAACATATAAATCTCACTGAAATTATGTTCGGTATCAAAGAATTTGCACATATTCAAATAAATATGGAAATGATATAAATACTATAAATCATGAATTCTTTTTGATCAACTCAACATTTTTTATGATAGAGCTCCTGTTCCAGCGTTTTTATTATTTGAGTGTGACTATAGCACTGCGTCTTAAAAAAAACTATTGTACTTCCCCTCTTCTGTATTAAAGTACCCCAGCAGTTAGCTTCAACGACTCCAAGAAGCTCAGTACTTTTTCTGGTTCCAGCGGTAAAAGTTTTTCTATGGTTTGTTGAGTGTCCCGAAGCACCTGCCTCTCTGCAGCAAAGTTGCCTTACAAGTTATCAGCAGGTGCAACGGTGTTTCTTCCTCTTTGCAGAATCTGCACAAACCATCATTGATAATGTCCATTCAGGCTTCCTATGTTTCGGGAGAAAGTAACTTCCTTTCTCCTTCTTCGGGCCCTCAGGTGCACTTGTGAGAGGTTCCCACTAGTTAGCGTTTTTGGACCCTCTGCGCTCCAGAGGATGGTCTCCAGACTTCTTCTCCTTATAGGGGAAAATCCCTGAAACTCTGTCGCATACCGGAGTAAAGCTATTTACTCAAGGGGGTCGCCTGGTGCCCTTGAAGCTCCGTTCATAATAAAGAAACCCCTGTATCATCCATCCTTCGGCACGGATCGCATAACACTTTAGATTGGGGCTGGGATAAAAGGATGGGATTTGGGTATTAGGAAGGATGGGAAACGAAGGTGGTCAGGCCCAGCCCCTGATCACCTTCTCCTCCTCTTTCGTTTGTCCCTACATATAGCAGGTTAACAGGGTAGCCTCGTGAAGGCCGAAAGTCGGAGATGAGTGTTATAGGCTATTAGAGGCGCTTAATCACTCCATTACTACCCCTGTTCCAGCTTTATTTTCTGTTTAAAAATTAAGATTTAAGAACTTAGTATTGAGCTTAATTATTTTTCTTTCCAATAATTATATTCATTAGGCATTATACTAACAAAAAACTAACATTAATTATTGTTCCAAATTTTTTGTTGCTGGGAGAGTAAAAATTTAGCCCACAATATGAAGATGAAGAAAATAAAAGAAAAATAATGTGGTAAACATGTGAATAATATGGTAAATGAAGTTTTCTTTACAGTACAGTAATCAGTTTTAATATTACATGAATGTTTCCCTGATTGAATTTTAATGTCTTGTGTAATTTTATTCTTTTATATATTTTACTCTCTCTATTATGCAATATCAATTCCAAGTTATTTTCTTTTCATTTGTACAACTAATAAATTATTTTCCAGTTAAAACTGAAGGTATTTTAACTAGCAACAGGGAATGGATCAGTTATTCAATTACATTGGACAATATCGCAAGCTGTATAATAGAAAGTTCAATAATACATTTCATGAAATTTATAGAGCAGTTTGTGAAGAGGCAGCTTCAATAAAAACTAGTTCTACTACTAGAGTGCAAAAAAATACAGTTTTTTTTTGTTTGGTCAATAAATAAAAAAGATTACCATTAAAAAACAAGAATAAAGTCTACAACTGTCAGACTACTAATGTTATTTAATGATAACCATACTTGAGTAAACGCTTCAAAGCATCTGTCAAAACTTGTTTTTTTTTAAAAAAAATCAAAAGAAATATTTGATAAATTGATTCTAAATATAAGTTATGTGCAGTGGTACAGACCTGTTGATTCTACATTGTAAGTCCTTAAATTTTGACTAACTCAAATGTATTTAGAGTAGTAATCTTTATCGAGTGCATGACATAGTACAGGTTTGGGACCAACTGCTCAATGTCCTGTCCAAGGGACGTCGTGTTCAGATATATCTACCTCCCACGTGAATAAATGGAGGGCCAGTGTGGGTATTGAACCCCGGACCACCAGTCTAGAGGTGAGCACGTTGACACTGGGCTAACCTGAACTGTTCTAAATATACATACATTTTATTTATTTAAAAATGGTCAACAGTTTAAAGCCTCATTTTACATAAATTCTTATATTGTGTTTTATGTGATGATTTTTACATCAGATTATATTATATATATATATATATATATATATATATATATATATATATATAAACTATATTGACAAAAAGAACACACAGAAATGAAACAGAACTCACTAATATATTTCGATAGCCTCGTCATCAGTAAGATAGAAACGAGTCGCTCCGCAGGCAGACCACGACTCAATTTGTTATATGTACTATATATATATATATATATAACAAGATTTCACATAAACACGTGAAAAAACAATCAATGATCAAACCACAATATGAAATAGGGAAAAAAAGACTAAGATCATTCAACCATAATAAGTGGTTTTTGTCAGTCAAGTTGGGTCTTCATCAGTTGGGTTTTTGATTCTGACGAAGACTGCTTGTTACAATCGAAAGATCTTAGTCTTTTTTCCCTATTTCATATATATATATTATTCTAATTTTCTTATTATTTTTCTTTTATTTTGGGGTAAATCTCAAAATTAATTTTGCCAGAGATATTTAAACTTTACCAGTTGGGTTAACATATCATGACAAATTAAACGAATATGCAACCAAATATATATTTACTTACAAGCTTTCGACTGTATAGTAGTCATCGTCAGGTATAATTTTGGTCTAACATTTAAATTTATATAAGGAATCGTTGAAACAACTTTGAAACAAATTTTAGTTAAACTAATGATTATAAATAAAAGTTAGCAGGTTTGAACAAGTTAGCAAACAAGGTTTGTCAACTTAGGAAAATAACGTCCTATCAGAGGGTGATAAACTCTGAATTATTACCAAACCGACTTCATCCTGTCTCTCTAATTAATTTGTAGCTATTGTGGAAATTCTTGTTACAAGAGATAGCATTAAGGTCGTATCTTTGGACATTGAGACTAGGATTCTTTTCTTTGATGTAAAGATCCTCTAGAATAGCTAATCGGCCAATGTCACTATTGTGGTATATCAGAAAAGTGGTATACGCAGAGGCTGCTGATATTACAATTCATCTTGTTTAAATGAAGATTTGCTGCCTACCTATAAAATACATATATAACTAAATGTCCATTAAATATGACTAGGACATATGGATTTGGAAATGTTTCCACATACTATTGAGCCAGTTTGTCATTTGGTGTTGACCTTGTAGTAGCTGTATTTCCGAGCCTAAGGTAGGGTGGAGTTGCTTCGAACTCAGGTTGCTTGGGAATTCTTGGTTGCCCTAGTTAGTGCTGAGTCGTAGTTTGAAAAGTCATGTACTAGGCAGGAGTCATGTACCACTTCCTGCACGGGAACGACTCTTATCTAACCCACACTGAACCACATATAAAATGACATTAATTAAAGGCAATACATTTGTAAACTTAAAAAAAATGTGCCATGGTTAAATAAAAACGTGCGGTTCTTACTTTTAAAAGCACACATTATTATAACGGCTTTCATTTGAGTCAAGTCAAATGCCATATGAATAAAAAGTACCTCCTATAATCCTTTCATACACTACTTTCCCTCTAAGAAAGAAAGACACGTTTTATTATGTGTCTGTAATTAGAAACATGTTCTCAATTAAATGTCTAGTAGGTTTTTAATCATCTTTACATTAAAAAAAAATTTAAATATGAGAACATTTCTAAATGAGACGCTATTTATATTAACTCTAGATTTGTATGCATTTTTTTCTTTTTATGTAATGAAAATTGACAGTTAAACCTCATGACTGCAAATCTTTAGTTTTAAAGATCAATACAGCTGATTTTATATCCAAATTTAATTTTATAATTAATTTTAGCAATTAAATGAAACATTCCCATTGATATTGTTCTGTTACATAACACAGTCCTTTTATTATTAAATGTGTGTCCTGTGAAGTTAGTGCTATAAATTCAAAATATTTGTTAATACAATTTTTTAAATTGATTATTTTAAATACTACTCCTTCTAAATATGCAGCCTTTTTATAATTGTAGAATTTTGATTGTGACCATATCATTTAAAAGTTAGCTGACTCTGAAGAAGAGTTTTGCTACGTGTAACAGTAGATATGGATGAATCAATCAGCACTTCCCTGAGCAATTGATAATCAGGATTGGTTGAACCGTTCATCAGGGTAATGGAGAATTTGTGTAGAACCGAAAGATTGATCACATGACATCGCCTTAAACCAGAAGTTGAATACGTCATACAACACTCTATATTCTATAATGCTCATCTATTATTTTGAAATAAAAATAATATAAAATAAAAAAAAAATTACAATAGATTTCAATACGTAACATTTTGAAATATTTTATAGTTCAATACTATATTTACATACAATATATACAATGATCAAACTACAATATGAAATGGGTAAACAAGACCAAGATCTTTCAGTCATAACAAGCGGTTTTCGTCAGAGTCAAAAACCCACCTGGATTTTCTGATGAAGACCGCTTGTTACGGTTGAAAGATCTTAGTCTTGTTTACCCATTTCATATTGTGGTTTGATCATTGATTGTTATTTCACGTGTTTATGTGAAATCTTTTTATACAATATATACTCGTACATATATATATATATATATATACACAATATATTCATTATTTATATATTGATCCAATCTGTTCACAATAATATAAGGTTTATTTATATGTTGTCATAAATTAATACGTACTAAACTAACGTACATAGAAAGAAAAGAATGTTTTATTATATGTTTCTAATTAGTAAAATGTTCTTCATTACATATCTGGTTGGTTTTTAATCATCATTACATTGAAAAAATTTTAAATATTTAAAATGAGAAAATAGTGATACGAGTTTGAAAGATAAGGTGACTTATGGGATGGCTTCTTGAGGAATTTGGAATAGACGGATTGAAGTAAATTTTTAAAACAGGTAGGATATTCTAAAATTGGAAGAACAAGAGGATTGATAAAAAGTAACCAAAGTAACGAGATCTTTGAAGTGAAATGATTTTTTTTTTTTTTAAATAAAACCGGGCATTTTTATTTTGAAATCAACAATATGATTGTTAAAAGTTATGTTAATGTGTACCCTAGGAAAAGTAGAATCCTCTGATTGAACATGGAAATATAGAATTAGTAGTAATACTGTCCGTCATACGTCGTAAATTCTCAGAAAAGCTTGACCGGTTTCGGGTCCGTCCGGATCCCATCTTCAATAGGAACTAACTGCTAACTACTAGTTAGTTGCTCTTGAAGATGGGATCCGGACGGACCCGAAACCGGTCGAGCTTTTCTGAGAATTACGAGGTATGACGGACAGTTTTTATAGTTAACCCATTAACTATATGAAAATATAGGCTGACCTTAAGTTATTAAAGGCCTTTAATAAAACTTGTATGTCTCTATTTTATTTTTAAATTTAACTAGTTGCAATGGTTTTTCCTTAGATTAGAGATGTTGGACAAGCAATGAACTATGCCAGTGGAGGAGGAAGCGACTCCAGCCCCAGGACGTCCCGGTGCTGCCTACCCAAAGCCACGCCTGCCTCTCCCAAGAGCTGCAAGAAGCTCCTCAAAAACTCTAACAAGGTACTACTCTTCCTTAATGCTTAAATAAACTTCACTTTAAACTTTAATTAATTCTAGTTGACTAGAAAATCATTCATGCAAAGTTGTTTCCATCGGTCACTTTTGTAAGTATCTTATTACTGTTCAAAGGGGAAGGAATGCGCATTTGTTACTTGGTAACGATTTTCAGCTAAAAGTCAACTACATTTTAGGGTTAACTGTACACTATTCTTACCTTACTCAAGTTTATTAGAGTAGGGATTCTTAATGATTACCTGACTCAGCATCAAATGCTTTACGTCCTCTCAGAGAGGCTGAAGATTTTCAATCTTTATGAAAATCATGGACTACGACAATGAAATTGCATCTTCAGGACTATTTGTTCAGTAACTTCATTACTTCTTTAGTATCTTTAATACTCATTGCCAGCATTCAGCCACTAGCCAGCTCTACGAAACAAAAGTGTAAATTTAAAAAAAAATTAGGTTACTTTTTAGCAGAATTGTGCTTGTTCATTCACAGTAAGAGAGCATATTTAAACTAACTAATATTATATTAGGATCCTAGAAGACCTATCCAAAATGAACTACATACCTTTAACCAGTTGATAAAAAACTGTTTAATGTTTAAGTTAGAATAAATCTGCTGATTTAAATTGTAATGTATCATTGATAAATTGAAATTATTTTACCACGGACTTAAAGGTTAGATTGATTATATCTGCTATGAATTGAAAATCCTGGTGCTTTGGTTCCATCGGATCAATTATATAAACTAGCCAAAGTTCACTTGTAATGTTTTACTTCCGATATACTGGAAATAAAGGTTAATTTATATATTTATTTTTACGTATTTTATTTAGTTAAGTAATTTGCCTACATTAATTCTCAAGAATGTAGCATAAACTTAGGAAAAACATTAAAATGAATATTAAATAATAAATAAATCATATACATCTATGATATTGAACTTATTTCAACAGTTAATTATACACATTACAAATAAAACTTACAAAGGAAACATTATGTTCAGTTAAATGATAGTATTCTATTAAAAAAATATTTAATTTGAAAACAAGAAAGTGGGAACGAAAAAATGAAGGACTAGAATTTTTTTTTTTTTGTTAAGTAATAGATTTAAAGAAAGAATAGTGATGCTGTAAATACATATATTTATGCATATAATATTTGTATATTAATATTTATTTATAGATATTATGCATAAAGTAATGTATTGTTTTCATAAACAATATCAATTTAAGTTAGACGGTGAATATAGAAATGGTTCCATTCTTTAGTTGTGCGTAATAAAAGTAGTGCAGTAAAGTGGTTGCTCGCTGTTAGGTCAGCTTATTGAGTCGTAGAGATCAATTTCAGGCCTAAACGTCCAGTGAAGGGCACTTTTCAAAGCCCAAGATTGACGCGTAAACAATGCTTGGCCCATTCACGAAATGATGGCTTTTTCAAAATAACACCAGACTTTATTGGTGACGGGGTCTGATTGAGTTGAAACGATAATGGTCAACAGCAATTGGGTATGACTTATATATATTGTTGTATGCTGTATGAATCAAACCAATACAAACATTCATTCATACAGCCAAATCGAAAACATGTTTGTTTGCAATTTCCAATTTATTCTGACACATCCATGAATCACTGTATTGCCTAACGCATTGCTTCTTATTAATGTTTATGTCTAATTAGATGTTTCAATGGCTTGATATTAAAATACATATATATATATCGTTTTCATTAACTATATTTAATATACCGGAATCATATATATAGTTTTTTGAATATATATATATATATATATATATCAATGAACAAACCACAATAAGAAATGGGAAAACAAGACTAAGATCTTTCAACCGTAACAAGCGGTCTTCGTCAGAGTCAAAAACCCAACTGAGGTTTTTGACTCTGACGAAGACCACTTGTTACGGTTGAAAGATCTTAGTCTTGTTTTCCCATTTCTTATTGTGGTTTGATCATTGATTGTTGTTTCACGTGTTTATGTGAAATCTTTATATATATATATATATGAGTTGGATTTTTGACTCTGACGAAGACCGCTTGTTACGGTTGAAAGATCTTGGTCTTGTTTCACCATTTTCTTATTGTGGTTTGATCATTGATTGTTATTTCACGTGTTTATGTGAAATCTTTATATATATATATATATATATATATATATATATATATTATTAGAAACATAACCATAGTTGGTAGAAACTTGCTTCTTTATAAGTTTTTCCATCTAGATAGATAGAGAAACTTATAAAGAAGCAAGTTTCTGCCAACTACGGTTATGTTTTTAATAATATGTACTTAATAGGACTGCTACCAAAATTCACAAATATACATATTCAAAATAAATGTTTATCAGGACGCGATCAGTTCTTCAGCTTCAAATTAAACTCTCATTGCTAACGCTTCGGTTTTTATTTAACACCTTTTTCATAGGCTTATATCACTTCCACGCCATTCTTCTGTATTGTAATCCTATGAAAAAGATTTTAAATAAAAACCGAAACGTTGTCAATGAGAGTTTAACTTGAACCTGAAGAACTGTCCTGATTACATTTTATTTTGTATATATATATATATATAATATATATAAATTAAATACCACAATAACAATATATATTAATTGAAATGCTCCAAGGCCTTTCGTTAAAACATCATCAGAGAGCTAAATAAAACAACCAAAAAATATAATAACAAGTTAACCTGGTTGATTGAAGTCTTCAGGATTGCTGGGATCCCCCTGACTGAATTTAATGTTCCTAAACTTGAAGGAGTCTTGATCTGCTTACTTATTTCTTTTATTAATATTTCATCTAGTTTGTAAAATCCCGGACTATTGTTCATTAAATTTCCATAGAAGTTCTTTATAAGTGCACTTTCAATAATATTTCTCCTCCTCTCTGAAGGTACAAAAATTAATTCCTTTGATTTAGCTCTCTGGTGATGTTTTAACGAAAGGCCTTAGAGCATTTTAACTAATATATATCGTTATTGTGGTATTTAATTCATATATTAGATCAAGAGTTAGTAGTAGTAGTAAGGCGGGTAGATCTAAGATCTGGCAAATAGACCAGCCAAATTAAAAATACATGTAAAATATGTAATTTCACAAACATTTACGTGCGCTTTTATAGATATGACAGTTTGATACAAAACATTTGCCTCATTTACCCTAATACTAAAAATAATTCAGTGTATTTTAAAAACAGTGTAAATTATACACTGTTAATTTTTTTAGTTAAAATTTTTTTAATTTAAATAACAAATTAATCATAAATAAGATAAGAAAAATTCAATAAGCAAAATCAATCCAAGGGTTCTATCAATATACTTATCTCCGAAAGTAAAAGTTATATATCAATATTGCGATCGAGTTTTCAATTATAAAAACATAAAAATAAATAGAATTTGTTTATTAAAACATTTTTAAAGCTAATGTATACATTAAACCTATCTGTTTTACAAATAGAATTTGTTTATTAAAACAGTTTTAAAGCTAATGTGTACATTAAACCTATCTGTTTTACAAATAGAATTTGTTTATTAAAACAGTTTTAAAGCTAATGTATACATTAAACCTATCTGTTTTACAAATAGAATTTGTTTATTAAAACATTTTTAAAGCTAATGTATACATTAAACCTATCTGTTTTACAAATAGAATTTGTTTATTAAAACAGTTTTAAAGCTAATGTATACATTAAACCTATCTGTTTTACAAATAGAATTTGTTTATTAAAACATTTTTAAAGCTAATGTATACATTAAACCTATCTGTTTTACAAATAGAATTTGTTTATTAAAACAGTTTTAAAGCTAATGTGTACATTAAACCTATCTGTTTTACAAATAGAATTTGTTTATTAAAACAGTTTTAAAGCTAATGTGTACATTAAACCTATCTGTTTTACAAGAAAGTAATTTCAATATGACTTAAGTTTCAATGAAAAAGCAATAAGGCAATATTTGGCAGATTTTACTGTTTAGAATCTTCGGTCGTTCCCCTTGTTTTTCTACTGATGGGGGGAAACTCGAAGTGTGTTTATTGCAAGTCTGGCGGGGAAAATGATTCACAAATGGAAACAAACAACTTAGGAGAAGGGTCGTATATATAGATGTTTGGCAGAGAGCCACCCATTGGGCACATACTCCGACAAACATTGCCTCTTTCTACCTGACAGTGACTGTACCATTGCAACTAAATCTACCACCACAGTTATATTATTTAGAAAATACAGAGCCAAATATCCACTCCCACACTCTTTTTCTCTCTCTTTCTCTGTTTATGTCTTTTTCTCTCTCTCTCCATCCTTTCCCTTTTCTTATATCTATCATTATATCAATTAATTAATGATCAAACCACAATAAGAAAATGGGAAAACAAGACTAAGTTCTTTCAACCGTAACAAGCGGTCTTCGTCAGAGTCAAAAACCCAACAGTTGGGTTTTTGACTCTGACGAAGACCGCTTGTTACGGTTGAAAGAACTTAGTCTTGTTTTCCCATTTTCTTATTGTGGTTTGATAATTGATTGTTATTTCACGTGTTTATGTGAAATCTTTTTATCAATTAATTAAGTGCAAAAAATAGTAAAAATTAAAATAAGTTATCCCATTTTTTTAATCTTATTCTAATATTTAATAGATTTGAAGATAGTGAAAAGAATTTTGCCTAGTTTTTTTTTATTAGAAAACTTAAGGTAGTAGCGGACATTGTGCAGGCTTGGGAAAGGCAACTATATGTATTCTATAAGAGAAGATTGGGTACAAAATATCCATCTGGCACATAAAAATCTGGGCTTATTCAATTCACAGAACTTTCAGTACTAATGCAAGAACACAAACTGCATTGCTTCTCTTTTCAATCAATAATTATTTCCTTCAATAATTCATAGAATGTGTTAGCTCAGACACTCGAAATGGTTTTAATTCTTACAGTATATTGAATTAACTAATTGATGTACTAATTTTGTTTCTTACTCAGAATATATTGCCAAGAACTATTTTATAAATTATATTTCATCAATATACAATTCTTTTTAGGCCAATACAATTGAGTATTTTTGTATGTTTTTTTTATATCTTTCATAAAAATACTATGTGCTTAAAATTATCAAGAAGTAAATAATTGTGCCTAAAAAATGAACAGAGTTTACTCCAATGTCATCATCTGCAACCTCTAAAGTCTAGGAATACAGAAAACAAATAAACTTAAAAGTAAGAATATTTCATTTACCTTTCATTAAGCAAAGAAGAAAAATGTGAGTTGAATTTCATGCAAAACCATATGTATATTATTTTATGAAACAGCTAAAAATATAGCAATTCTGTTAAATATACAATGATAATGTATTCTGAATGCACACACTCAAGAACCTTTTTTTGTCATCTCTCTTAAAGTTTTTTTCAAACTTGGAACTTAAACTGTTGACAGGAATATTCATTTCAACCGGCTTTCAGAATAATAATCTACAAAAAAAAAACCTTCACTTTACCTCTGATACTTTGTGCATAAATATCTTTTAAAAAAAATATGACCAAGCATCCCTTATGGAGTATTTTAATCAAGACAGTGCTTTTCCATTGATTGCTTCGGTTCGCTGTTTTAAATTTTCATATGGTAGTTCTCTGTGTTTTATATCAAATAAAAATGATTCTCTCATCACTCAAAGTGAATTTTTCCCTTAAATACTCGTATATTTTAGCTTCAAAACGTAAAGTAAAATGCGTTAAAGGAACTAATCCAATTTTATTTTTTCAGTCAAACAAATGTTACGGTATAAAAAACGTGTAGCAATTTACTTAAATGTATTATACTCGCATCAATATCTTTTGAACTGGGGTATAAAAAAATCATCAAACCCTCCACCATATTTAGCAATAAAGCGCATATGTTATACACCATGGAGAGAATGATTTCATCAAAAGATATTTTTAGACATATCTATGTGTAAACATAACTAAAACAAAGAAGAATTCAAACAAAAACACAAATAGTAAAATTAACTATTCATTATTTCAACAATAGTAAAAAAAGGACATTTTATTTGTCTCTTCATTATTTTGAAAAGACAAACATATAGGATTAAAATTAGTCAGAGTTCTTTAAATTTCTAGATTTTAATTAAATTTTTTACTCTATATTTTATGTAAAACTTTTTTTATAGGTAAAACTACAACTTCTTTATTAAGAAAAATAAAACAATACGAACTTTTTTAATACTGAGGGAGTAAATATAATATGTTTAAAGTAAAAGTAATATATATATATATATACACTTTTTCGATGAAAATACGATCCGAAATGGACAAATACAGTTCAATGTACATAAAGAAACATAGAGAAATTAAAAACACACACTTACAGTCTCTAATTTTTGGTTGAACTGTCTTCAGTTCAGGAAACCAAGAAGACCAAAGAGGAAGCGCACTGGTACAGAGACGGCTGGAAATTTCTTTATATACATTGAACTATATATATATATATATATATATATATAGGTTGGGTCTCCGACTGTCTCTGTACCAGTGCGCTTGGTTTCCCTCTTTTATCTCTCCTGAAGACGGTTCAACCAAAAATTAGAGACTTTAAGTGTGTGTTTTTAATTTTTCTATGTTTCTTTATGTACATTGAACTGTATTTGTCCATTTCGGATCGTATTTTTATAGAAAAAGTATATATATATATCATATAGACAAGAAAAATAATAACAAAAACAATAAGTTATTTAATAACAAAATATAATCATAAGTAAAGGTATATCTACAGATTTTATTTGATTTGTTTGGTCATGTAGATGATACTTTATTTATAACATAGTTTTTGTTTTACTTAAGATAACGTTAGTTATCTAACGTTAGTAACGTTAACGTTATAAGCTAACGTTAATTTACTATTGTAAGCATTAATAGTAAATAGATTTTCATCATGTCAGCTCTATTCAAATGTTTCTATAGGACTGAGTGTTAATTACTTTAGTTTATCATACTTCAATTACTTAATTTACTTTAATTACTTAAATAAGTCATTCTCATTCATTACCACTTTATTACTAAGGCTATTTTTTTATTTTTGGATTACTTAAAACAAAATTAAGTACACTTTGGTACGATCCATGAATATAAATTTCTTCAAAATGACAATACCCTTTTATGGAAATGAACACAATTTAGTTTTGTACTAAATGTTTGAATATTTTTTTTAATAATGAAACATTAATTGGAAATAATAATTGACATGAGCCCTAGAGGGCGACAATGATAATCATCTTTCGCAGAGTGCGTAACTGACTCGGAGCCCTAAGGGTTTTCTAATTTAAAAAAAAGGTTAGTCTCCAGAGTGCTCGTAGAGTCAAATTAACACTCAACTGTTTTTAAAGATGGAAGCTTCACTAGCTTTGAACTGCTTTGGTTTTAACTTTTACCACTACTATTTCTTTGCGGTTACTGTAAATTTTTAATTAAGAAGCTTAAATTAAACATTAATAAAGCAGATTATTTGCCGTTATCTCTTTAATTATGAATATCAATGAAAATTTCATAGAATTAGCAAAATTATAATGTAAAATAGCATATATTAGGAACATATAACAATGTAACATTCCAAAGTTTACGAATTAAAACAAACAACAAAATTATATTACATTCAGCTATTTTTGAAAATATTCAAGTGTTTAGTTCTACTCAGGATTTCTTTTTTTTAATATCATTGTAAACCAACCTAAAAATCAATGTCATATATTAAAATAATCTGGAGTGGCCTACACTCTACTTTACTATAAGTAACTTAATGTCAAATTTCTTGAGTATATAAAACATAACGTCTCATTTAACCATAACATAAATATCTAAATGGGATATAATTATTAGCATTTCATTCGTGAGGTAGTACAGATAGTGATTGAAGGACATATCAATTTATAAGCTTATTTTTGTACATCACAAATAATTTATTATTTGCAAATAATTTCATTAGTATAACTACAGCAGTAATAACATTTTTGAAAAACCAAAGTGAACATTTCTTGAAACGAAATATTATCCTACAAGAGAACATGGCTATTGTTCAAATAGCCAGTAGATTTCTTACATCGTTTACTTGACATCCTTCTACATTGAATATTAAAGTACAATTTTCAAATTTAAAACAGGAAAATACTTTTTTTTTCTCTCAAAAACATCATAAACAGCGAAGAAAATGTTGTTTTAAGGTGATTTATAACTAAGATGTACGATAATTACATTTATTAATCTCTAAACGAAAGATTTCAATTTTGAATTATCTTTTACATTTTTCGTTTTTAACAGAATTATTAACTGGGAATTTTATAAGGCTTCTTAGTATTTAATAAGATCTTTTTCCTTCCCCCTTGTCAAATAACATATATACGAATTTTTTCTGAGTGAGTGTTATCATTTTCCTGCACAATATTATTCCTCTTACATCTCATATACGTCAATAAACAATTTAAACTGTTCCTTTATAAAAGTAATTTTATCTCAGTGGATTCGCTCAAAAAATTTCTAAGTCAATGTAAACAATGAAAAAAAATATAAAAAATTCGACAAGTATAGCAGGTGATCTCTTACTCTAAGATAAACAAACAGTTTTTATAGCGTTATTGCTCTTTACCATAAGTGAAACTTCATGATTTTTTTTTGTGAATTGCTAATTTTTTGTTCCATTTTTGGTCAAATTTTCATTATTTTTTAATCAGCCGTTTAGCGTCAAAAAAACATTTTCTGAAAACAGAAATCGTACTGTAACGCCTCGTTAGCGAATGCAATTTTGAAACAAAATATCTCAATTCATTCTACACATAATGTTCTATTTATAGGCATAGTTTCATTCTTGTCCATCAAACAGTATGGCTTGTAGCGCTCTCACAAGGTTTGAGATTGAATTATAAGTCAAAATTTGTACATTTTATTGAAAAAAAAATATTTCCTGTTGATTTAAAATTCTGAATATATTTTTCGTTTGTTTCATTTGTAACCTCAAAGATAATGTCAAAATTTCAAAACTCTAGGGTTATCAGTATAGGAGAAATAAATGTTTTAGAAAAAACGGTTTTTGGCCAAAAAAGTGACTTTCCCATCAGGCATAATTCTTCGCAAACAATAGGGATCTTCTTCCCTATGAGGCCCATTTTTGTGTAAAATATCAACTTGATCCATCAAAGATTCTGGACCGTAGCGTGGTAACAAGCAATGCTAACACACTCACCCACCCACCCACCCACCCACCCACACACACAGAGACATCATCGTCTGGGACCTCAAAACATGTAATTCCGTCAAAATCTCGAGATCGAATTTTTTCACGATAACTACGAGTATACTTTACTTATAGTAAAGTAATAATTTTGACATTTTTTGTTTAAATTGTATGTGTTTTTAACAGTGCAAGTAAATTAAGTAACTAGAAAAACTTAAAATTAGAATAAACTAGAGAAAGGAGAATTAGAGTAAACTAGAGAATATATGGTACATAAAATTTATCGGAGTTATATATGATTTAATTATCAATGCATATGAATTGCTAATTAATAAATAACGTATTTATGCAATATTATTTTCTAGAGGGTTTGCTTTTAGACTAGCCCTGTATTAAATATTGATCAATCATTTTTTTTTTAAAATCATGTTAAAACACAATTTTGTATTTATTAATTTTAGATAATAATAATGATTAAATTGTTATTATTTTTTATGTTAACGGCTGTAGTCTTGTTGAATACACTGGTTTTTATTAGATTCAAGAAGTGAAGTAATATTGGGTGTAGTTATCAATTGGATGGGTGACTCCTCTTACTGTTGATGTCTGCGGTAATGTGACAGGCCCATAGTTATTAAGTGCTGATTCAGTATAAGACCTTTGCCAATTAGATAGCACTGAAGACGTAAAATCTATGATTTCTGGGGTTGGTTGACAAATATTACGATCGTTATGACACTATAGTCCCTACAGTACTTGGCCTCCCTGACAACAATTCCAATTTGTACGATACATTCCTCCCATCATTACTGAATGGTTACAGAATGGGAACCATTAGAGTGACGAGATTAGAGTGATACTAAAAATATTGCAGGATTTCTGACAACATACAATCAAAAGACAGAACTTTTTCAATTTGATATTAATCTTGTAGAGTCACCATAATCTTATTACAATCTTACAAATGTCTTTGTAAGAAAATATTTTCTTTCTGTTATTGTATAGAAAATAAAAATAGTTATCAATAAGTATCAGTATTTCAGGTTCAAATCAAACTTTTAAAGCCAACGATTCCATTTAATCTAAACATTTGTCATACACATCCCTACATTGCTCTTATTCTTCTTCATAAAAACCCATAATTAAAATGCGAAACTGGTTAAATCCCGATTCATGTATATCTATGTGTACATATAGTAGAGTTTTTTTGTTATGACGAAAAGAAAATTACAATTACTTTACAAATGTGTTAATTAAAAAATCACCTTTTTTTCTTAAATTTTTATATGTATCGTTTAATAAATAGATCAAAATTTATTTTAGTTGAAAGAATACAATTAAAGTTTAATATATATGAATATTTAATTATATTAAATTCTAATGTAGAGCAATCACTTATTATGTGGTATTTACTCATTGTAGGGTAAAAAGTTAATGAAATGGTCTACACATATAAAAATGTAATGGTATAAACAACGCAATTCGAACACGTAGTGTTCTTCCTCAGGCATTAACTAAGGGTGAGTATCGGTGGTAAAAACTGACTGGGGGTACTGGGATATAACAACCCCAGTCAGTTGTACCACCGACACTCACCCTTAGTTAATGCCTGAGGAAGAACACTACGTGTTCGAAACGCGTTATTTATACCATTAAATTTTTACATGTGGAGACCATTTCATTAACTTTTTACCCTACAATTATATTAAAATTTAACTCACTAACTCAGATATATTAGTATTGAATTTTACTTATCATTGTTAACCTGATAAGAAAATTAATATTATTTAATTATATTAAAATTTAACTCACTATCTGAGATATATCAGTATTTAATTTTACTTATCATTGTGAATCTGATAAGTAAATTAATATTATATAATTATATTAAAATTTAACTCACTATCTGAGATATATCAGTATTTAATTTTACTTACCATTGTGAATCTGATAAGTCAATTAATATTAGTTAATTATATTAAAATTTAACTTACTATCTGAGATATTTCAGTACTTAATATTACTTGTCATTGTAAACCACACTTTTTAAATGTGACAACCTACAGCTATCATGTTTTGTTCTAAAAGTTTTATGGTTTTGAATATTAATGAGGTGGCATTAATTAATAATGCAAATACTTTCCTAAGCAAGTAAAATGGTAGTAGCTTAATCAATTACGACATTTTTCATGCTGTTAGTTGGTAAAACTTAAAACTATGTACACGCTGGTTTTATTTCTGGTTAACTTGATTTTCCATAAAGTGATTTGCATTTTGCTTGGAGCTTGCCTTTTGATATGTGCAGGGAGTGGTGACAGTAAAGTTTACACGGGGTAATGGGTGGCTTGAGATAAGCGGAAATTAGCCAAGTGCATTTGGAATTGGAGGAGACAAACGCATTTGTAAGTAGAATCAGTGCAAAGCTAATGTCTAGTCGTCAGCTTATCTCGGATGGGAGAGGCCATAGATTAGATACAGGGTCTCCAGGGATCACACAACGATTGGCCGTCTTAACGCACCCCTGAGACCTTACCCTGCACCTCTCCTCAAATAATTAACACCCACCTTTTAACCTACCCCCCCTCCTTTTTACTCAATCTCAACTATCTTAGAAAGAAAATTGGAATTTACTATAGGGACGAAATTTTCTTCGGCTTTCTTTCCAATTTAAGGAAAAAAAGAAAAAACACCTGACCGTCGTCGTTCTTTTAAATTATCGAAAAGCCTCTTCCCAATTTGGAGGAAGTAACCCTTTTGTATGGACGAGGTTGGAATAATACTCAGGCATCCTTTTGGCGAGGCATTAATTCAGCCTCCAATAACAAGGTGGAGGACGCATGCGCGATTCCCACTCCATTACATTCATTCCCCACAATAGTGTCTTCCACAATAACCTGTCCCATATACTATATTATTATCCTTCTTACCTTCCTTTTCCTTTTTCTTTATTCCTTATTTCTGATTTCAAGCAATATTTTCAATGAATAGTCATTTCTTTTTGCTTGACAAAAGCATTTTGTAACAAAATCATTTAGAAGTAAACCTTCAATAAACACACCAAAATATTATTACAGAAATGCTAAAATTACTAATAATTTTTAAATATAACAACTGAATACATTTTTCATATAAAAACTAAATTTATTTTCCATTATTAAACTACTATCTTATTATAACTATTATTCAATGATCAAAACACAATATGAAATGGGGAAAAAAGACTAAGATCTTTCAACCGTAACAGGCGGTCTTCGTCATAGCCAAAAAACAAACTAACTGCGGTTTTTGTCTCTGACGAAGACCGCCTGTTAGGGTTGAAAGATCTTAGTCGTTTTTCCCCATTTCATATTGTGGTTTGATCATTGATTGTTATTTCATGGATTTTTGTGAAATCTCGTTATATCTATTATATATCTCACAATAAACTTTGACCATTCAGGAAATCGCCTGATAAACATCAATAATGACGAAGCTATATCATAAAGAAAAACGATTCATGGATAAGTTTCATAATTTGTTCTTTTCATTACAATAGTAAAATTTGTGTCACTTCCTAGTTGCTTAGAATTGAAAAGTATGAATAGGTTATATTTATCAAAGCATATAAAAAGCTATCCATACCTATTTTTAATAGACACAAAAAAAAAATAATAATCCATTTCCCTTTTTAATAACAAAAGAAACACAGAAAAATTTAAAATCAGTTGTAATAAAAAAAAAACTTTTATTTACTATAGGTAATAATATATGTACTCTATATGATGAAAGTTAAATTTATTATTCACAAATTGGTTTTTCAATTTATATTACAAGGTTTGTTCTTTTTATAAAGAAAACCAATGATTCATAAGTGCTTTAAAGAACATTTGTAGCTGGAATAACTGGAGTAACATTTCTCTTTGGAGTAACAGATAACACTTTCCTATTGTCAATTAAAATGTGAACATAATGGTTCTTTAAAATAGTTGAAAAAAATATTATGAAAAAAAAACGAATTAAAGGAAAAAAATTGATTTGAGTTATCATTTCAAAACAGTAAAATATAAATAACATTGTTATCAAACAATATCGTTAACAGTTCTTAACAGTTTCAGTAGTTAAGTGTGGATTGTTTAATCTATAATGTTTTTCTTGGTTACTCGCATTTTTATTCAATTAAACAAATAATTCCATATTTGCATGGTTTCTTATCTATTACTTATAATTCTATTAATTTTAACAGATAACAGTTTCCTATTGTCTGTTGTCTGTTGTATTATAATAATATAATATTATTATATTATAATAATATTTTGATATAATTTTGTTTCCAGCTGATTGCGTTCACATTAACAAAGCACCATGTGAATTTGATTTGAATAGTCCATCCATTTACAAATATATTTCGAAACGCTAAACAAACAGATAAATAATTTTATATGTGCTAAAGTTGAGTCGTTAAAGTTAAAGTGTTAATTTTATAGATGTTCTTTATAAGTACTTTTATAAAGATATTAAAGAAAGGAAGCTGTGAATTGGATTTAATAAGAAATAAAAAGACAATGAAAAGAAGAATGAAGTGTATTAGGGAGTAGTTTGTTTTAACAGCCTATATATATGATAAAGAGGGTTGTTTTGGGGTGGGGGGTGGAGAACGGAAAAGGATTGTCGGGGCGAGAGAAGTGGAACAGGCATTAGAATTGTTTACAGTTCTTTCTCGCAGGATTAGGGGTTGGAAAGAGCCAGGAATTTCTAATTAGTTGTCTCAAGTCTGATTTAAATATGAAATAATGCGGGGGCAGGCTTAATTAGTTTGTTATGTAAATAGCGGCTTTGGTTTGGTGAAAAGAGGGGGGTAGGTCACTGATTAGCGGACCTTGTTTTGCTCCCTCTGACTATCGATTTGAAGACAGCTCTCTTAGAAAGGTCCAAGGTACTTGGGTATTTTCCAACAAATCTCTTTCACATGTTCCTTTTTTTTTTTATCTGAATAATGAAAGTTTTTGGCACAAACAATAGAAGGTAGGGTTAAAAAAAAGCAATAAAACTTATCAGAATGAAAAAAAAATCACTGAAAAGCTACAGAACCAATCACGATCAATCTTTAATGAAATGCCTTTAATTATAAGAAGCACACTATAAAATGTTAACTAGTTATAAGACTCTTTTCGCAACGATTCACGCCCAAAAGACTGCAAATATATTAAATTAAGCTTTTTTTTTATAAATATAAACAACATTGTTTCATGTTTTCAAATAGTATAACTATATGAACATCACTATTACTTCAGTAATATGAACATTGAAAAATGTTCGACATAATTCAAAATTGAAATCTTTTCTTTGAAGATTAATAAATGTAATTATCGTACATCCTTAATTATAAATTATCTTAAAACGACATTTTTTCTTGGAAGTTTATCATGTTTTTCAGAGAAAATAAGAGTATTTTCCTGATTTAAATTTGAAATATTCAATGTAGAAGGAGGTCAAGTAACCGATATAAGAAATTCACTAGCTATTTGAACAAACGCCATGTTCTCTTGTAGGACATTATTTCTACATATCAAGAAATTTTCACTTTGGCTGTTTAAAAATGTTATTACCGCTGTAGTTATACTAATGAGATTATTTTCATCAGCTGTGTGATGTACAAAAATTAGCTTATATATTGATAAGTCGATCAATCACTATGTGTACTACCTCAAAAATGAAAGACTAATAAACAACTAATAATAATTTAATTGTTTACATTATGCTTAAATAAGACATTATATATTATATACTCAAGAACATTGATATTAAGTTTGCTTATAGTAAAGTTGAGTGCAGGCCACTCCAGATTTTTTATTACATATTTATTTATTATATTAATAAATATATTATAATAAATTTATATTTATATAACCTACTCCAGAATCGCAAATCTTCTTAAAGTATTAACTTAAGAAAAACTATTATAAAATTACATTATTTTGAGATATATGTGATTTTTAAAACGCTGTTTTCAGAAAGAAAGAAGAAGAAACGCAAAAGTGATGATGCAAATTGTTTGAAGACTGTTACAAAATATCATTCTGTGTAACTGTTCTTGGCTTTACGATTATGAAAGCAAAAAAATAGAAAAGTTTAACAAGTACGAGTATCAGAAATGAAAGGAACAAAAGGGAAGGTGAAAAATAATCATAAATTGTAAAGTGATATAAGAATAGATATAAGAATTAAAGATGAAGAAGAAATTTAAAATAAAACAAAATAAGAAATCAATTTCAATAACATTTGATTGAAGGAAATAAAATGAAAAATATTATATTGTCATGAAAGATGAAAAGAAAGTAGAAATGTTCTAAAAAAGTGAATATTTAAAAATTTAAATTTGTTATTATAATGAAATTAAGATTGGAGCATTCCTTATGCAGAGTAATAAGAAAGAATGCTTTAATGTAGTATTATGATTGGGAAGTAGTCTTAAAATTTGGGTAATTAAGCATTCATTAATAAGGAGTCTGTGAAGATTAGAGTAGCAAACCATAAGTACGTTTCTAAGCAGCTGACCTGTGAACATTCATACAGTAAAACAGAGTAGAATTGATGTCAGGCCCGTAAAACGAGTTACATCTAGTAAATCACAGTTACTGACTAGTCAAAAATAAAAAAAATGTTGGTATTTTAATTAAAAATGTAAAAGTAAACTAAGATAAATATAAAAATTAAAATGTACATTTTTGTATACAAAAAATATCTATTAGAATAATTGTATGAATAAAAAAGAGCTAACAAAAAGGCAAGAACCAAAAAGAATATAAAAAGGTAAATAAAATCCAGAAGACAAACATTCCAGCTGATTAGTAAGACGGCAATCAGGAATGCCAGGTGAGACAAATCACTTTTGGGGTTGACTATAGAACAGCTGAGAGTAGTATGCTACCCTCTCTACTTAGTACCGGCAGGCACAGAGACTACTTTTCAAAGGTTCTATGTGAAAATATATTTTTATTTTAAGTGACCTGATAAAAGATATATAGGGTGATCCGGTTATGATGTTTTACATGGATGAGGAAGATCAGAGGACGGTAAAGAGTTCTTGGACATTTACACGCATTTTATTGAGTTTAAAAAAGGAGGTAGTGGTCGGAATCAATTTTTTTAAGAACCGGTTCGTGCGAACCGGTGCTGAAAATATTATGAGTTTTAGCTCATTTTTTAAATTATTTTAATTATTTATATTAGCTATTTAAATATTTTTAAATAGCTCAAGGAAGTTTTCCTGCTCATTGCTTGTTGCTTTAACTTGATCACCAGCGATCAGTCTTTTTTTCATATTTTCTACTATTGCATCCAGTAGCTTTTGACGAGGCAGGCTAACAAATCTGTGGTTTTCAGTAAACTGGATCTCTTTGAACGCGTCCGAAGCAATTCTCTCATCAATTTCTTTTTCAAATGTCCCTATATTGTTCTTAAGCAATTCAAATGCTTTAATAGACCTCTTTATGAGGTTTAAAATTAGATCTTAAAACATTCAATATTTGATTGAGAACTAAGAGTTAAATCTAGGCCTAATGTAAGCTAGACCAACTCAACATCTGCATTGTCATGAGCAGTTTGAGCACTGTAACAGTACTCAAACGAAACTAAATTGTTTAGTTATATATAAGCTATATACATGCGCAAATTACGTTGTCATACATGCACAAGTTACGTGAGTCATGCGACACTTATGGACTTTAATAGTGGTCTGAATAGGGGTTTACGTAATTTTAACAACCGGTTCGCCGAACTTATAATATTTTAAGCACCGGTTCGTGCGAACCGGCTGAATCACGGTGAATCCCATCACTGAGGTAGAGGTGAAAGAAGGAGCAATCTTATCTGAGTTCCAGGTATATCGTTGAGTAATGCTTTGCTAGTAATCTCTTTAGAAAGTTTCATCTTTAGTTCAATAGATTGAGATTTATTTTTGTTCTGAAATTTACTGTCAATTTGATGAATTTGTCAGGAAAAAAACGGGGGATGGATTTAATGATCTGAGGTTAGTGAGAACTATTGAAGTGGAGGTATTTTTGTGAATGATATATTTTATAAGGGTGGAAGTTGTCTGTCTGACATTTTCAAGTGTCACATTAAGGTTAATGAAGATGATCGATTTACTTCAAAATATTATGAGTAAAAAGAAGCAATAGAGTTAATAAAATATGTTATTCTGCTCTATCGTAAAGTTATACAAAAAAATTATCGTTTATATAACGTGTGTAAAGAAGAAGAACAAAAAGGTAAGTATTTAAAAAATGTATTATCCAACTAAGGCTATAAATTTATTGGCGAAGATAAGAACCACTCTGGTAACTTTAATCTAATAGTTGAAAACATTATTAAACTCGAATTCCAAGAGTCGAATAATACATTTTATGGAAAAGGAAGATGGGTGCGGTATGAGGTTAAGGAAAAAGTGCAAATCATTTCTCTTTGGTTAGCTGCTATAAAATATAGTCACGATGAAAAAGTATATTCTGAAATTTTTATAGATGTAACGCATTTCAGGGTTTACTATACACATTTGAACTATTTTTACCACCCTGAGCCTGCGTGGGTGTAGGGTTATTGAAATAGCTGTAAATCCGAAGAGAAGTTTGATGACACAAAAACAAAGAAGCAGACAGGCGCTGCCACACCAGTCCCTTAGCTGGAGGTAGTCTGGGAAACCACCCAGGGTCCGGGCTGATGGGGGCCTCATACCTCAGTGAACTCAGACTAATGACCTGTTCACTGGTTGATCTGTCAAGTCGGTGGCAGGTCAGGTTGATTGACAGCTGCAGCAACCGTTTACTTTTATTTCTAAATCCTGCACAATATTAGCAATCTATATAAATCTGTATAAATAAAGGAAGGTTTTGTCTGTACATTGCTTAGAACTGACTCATCTGAAGTCATCTTTACGTTTCACACGTTAGAGAAACCGAATCCACCTGTGAAAAAATTGGCCTGCAAAATTTTAGCACAAGTAAACTCAGCCACCATAAGACATAGCATGCTGAAACCTTTAAAGCAGATTTGTGTATGTCTAACTTAAAATTAAGGTTTGAATGGATTGAAAATTCAACGTAGACGCAAAGGTATGAACTTTTAAGCTGTCTTTGTCTAACTACACAGACATGTTTGTTTTGAAAATATACAGGTATAGTAAGTAAGTATTATTAGTTGATTTTAAATTCGTTTGCCTTTAAGTTGCCAGCAAGAGATTATTGATAAGGTGTTCCCCGAAGTTCAAGATCTGCAATATATTCAGAATAACTGGCTTTGTGATCGAGCCCACTCTCACCTCTGCAAATGAGTAGGCAGGAAAAAGCAATAAACAAGTTCTTGCAGTATATCAAGCTGAGGAAAGAACTTACAAGTCAGTAAACACAGTGATAAGTGACGAGAAGCAGTTCATTATCCAACTGAATTTCTTGACTCCGTGATTGCTCCTGGATTGCCTGCTCATGACTTAAAACTGAAAGTCGGAGTACCAATCATGCTGTTACGAAACTTGAGTGTCTCAAAAATGTGTAACGGGACACGACTCCCAATTGGTGCTTTGTACAGATGCGTCACAGAGTCTTATATCATGCTGGGTGTGGTGTATCATGCTGAGTCAGTGTTTATACCATTGAGACCTAGCAACTGTCCCTTTCAATTCAAACAGTTGCAATTTTCCGTCAGCGTCTGTTCTACAATGATGGTAAATAAGTCACAAGGCCTTATTCTGTCTATGGCAGGAATTGAAGTGAGTGAGACCAAGTGTTTCTCACATGGTCAACTGTATGTTGCTTGCTCAAGAGTCAGAGATTGTCCTACTTCTCTGTTCTTCCATGCATCTGAAGGACAGACAGCTAATATGGTGTATACAAATACACTTACCTAACACTGTGCTAACAAATATATTTTTTAATATTCTATAATTTTTCCAATAATATTTTAAAATATCACGTATCATCTGAATTGTTGTAAAATACCCGTTAAAGACGAGAAAATCCGCCAGTAAACAATATGAAAATTTTTTATATGTATAATAATTTATTGGTGAGGGTGGTTCCGCAGTGGTTGAGTTTTAGTTTAAAATCTATTTTTAGTTTTTTTTTTGCAATTCTAAATAGAAATCTAATTTTATTTTTATAAAAGAAAGTGTGTACTATTAATTTACACAGAAAAATCGGTTTTAATAAATTTTTTTGGAAAGTACTCGTTTGTTTAGGTGGAAACATGTCAGAATAATTAAAATTATAAGAGATATATACGGTCCTTACAACCTTTACAGTAAGAGCAAAGTAGTTTGAGAGTGTACGTCATTCTAAGGGTGGAGTTATAAGTTTTTAGAAGGTGCACTTATTAGTTTTTGGGATGTTTACTTCCAAAGTAAACAAACATACAAACAAGCAACCAGAACCAGTAAGTGTATTACTATATTAAAATACAAAACGTCTATTTATAATTAGTACAACTTGCTTTTCCTTATCAAAAGTCATCAGTTAATGGCACGTGTAGGCCTTTTAATTAAATTTCATATATAAGGACAGCTCACTAATAACATAACAAAAGGCCAGTTCGTTTTGCAGCGATAAAAACAACTCCCACAGTACTCTTTCTTAAATACAAATGAACATTTCCTTTCAAGGAGTTTATTAAACAGCTGCTACAATTTCTTATAAATAATTTATACTTTCTAACTTTACTTCCTTGCTTGTTTTCTTATCAATTGTCATTTATTACAATAGTAATTAAAATATATTATTTTAATTTGCACTTTTAGTTGCAATGTTTAATGAAAACTTTATACCATCTATTAAACAAGAAATTAAAATTTCAATTTACTTTTTAATTAAATAAAGAAAATTTAAAATATTGTGTTAATAAAATTTGTTATATATAGACCGAAATATTACCTTACAAATAATATAGACCGAAGCTAATCGTAAGACTAAACTATTTTTAAGTCAAAGAGAGGATATAAGGCTTTTCTGACTTTCTAAAGTTCTCAATATCAACGTTGTTCAATAAACAAACTTTTCTTAATTAAAAACTATTTCTGACAAGTTTTCCAGTTATATCATCTTTCACTGTGAAATTTACAGATGTTTTTACTTTCCTATAAGTAAAGTAAAGTGATCGTTGAAAAATTCGATTTTAGGATTTTGACGGAATTACATGTTTTGAGGTCTCAGAAGTCGTTTTATGAAGTTTTTTTGATGATGTGTGTATGTGTGTGGGTGGATGGGTGAGTGAGTATTATCCAAAGTTTGTGGCCCCGCTACGGCCCAGATCAAATGATGTTTTATGGATCAAATTGATATTTTACAAAAAAAAACTGGGTCTCTAGTGTAGATGGGCCTGCATGACGGAAAAGCCACTTTTTTAAAAAAAATCAAATAATAACTGTATTATATTTATCAAGCTAATTGGTCAAAAAAAATCTATAATATTTCAAAGTAATATATCACTTGTTAATACTCCTTGATTTTTTATTTTGATCTTTTATAGCTGAAAAATAGATGTCAATTTAGAAATGAGGTAAATTTTCATTACTTGAACGTGAGAAGAGATTAACTCCTGAAACAATGAGTGTTACATGGTAAACTATTAAACAATTCAATTAAAGTTATTCATGAAAAAGTTATTATATATATATTATATATATATATATATATATATAACGTTGAATATATCATGAAGAGAGGTATGGCACGATCTGTGCAAACAACAATCAGGACTGTGAATGACAATCGAGTGCAGTGGCGAGGCCCCCTCTTTGCAAGAGCCGCACAGACATTTGTCACAATAAAGTGCGAGATACTCAAACTTACTCCGATCGCCTCAGTGTTTACTTCTCTAATTTAAAATATTTTAACATAACCATTATTTGAAAGAAATTCATTTATGTTTATGTTAATTGAGGTATCATTTTTATTTTATCTGTGTTATTGATCTATGAAGATGGTTCTAAATATACCAATTTCTAATTAAAAGTTGATTGGGATTCGGAAACTAATCCATTCCCAATTTATTTTGGTATTTATATATATATATATATATATATATACACCATGATAAACGGAATCGGTCCGGCAGGACAGATTACACCTAAAATAAACTGTGACGCATAGACAGAAACATAGCAAAGATTCACTTTTCAATATTACGACCGTAATGGCGGTCAAAATATTAAAAGTGTGTCTTTGTTATGTTTCTGTATATGTGGCACATATGTTTATTTTAAGTATATATATATTAGTAAAGATAAGAAGCAGTGCAATCAAGTCAATTGATTTTAATACGAACTCTTTCTCTCTCTCTCTCTCTCTCTCTCTCTCTCTATATATATATATATATATATATATATATATATATATATATATATATATATGAACGTATAAGCCACAAGGAAAAGTAAAAAAACACAGAAAATATGCTCTAAGGCCTTTCAATTATATGTCATCAGAGAGCAACTAGATATTGATAACAACAGAGGTTACAGGTTTGTTACAAAAACAAAATATGGGGAGACAAAACAAAACACATGATAAATTATAAAAACATATAAAATACAAGCTAAAAAAAAGATAAAACAACAAAGAGAAACAAAACATACAATTTAACAAAAAGGAAACAAAATACTAGGTACCAAAAGGAGAAACAAGTTTTTTTTACTTTTCCTTGTGGCTTATACGTTCATTAGTTTCATCACGTGTTTATTGTGATTATATAGTATATATATATATATATATATATAGTTAACACATGAAAGAGAAAAAACAAATAAAGATACACACAAAAGACTCACAACGATATTTCGACAGTCGTCGTCATCGGGTAGAAGTAGTCCCTTTGAGTAGCTGAAGCTAACTGAGAGGTAGACCGAATGCAAACGAACACGCACGCACTCTGTCGGCCGTCCTAGGTAAGTTACTAACTACAGAGAGAAAAATAACTAAAAAGAACAAATAAAAGCAAATAAAAATAACAGAAGGAGAAGAATAGTAAATGAAGCAATAAACAATTTAAAAAAAAATAATCAAAAATTAAAATAAATAAATAAAAAATAAAATAAAATAATCAAAATAAAAAAAAAATAAAAAATAAAAAAAAATAAAAAAATAAAAAAAATAATTAAATTAACGGTACAAGTTAAGGCCAGGAGGAGAGCGAGCTTTGAGAAGACAGATAATTGCATCCTCTGAAGCTCTTAAAGTAACCCGAGAAGACGGAACAGGGATATGATTAAGGACTTGGACCCGGAAGCAGTGATTAAAATCCAGTCCATGGGAATTAGAGTGGATAGCAATAGGGAGGTTTTTGCGTTGACCAACGGAAGCCCTGTGACCATTCATACGCAAGTTGAGCTGCGTAGAGGCCATACCAACGTAGAATGCATCACACTGGGTGCAGTCCAAACGGTAAACGCAATTAACCGATGTGCATGAGGTGTGGGGGAGGACAAGGGTAGTTAATGTTGCTATGGGGGGAAGTAAAAAAGGGATTAGGGTTTATGATAAGACAGGTTTGGCATCTGCTCCGTCCGCACTCCACCATTCCCCTCCCAAGTGCAGGGTTCAAGGGAGAGTGATGGGAGAAAATGCCTCTGAGGTTCGGTGGTTTGCGATATGATAAGGTGGGGGCTTCAGGAAAAATAGACGAGGTAGAAGGAGAAGAGGAGAGCAATGGGAAAAACTCCTTAATAACCGAGCCAATCCTATGAGCACCAGGGAAAAAAGTGGATATCAGGAAAACACTATCAGTGTGGTCTTTTCTCGGTGCGTGCCGGTGAACTATTTCAGCCGGCACGACACGACTATCAATGACATTAGAAGGGTAGCCACGATCAACTAATTTTTCTTTTAAACTGTTAATATGGGAACTACGGTTTTTCAAGTTATTACAAATCCTGTGTATGCGAATGGAAAGGGATCTGGGGATTGCTTTTTTGATGTGGGTGGGATGGCAACTACTGTAGTGGAGGTACTGCTGTGCATTCGTAGGTTTTATATGTACAGAGGTGGAGAAACTGCTATTGTTGAGGGTGACATCAACATCAAGGAAAGTAATTCTATTGCTGGACACTTGGTGGGTGAAGGAGATGGAGGAAGAAAAGTTTTGGAAGGAAAGTAGGAAGAGGTTTAACTCATGGGTACCATGTGGCCAAATGAAGAAGATATCGTCAATGTAGCGAGTATAAAGAAGGGGAAGGAATTGACGATCAGATAGAAAAGATTGCTCTAATTTGGCCAAGAACAAATTAGCAAAAGAAGGAGCCATAATAGTGCCCATCGCAGTACCCTTGGTTTGAAGGTAAAAGGCACCATCAAACTGGAAGGCATTATGCTTCAGGACAAATTCGGCTAAGGAAACTAGAAAATTGGTAGAAGGAGTGAGGGGGGGGAGTTCTGAGTTCAAGAAAGTAACGAAGGGAATTCAGTCCCTCACTGTGTTCAATATTAGTATACAGAGAGGTGACGTCCATAGTAACCATGAGGAGGGGATGGGTGAGGTTGGGTGGTATCGAGAAGTTATTGAGGAGATTGAGGAAGTGGAAACTGTCTTTACAGTAGGAAGGCTGACTGCGGACTAGGGGTTGGAGGAAGTAGTCAACAAAAGCAGACAGTCGCTCTGTGAGGGAACCATAACTGGAGACTATGGGTCTTCCAGGAGGAGGTGAATCAGGCATTGAGAAAGGCTTATGAATTTTGGGAAGGAGGTAGAAGACTGGACATCGGGGATTGGAAGGTATTAAGGTATTAATGTCTTCGGGTGATAAACCCTCAAGGTGGGCCCGGTCATTAAGCAGCGATTTAAGTTTAGAGAGGAAATCAGAATATGGATTATTAGGGAGGGATAGATAAAAGGTGGAGTCAGACAGCTGCCTCATGGCTTCACGGCGGTAAACATGACGGTCCATGAGAACAACCGTGGAGCCCTTATCAGCCGGCATAATTAACAAAGAGCTATCACACTTCAGGCTTTTAACAGCCTTTCTTTCGTTGGGATTTAAATTGTCACGGGGTATAAGGTTATGAAGAAAGGCAGGGTCAGAGACCTTACGGAGGATAGACGAAATATACAGTTCAAGTGGATGTGAAGCCAGAAGCGGAGGAGGTTCATTAGAGGAGAAGGGTTTGAATTTAGAGAGTTTGAATTTGATATATATATATACATTGTTAAAAATTAGACCATATATAGCTGAAACTTGCTTTTTCATAAGTTTTTCGAGTTTTCGGAATAATGATCTTGTTACTGCAACCACAGAATATAGTGAGTCACCAATCGACATGCTAAATGAACACATTTCATGAATATTCATTTTTTGATAATGGCTGAAGACAGCAGAAACATGTGTTCATTTAGCATGTCGATTGGTAACTTACTATATTCTATCAATACAGTAACAAGATCATTATTCCGGAAACTCGAGAAACGGATGAAAAAGCATGTTTCAGCTAAATATGGTCTAATTTTTAATAATGTATGTATACAAGAAGGACTGCGAACAAAATTTACAAATATATATATATATATATATTATTATATAAATGCATGTATAATATAAATATATATTATTATATATTTATATTTATATATATATATATCTATATTTATAAATGATATTACTAAACAGTCCAAGCCTGAGAGATAAATAAATGAGAGACAACACATGAAAGAAACGAGAAATTACCGACCGTGAAATAGAAACAAAATTAAAGTTTATCAGGACTTGGTCAGTTCTTTAGGTTCAAATTAAACTCTCATTGCCAACGTTTGGGTTTTTATTTAAAACCTTTTTCCTGGGCCTACAATTGAAGAACTGACCAAGTCCTGATATACATAATATATTAATTTATATATATATATATATATATATATATATATATTATAGGTGTGTTCTCTAATCGGGGTTCGGTCAATTTTCCAAGATTAAAAATTAAACTCTCGTTGCTAACGTTTCGGTTTTATTCAAAACCTTTTTCATAGGCAGAAGTAAGAATTTAATAACTAAGAAAATGAAATTAACATTATTTAAAGGAACAACAATTTTAACCGGACAAAACCTTCGACTAGACTAGTCGAAACAATCTAGTCGAAGGTTTTGTCCGGTTAACATTGTTGTTCCTTTAAATAATATAAATTTCATTTTCTTAGTTAAAAAATATATATATATTTCTTAGTTTTAGTTAAAATGTATATATTGTGTGTGTGCACATGTATATGTGTGTGTTTATGTGCATTGCACAATCTTATTAGCAGCATTGCATTAATCTTTTAATGCACTATACCGTTTTAGAAAAGAAGTTAGTCTTCAAAATGTTATTAAAACACTGTTTTATATTTAAATGTTGATAATGTTAGACCTGTTTTTGAAAGTTTAGACATGGTAGTGTAAAATAATACATCTGATAAATGACCACTACGCCTCTGGCAGCAAATTGATCAAATTTTCTATTACATGTCGACAATATTGCTGGGAAATTTCAAGAATATTTTCTTCAATATCATCTTCAAGCTTCACAAAAAAATAATGTGCGCTTCATATAGCTGCATTCTGACTGTGTTTGAACTTCTAATGTCTTCTAGATTCTGAATGATATACTTTTCCCTAAATTAACTGATTATATGCAAGAAAGTATCAGAAGAACAGGTTGAAGAAACTTTGTTTCTAATTGTCGCGAATATATATGAAGACAAGCTATGTAATTTGTGATTAGTCCATGCAAATAATGTTAAACGTTTATTGCTTTCATTTTGTTTAAGTCCTATTAATAGAAAAAAATATTTAAATTTTTCCAAGTTTTCATATATTGTAATTTAAAAAATGTATAAATATTTAAATATCTACTTGTTAGTTACTTAATGCATATGGGAGATTGTATATATTTAAAAACAATTATAATTATTATATTAATTATAATTATTAATTATTTATCAATTATTATAATTATTATTAAATAATAATAAATTAAATAATTATAATTATAATTATTATTATTCTTTATAGAGTTTATAATTTCCGAAAAACAAGCAAGGTTTTAACTATATCTCATTCATGAGTTTTTCATCTGTGTTGCCAACGTATACTGGTAGGAAGGAAAGAAAAAATAAAATAAATGAACAAATTGTTATAAATATGGAGATGTCCTAGCACCATGAGACAGATCTGTGGCCGTTGTGAAACCCTAAAGGTAACATGAGAGTTACATTCACGGATCTGATTCAGATGTTCATAATTTCAACATCAAAAGAGTCTAATACCGTGAGATGTTAAATGTATAGTATTGTTTAATTGTTGAAACCGATCTCCTAGGGGGTTGAAAACGTCAGCCCTTTACGGTCTTTCTGTTTGATTGGTCATTCTACATCGAGAGTTCTAAATTTTGCCTATTTTAAGTTTATTTAGAGTAGGGATATTTAACTAGTATCTGACATCACACAGGCTCGGGACCGACAGTTTTACGTCTTTCTCAGAGGGACGACTTGCTCAGATTTATTCCCCTCCCGCGTGAATATATCGAGGATCAGGTGAGGACCGAACTCCGAACCTGGCTCCTAAATGTAGAGTAACAAGAGGATTGCTACCTTGACCGATAAAAGTTCAACAACAACTCATAAGCAGGTTCAGTGCTTATGAATTCATGTTAAGCTGACATAACTGACAAATTTACTTCTATCATAATTTATTTAGGACCAATGCAATTTTTTTTACCAAACGACTATGTTTACAAAAATAAATGAAAAAAATTACAGCAACAATCATTGATTTTTTAATTACAACCTTAAGCGTTTCCAATTTGCGTCTTGTTTCATGATGTTTTATGGAACGGTTTTGTAACCTTTATTAATAAAGGGACAAGAAAATCAACTCAAATTAAATAACAAAAAAAAGGTGATAATTCTAAAACGCGAAGTTTGTGACTGTGATCATTGGATCTTAAGGTTAGCTGTCACTAACTCACGGGAAGCAGGGTTTTGTATTAGCTGATATATTTTTCCACTTAATTGCAAATATTTTGCAGGAACACATAGAGGAATGTTGGGGACAGTTTTGAATGAGAAGTCGGGTTATTGACAGGATTTCTAAAGTTCTCATTTGTGACCAGTCGAGTGGCTAATTGTGTTATAGATTCTAACTGGATATTACTTTAAATATTCACATTCCTGGAATACTGATGTGTCTCTAAAATACTAAAATATCTCTTTACATTTAGATATTGTCTTCTTTATTTGGAATTTTAATATTTTTTAAATATTTATATAATTATAAATAAAATTCAAAGGATTAATATGCTCAAATAATAAAGTTAATACATGCATATTGTTATTACCACTGAGGTTAGTAAGATTAATATTAGAATTAGAAAAAACCGTCATACCTCGTAAGTTGATATCGGAGATGTTGGAGTGCTTCGTATCTTCACAAGATCTTGTGAAGTATGACGGTTTTTTCTAATTCTAATATTAATAAAGTTAATTCCGGCAATTCAATGAAGGTTTCATCAAACACGTGAAGATGTGATAAGGGCCATTTGTCATTTAATTTATTTAACATATTTGTAATGCAAGGTCCCTTGGCTAAGCCTCAAGGTCATGTGTTCCATTACTTTTAACTTTTTGCTGTTTAGAAAATGTTAGGTGTTAAAAAAGTGCCGATTGATGACTTGTTCCCAAGACCTTTTGTCCTCCTATACACTATTCCCAATATTTATTTCATGGATACCCTTCATATATTTGAATCAAGTGTAATATAAAACATTTCTATATTTTTGAAAGCCTCTATATTTGAAGTACTTTGCTTGGCTTGGTAGAGTTTAGATGCGGCACGTTTGAAAGGCGTTGAGATTGACATACGAGAGAGAGTCGTTCTTGAATCAGCTTGAAAAGACACGTGGCTGGCTAAATAGATTGATTTAGAACAGTCATCATCCTCTTAGCTAGGGTAGAGTAAAAAGCTTCTTTCAAATGCGTTTGGCCTTTTTACAGTAGTGCTACCATTGATCTTTTGCCTGCCTAGATTGAGTGTCAAAATAAATTCTTTAGCCGAGCTTTTTCTCTTACTTTGTTCTTTCTCAAAGATAGAAGACGTTTGATTACCCTGCTACATTAAGTTATTCGGTCTTCATAACTTCTTTGGCAAGTAGTTATCTTGCTACTTACTATCATATTAATAAACGTTTCAATGTAATTGATTATCAATAATGATATGTTTCTCAGGTTTTCAGGTCGAATCATGGGTCTTCCTTTGTTATTAGTCAGTTTTTGAAAACTGAATGTTAAGCCTAAACGTTTTTTTAACTTATATCTATTTTAAACTAAGTTGTTATAACTACTAATTATATAGTGTTGCATATTTAGTACTGCTTTGGTGCTCGAATCTGAATAAAAGAGAAACCTTATTCCTCAGAAAAAGAATATTTTATATTCAGAAAATTATCGTCCCTGAGCCTATGCGTCAAACAAGCACATGGTTTAGGAACTCTAAATAATTCAATTTTTTTTAAAATATCAAGCCCATTAATAACAACTGCCAGAACTCAAAAAATATGCGATTTATATGCCATAAAATATCTAAAAAAGAAATATTTAACTAATGAATATCCCGCATTGCAGAAATAGAACTAGTTTCAAAAATTGTAGTCTATTACTCTTGTATATCTGTGAAGACCTAATAACGAGCCTAGTTCAGTTTAAAAAACATGTTGAATACCCTTAGTCCAGTTCTATGTATAACTGGTAAGATGTCCCATATTTATGATTGTCTACTCAAAATAAGCCAATATATTTCCAGTTGAAACAGCATATCTGTCATAATTTTTAATTTTCACATTTGAATCTATAAGTCTTTAACTCTCTGCTCATAAACGGTTTTCCTCATTCTACTGCAATCACTTTTACCGTAGGATGTTTATTTTACGTTTGAGTTTACATATAATAATTTTGTCTTTTCTGACCTAAAGAAATCACAAAGAAATGTTTTTAAAATAGCAAACTATATTATAAGTCTATTAAGAAAAAAGAAAAGGTATTTAAATAGATTTAGAAACTCCGAAATGTAACTACGAATTAATACCGCAAGAACATCAAAGAAAAGTGTTCCAGAAACCATTAAGGTGAGCTAAAATACTGAATAATAAAGACTACAAAGCAATGAGCAGGCTTCGTTTGCAAGTAAAAAATTTGGTCACACAGTCAAGTTAAGTCACACAGTCAAGTCAAGTTACAAGTTAAAATGTCTTGTCAATACATGAATTATATACATGCATATTGTTAGTGCCACAGAGGTTAGTAAATAAGATATTATTATCAACCGTCATACCTCGTCTATCGCTGGTGAAGTCGCCCGACCGGTTTCACCATCACCGACCGGTGATGCAGCCATTGCGAAACCGGACGGGCGACTTCACCAGCGATAGACGAGGTATGACGGTTGATAATAATATCTTAAAACATGAATTGCCTTAAGAGCAATTGATTTTTCGCTTTAAGCTATAAACCGAGTGAAACAGTTAGATATTTGAGTAGAAGAAATAGTTTTACGTAAATATATTGTTTTGTGAAATGCAATTAAATGATAATACATTTGTTAGTATATATCTTTGTTTATAGCAAAAATAAAATATATACATAAATATAAACCTTATTAATATATATGTATAAATTTTATATAAACAAACTTTATATTACTTGTTTATCAAAAGAAAAAGTTTTTTTTTTTACTTAAAAAAGTAATATTTATAAATCTGAGTATAAAAGAAGGCATTTAGACTAAGGTGTTAAAGTCTGCAGGACCCTACTGGACTACGTTAGGCCATTGACCGTTGCAGTCAAGAATGGTCTGATAGTAGGGTAACAATGGGGAAGCCATCTCATCTCTTTACGTCCACTGTTAATATAGAGAAAGGAGTGAAATGAATAGTGGGCTGGAGATTCCTGAACGTACTAGGAATGCAAAAGAATGTGGCAGAGCAATCAATAGAGAACAAAAGGATAACAAGAACTCGAAGAATTCGTCTGCTTCTACATACCTCCAGTCTCTTTAGTTCACCGTCTCATTCGCACCAGGAAACACTTACTTGCATATGTATTTTATGACTCACTTTCTCTCAAGTCCATCAAACGCTCATATAAAACATAAAAAAGCCTTAAACTTCCATCCCAGGTTTTCAGGTCGAGTCATTTGTCTTCCTTTGTTATTAGTCAGCTTTTGAAAACTAAATGTAAAGCCAAACGATTTTTACTTTTAGCTACTATAAACTAAGTTGTTATAAACCCCAAAAGTACTTAGTTACATGGATAAATACTTTTTTGTGACCACGATCCCACGACAGAAGAAAGCCATAGTACAATATTTTGAACCATGGGTCGTCCTCAAAAGAGAATTTTGTTTTACTTTGTTGTTTGTTCTTTCTAATTTAAAAGTATTTAAATTACCAGTTTTGATTTGTATATAATAACAATAAATGATCAAACCACAATATGAAATGGGAAAAAAAGATGGGTTTTTGACAACTTGGGTTTTTGACTATGACGAAGACCGTTTGTTACGGTTGAAAGACCTTAGTCTTTTTTTTTTTCATTTCATATCTTGGTTTGATTATATATATATGCTTTTAAAAACTGGATGTCTGTTTCCCCTTGGTTCAATTTCGTCTTATATTTTTCCAAATTATGAAATTTTTTTCTTTAACTCAGAGTTCAACTTAAAAATTAAATCACCATAATTTTTTAATTTATTATTGGACATGTTTCGGTGCTACATCCACCATCTTCAGCAAAAAAAAACCTTAAATTTTTTAAAGCAATTAAAACTACACTTAACAAATTAATCTAATACTTAAAATCACATTTCAATAATAGACATAAATGAACAGGTTAACAAAAGGTTACACAGTCAGGTTTGGGGTTGTCAGTGTTGGCATAACCAGCCCTAGGTTTCCAAACAAGCGCAACAGGTTGGTAAAGTTATCTTTTTGATCGTTCATACTTGGAGCTTTTTCCAGTATGTACAGCGCTTCTAGTATCCTGAGTCTTTTTCCGTCCTTTTCCGTTGCTATTATTCTAGTGCTATTAACCATAGTTTCCCTTGAAAGTTTTGTTTTGTATATCTTTTTTTTGCTGAAGATGGTGGATGTAACACCGAAATATGTCCAATAATAAATTAAAAAAATATGGTGATTTAATTTTTAAGTTGAACTCTGAATTAAAGAAAAAATTTTGTAATTTGGAAAAATATAAGAAGAAATTGAACCAAGTGGAAATATAAGACGATATTGAACCAAGTGGAAACAGACATCCAGTTTTTAAAAGCATGCATTGAAGAAGGACTGCTCCCAACTTTTACAAATATATGTATATATAAGTAAAAGTTGGAAGCAGTCCTTCTTGTATACATACATTTAGAAAAGATAAAGCAATTGAAAAAACCTACGGTGGACGCCTTTATGAATTGAAGAATCTTGAACTTAAGAAATGTTTTCGAAGACCCGAGAAAATTAAAAAACTGGTGAAGAACAATGAGGACATATCTTTTTCAAATATATATATATATATATAAACTAGAATTTAAAAAAGAACACATAGAAAGGAAACCACTGAACTCACTACTATATTTCGATGTCCTCGTCTTCAGGAAAAGAAGTGAATCGCTCCAAAGGCTGATAACGACTGACTTGGCGTTCGAACTGAAGCACTCAAACAGTGTAGCCAACTTTCGGAGGAAAGGTAGACAGGGAAGATAAAGAGATAAAAGCCAAATAAAAATTAAAAAATGAAAACATTTAACTAAAATAAAATTAAAAGCTGATAACAACTTTAAAAAATAAATAAATAAATAAATAAAATAAAAAAAAATAAATAAAATAAAAAAATAATAAAAAAAAAATCAACGATTGAGGTTAAGCCCAGGAGCCGATCTACCGCCCAGAAGACTAATAAGTGCTTCTTCTGAAGCTCTCAGAGTAACTTTTGAATTAGTCTGATCAATCTGCCTCAGGACCTGTACACGGAAACAGTCATTAAAACTGAGTCCGTGAGAACTGGCATGAGTAGCAACGGGAAGGTCACTGCGTTTGCCAACGGATATATATATATATATATATATATATATATATTATATATATGTGTGTGTGTGTGTGTGTGTGTGTGTGTGTGTTGTGTAGTGTAGAATGTTCCACATGCTTTTTTTCTTATTTTAAAATTATATTTTTTGAGCCACAGTGACAGTTAATTCAAATTCATAATCTTAAAATCAATATTCATTTTAGAGGTCCAACAGTAGCTTGCAACTCTTGGCTAACACTGCTTGATATTTCAAACAAGAGATAGAGAGTAGGGTAGACAGCATTATGCCAGCATCCTTTGTTGTAGAGTTGAACACTTGACTCCTTCATCCTACATTATGTACAACACTAATTATTTAATTTAAAACAAATAACAATTAATTTTTAGTAAACAAAAAAATTTTAATATAATCTATTATTAACTTATTACTTTCCTTTAATCAACTAACAACGTATTAAAGTTGTATACATCTATATGTATGAGTAATCCGTTTGTTATTTGTCTGTTAAGAAACTTTCATAGAACTTTAGAAATAAGACTCTAAACATAATTATAAAATTAAGACTTAAACATATATAGAATAATTTCAACGACGCCATGTTGAGTATACTAAACAGAGACCGTGGTTATCACTTCACTAATCGCTGCTAAATTTAGACCAGCACTATTAAAAACAATTGTTCTCTAAGGGTTCGGTGAAAATGCACTAAATAGACGCCAAATTATTACAAAAATGAAAATCTATTTTAAAAATCACAATAGGAAAGAAATATTTTACGCGCGATTCACAAATCTTGTTTTGTTGAATAAAGATGTTTTTTTAAAAAAAATATATAAAATTCTTGTTAGTACTTGTGTTGGATAAATTCAAATTATAACTGATGTTAATGATTTGCAACACATTGATATGAAAACAAATTCGGGAAATTCACTTGAGGCTTACGACTACTTGAGGCTTACGACTCAAGAAGTTACTTAGTAATTTCTCGTCGTGGAACGAGCAAAACTGTTGGCGAATGGAGCTCTTACTATTGCTAGTACCACAATTATTATGAATTCAGATAGGTATTACAATCAAATCACAACTGGATATGGACAACTTTAAGGTAATTGTAATACAGTCTAGCCATAATTTAACATAATTATTACAATAACTGCTTATGACTAAATATTTCTTATAAAATATCATAAATGGATATATATATAGAAAATGGTTTAATAAGAACTTCCTTCACGTACATACATACAACATTGGTCTAACTCATGAATGTGGAGTAAACATAATCCTTCAACAATAAATTTAAAAAAAAGTTTAAAAACAAAAAAAGGATGTTTGAATAGTAAAGTCTCATTCATAGTCTTTTCTAGCTGATGATAGAATCATAAGAGTTGGTGAGTGATTAAAGCTAAGTAAATTTAACTTTGGTAATAAAAGACCCGATGTTACTGCCCAAAAGGAGTCATTCATCTAAATTATTATTGAGGCCAGAACCTGCTAAAGTTACTTAGCTCTTAAACTATTAATCTGCACGATTCAAGAAATGTTTTGGAGTGTTGGTAGAAGGCATCTGATAAACAAACAGAAGATGTAAAATATGCCAATGCTATCAGTTTAAGCCAGCTAATCAGATTATGGGTAAATTACCAGTTGAACGAACTCAAGTAATGTATTCTTTTCATACAGTTTGTATTCATTGTGCTGGACTATCCACTTTAAAGATAAAATTTCTTGGAAGTAATAAAGTATTTTACTTTCGTTTGTCGACTTAAATGATTTGCTACTAAATGCATATCTCTTGACATGATATCTGACTAACAGATAAATATTTGTTTCTTGCATTATAAACAATTGTAATTTTTACTTAGAAGAGTATGAAAAAACTGTATAATTTTATAAAAAAAATAATATTTTCAAAATTATAAATTAATTCCAGTTACATGGAGGTTTATCTTTGAGAACGTTAAAAGAGTTTTAATATTATTTACTGATAATTTTGGGTAATGTGCTTCTAAACTGTAAATTTAATATATTATTGGTACAAATAGGGCCCTTATTAAATGCTAAACAATTATTTATAATAAGTGATGATCAAAACGACGTAAATGTTTAACTCATTTTCAGTTTCTTATTGAAGAAATCTTTTCCGCCTTATCCGAATCCAATTGTAACTCACAATCGCATATCAAGTAAAGATATAAGTTTTTTGGAAATATTCCCTAAACACTTCTGAGATAAATGGTACAAAGACTGTATAAAAACAATTACACTGTATAAAAACACACTTTTGATTACACCAAGAATGTTTACCAAACTTCATTAAGATTTATCGAACAGTGAGACTTTGATAGGCTCCCACCGATCCACAAAAGTAGATATCATCACAAATAGGTTAAGTGGAGCATAAAACGTTTAAATGTTTAAACATTTTTCAAAACATATTTTTTCATCATTACAATAAATTATTGAAAATAAATAACAAAATTTGTATGTGCACGATATTAATCTAAAGCTCACCTTTTTGATGGATTTGTTACAAAAATATATGTTCACTGTCATACTGAACTTATATACAAATTATTCAATATATATGTATATATCAATGATCAAACAACAATATGAAATGGAAAGACCGCTTGTTACAGTAGAAAGATTTTAGTCTTTTTTTCCCATTTTATATTGTGGTTTTATCATATATATATATATGAAGAGGACAACACATAAAAAAAACGAGAACACTTACTGGATCAATATTTCGAACCAAAGTTTGTCATCAGGAAGACAGTATAAGGGAAGAAGAAGAGGTACATGCGTTCAAGAGTGTGGGCGGAAGGCGACTTCCCACCTTCCGGCTTCTCGTTTCTTTTATGCGTTATCTTCTTCATTTATTTATCTGTCCGGTTTGGACTGTTGACTGGCCGACCCCCTACAAAGGTCTACAGTTTTAGGTCTACTACAGGATCCAGTGAGGATTCGGTCGACCCCCTACAAGAGGAAAAGTGCCCGTTACCCCGGTATCAGGGGTTGCAATCATGTTGACCCCTCTGGGCCCCATTGTGGGTGCTCCTGGATTAAGAGGTTTAAACATAAGGGATTAAAATCCCTTGTAGGCCAACGCCACCAGGTGGGTACGGACTTGGTAAGAGGAGATCTTGTCTCGCTCTACCTTAGATATAATGCTCGAAGGGGTCCTATTCACACCCACCCTGAGTTCCGTTAGAGCCAAAAGAACAAATCAACTACCAGTGTTCCAGCCCACTTAGCTGAGATCGTGGTCCGTACCTACTGGTAAAGGCTCCCCCGGATGATAAGCAGGCATCCTCCCGAGAAGAGACTGCTCCACACGCAGCGACCCGAAGGTCTACCCAACCTGGGTGAGAACCACAACCACTACGAGTCCGACCTCAAGGGCGGGCTGGAGAGAAAACTCTTCCACGGGCCCCCACCACCCGTAGTACCGACTTATTTTAAGAGTTTCGGATCAAACTCCGGACCGAGGTCCTACTGAACCTGCTCAGCTGCAGGTAGGGTCAGTGGCCCTTATTGCCCCCGGTGATCTCACGTGTAAAGCCAATGCAGCTATGGGCTAACTGCACGGCCCCGAGAGTGGCACTAATGTTGCCCCGGTTCAAGAACCTCGTTGAGTTTAAGCCATCCAGTCCATGGAACAGACTGCATGGCCCCACTTCGGGCGGGGTTTGGACTGTTTAGCAAATTCATTTATATAGATATATATAGCAAACAGCAGAGGTTATTGAGGGTTGGCCTACACAAACACTTCACTTACGCCAACGTTTCGCTATATTTTTATAGCATCATCAGGGCTGAACAAATAACAAGATATACGTCCGACAGATAGACACAATGAAAACAGTAGTAAATATTACAAAACTAATAAGACAGGTTATACGAAAGGTTATAACAAGTTGTCCAGAAAAGCTAAGCGTTTATAATATTGGAATTAAGTTTACTAAGATTGGCAATGTCTGTTTTTTTATTTACAAGTTTTTTTATTTGGGTTGTAGACCAACCCTCAATAACCTCTGCTGCTTGCTGTTATTTTTTGTTGTCGAAAAAAGATAGAATTATATATATATATATATATATATATATATATATATATATATAATATATATATATAATTATTAAGGTGCAAAATTAACCGAGTTGGTTTTCCAACACTCGAACTTTTAAGACTTTCACCTTTTAGTGCTGTTGTAGGAGTGTATATGGTGCACATCTATTATTTGGAACCCACTTTTGTAATGGGCGAGTCACATTACCTGTCGATTCTACATTGGTAACCGTAAATTTTTCATAAATCAAATACAGTTAGAGTATGGTATGGTATCAACAAGTACCTGACATCGTACAGGCTCAGGGCAGGCAGCTTAACGTCCTCTTCCAGAGACGATGTGCTCAGATTTATTCTCCTTCCGCATGAATAAATCTAGAAAAAATCTGGAATGGCCTACACTCTACTTTACTATAAGTAACTTAATGTCAAATTTCTTGAGTATATAAAACATAACGTCTCATTTAAGCATAACGTAAACATCTAAATGGGATTTAATTATTAGCCTTTCATTCCTGAGGTAGTACAGATAGTGACTGAAGGACATATCTTTTATAAGCTTATTTTTGTATATCACAAATAATTTATTATTTGTAAATAATTTCATTAGTATAACTACAGCAGTAATAACATTTTTTAAAAACCAAAGTGAACATTTCTTGAAACGATTTATTCTCCTACAAGAGAATGGCTTTCGTTCAATTAGCCAGTGGATTTCTTACATCGTTTACTTGACATCCTTCTACATTGAATATTAAAGTAAAATTTTAAACAGGAAAATACCCTTTTTTTCTCTGAAAAACATCTTAAACAGCGAAGAAAATGTTATTTTAAGGTGCTTTGTTAATTAAAGATGTACGATAATTACATTCATTAATCTCTAAACGAAAGATTCCAATTATGAATTATCATTTACATTTTTGGTCTTTTATAGAATTATTATACTGGGAATTTTAATCTTTAAAATAATAATAATAATAATAATAAGCTTCTTAGTATTTAATAAGATCATTTTCCTTCCCCTTTGTCAAATAACATATATACGAATTTTTTTTGACTGAGTGTTATTATTTTCCTGCACAATATTATTCCTCTTACATCTTTATAAATAAAATAATGATTTTGTCTGTACATTGCTTAGAACTGACTCATTTCAAGTTTTCTTTACGTTTCATACATTGGAGAAACCGAATCCACCCTTAGAAAAATTTCTGTCGGTTTGTCGGTTTGTCCGCAAAACTTTGTCACAGGTAAACTCAGCTACCATAAGACATATAAAGCTGAAACTTTTACAGTAGATTTGTGTAGGTCTAACTTAAAATATAGGCTATGAATTGATTGGAAATTCAACGTAGAAGTGAAGTTATGGACGTTTAACGAAAAAATGTTTGTCACAAGTAAACTCAGCCACCATAAGACATAGCGAGCTGAAACATTGACACTGGATTTGTGTGTGCCTAACTTAAAATATGGGCTCTAAATAGATTATTAATTCAGTACAGAAGCGAAGTTATGGGGCTTTTAGCTGTATTTCCTAACTTCACAGACAAGTTTGTTTTGAAAATACACAGGTGTGGCAAGTAGGTATTGTTAGTTGATTTTAATTTCAATTGAGCACATGAATATATTGCGTATTTGACATCATTGAAATGGTGTTTCACAGAGTTAAGGATGTACTATCTATTGAGAATAAATGTTTTGTAAACGAGCAATTCTCAGCCCTTAATATGAACAGGCATGAGAAATCAACAAACAAGTTCTTACGCTATATGAAGCCGAGGAAAGAACTTACAAGTCAGTAAAGAGATTGGATTAGTGATGAAGAAGCAGTTCATTATCTAATTGAATTTCTTGACTCTGAATTTATTTCTCCTGGACTGCCTGCTCATGAGTAAAAACTTAAAGTAGGAGCACCAATGATGCTGCAATTTATAGCAGTAACAAATTTCATGTTACGAAACATGAGTGACCCAAAAACTGTGCAACGGGACACGACTCTGAGTTCGTGCTCTACACAGATATGCCATAGAGGCGGACATAATGACTGGATGTGGTATTGGGGAGTCTTCCGAACCACTGTCTGTTTCCATTCAAATGATTGCAAAGTCCGGTCAGAGTCTATTTCGCAATGACGTTAACTAAGTCGCAAAGGGAGACTTTATCTAACGCAGGAATTCAAGTTAGCGAAACCAAGTTTTCTCACATGGTCAACTGTAGTTTACTTGCTCAATAGTCAGAGGTTTCAACTGACTGTTCTTCCATGAACCTGAAGGACAGACAGCTAATGTAGTGTATACAGAGGCATTTGTTTAACACTGTACTAATAATGGTGTTTTCTACTATTCTATAATTTCTAATTATAGTATTAGTGTAATACTATAATTGATATGTTGGAATACCAAGTATAATAGAATTTTTGATTCCGTCAAAGACGGGTACATTTGCTAGTCTCATATAAGTCAATAAACAATTTAAATTATTCCTTTATAAATATCAATTTTATCTCAGTGGATTTGCTCAAAAAATTTCTAAATCAATGTAAACAATGTAAACAATGTAAACAATGTAAAAAAATATAAAAAATTCGACAAGTATAGCAGGTGATCTCTTAGTCTAGGATAAACAAACAGTTTTTATAGCGTTATTGCTCTTTTCCGTAATTGAAACTTCATGAATTTTTTTTTATGAATTGCTAATTTTTTGTTCCATTTTTGGTCAAATTTTCATTATTTTTTAATGAGCCGTTTCGCGCCAAAAAATCATTTTCTGAAAACAGAAATCGTACTGTAACGCCCCTTTAGCGAATGTAATTCTGAAAAAAAATATCTCAATTCATTCTCCACGTAATGTTCTATTTTTAGGCTTAGTTTCATTGTGATCCGTCTAACAGTATGGCTTGTATTGCTCTCACAATGTTTGAGATTGCATTATAAGTCAACATTTTTACATTTTATTGAAAAATAAATATTTCCTGTTGTTTTAAAATTCTGAATATATTTTTCGTTTGTTCCATTTGTAACCTCAAAGATAATGTCAAAATTTCAAAACTCTAGGGTTATCAGTTTAGGAGAAATAAATGTTTAAAAAAAAACGGTTTTTGGCAAAAAAAGTGACTTTCCCATCATGCATAATTCTTCCCAAACAATAGGGATCTTCGTCTTTATGAGGCCCATTTTTGTGTAAAATATCAACTTGATCCATCAAAGATTCTGGACCGTAGCGTGGTAACAAGCAATGCTAACACACGCACCCACCCACCCACACACACACAGACATTATCGTAAAAACGTCATAAAACGACTTCTGGGACCTCAAAACATGTAATTCCGTCAAAATCTCGAGATCGAATTTTTTCACGATCACTATACTTTACTTATAGTAAAGTAAAAACGAATATGGGGTTATAGAAGGTATGATCAAAAGGAAATAACATATGCTATATAGTCAAAACTGTGAACAGATGATCATGTTGAGTGCACCAACACAACAACAACAAAAATGTTTAAAACATAGTGCACAGAGAGCGCGATATTCAAACAGTGTCCTTGCTTTTAATCTCACCTCATACGAGTATAGCTTATTCCCCTTTAGCATTGTAATCCATGCATTAATGAACTTCCCTTTTATCTAATATTACACAAAAATTCCTGTTTAATTCTTCCATTGTTCCATTATTTTTATTTACACAAAATAAATATATTATAGAGTTATAACAAGTTCTTTTACTAAACATGAGTTTTCGAAGCTTTACTTTTGAGTAATGACAATCACACAACTACTTTGAACATTAAACACTCCATCATAGCCATTATCTTACCATTGAATTAATCATTTTTTGGTTTTTTATTACTTTACTATAAGTAAAGTATAGTGATCGTGAAAAAATTCGATCTCGAGATTTTGACGGAATTACATGTTTTGAGGTACCAGAAGTCGTTTTATGACGTTTTTACGATGATGTCTGTGTGTGTGTGGGTGGGTGGGTGGGTGGGTGCGTGTGTTAGCATTGCTTGTTACCACGCTACGGTCCAGAATCTTTGATGGATCAAGTTGATATTTTACACAAAAATGGGCCCCATTTAGACGAAGATCCCTATTGTTTGGGAAGAATTATGCATGATGGGAAAGTCACTTTTTTTGCCAAAAACCGTTTTTTTTAAAACATTTATTTCTCCTAAACTGATAACCCTAGAGTTTTGAAATTTTGACATTATCTTTGAAGTTACAAATGCAACAAACGAAAAATATATTCAGAATTTTAAGACAACAGGAAATTTTTTTTTTCAATAAAATGTAAAAATTTTGACTTATAATTCAATCTCAAACCTTGTGAGAGCGATACAAGCCATACTGTTTGACGGACAAGAATGAAACTATGCCTATAAATAGAACATTATATGGAGAATGAGATGAGATATTTTTTTCTAAAATTACATTCGCTAAAGGGGCGTTACAGTACGATTTGTGTTTCCAGAAAATGATTTTTTGACGCTAAACGGCTCGTTAAAAAAAAATGAAAATTTGACCAAAAATGGAACAAAAAATTAGCAATTCACAAAAAAAAATTCATGAAGTTTCAATTACGGGAAAGAGCAATAACGATATAAAAACTGTTTGTTTATTCTAGACTAAGAGATCACCTGCTATACTTGTCGAATTTTTTGTATTTTTTTTACATTGTTTACATTGACTTAGAAATTTTTTGAGCGAATCCACTGAGATAAAATTGATGTTTCTAATGGAAAAATGAAAATATATTATTGACTTATAAGAGATGTAAGAGGAATAATATTGTGCAGGTAAATGATAACACTCATTAAAAAAAAATTCGTATATATGTTATTTGACAAAGGGGAAGGAAAATGATCTTATTAAATACTAAGAAGCCATAAAATTCCCAGTATAATAATTCTGTTAAAAACCAAAAATGTAAAAGATAATTCAAAATTGAAATCTTTCGTTTAGAGATTAATAACTGTAATTATCGTACATCTATAATTAACAAATCACCTTAAAACAAAATTTTCTTCGCAGTTAAAGATGTTTTTCAGAGAAAAAAAGGGTATTTTCCTGTTTTAAATTTAAAAATTTTACTTTAATATTCAATGTAGAAGGATGTTAAGTAAACGACGTAAGAAATCTACTGGCTGTTTGAACGAAAGCCATTCGTAGGAGAATAAATCGTTTCAAGAAATGTTAACTTTGGTTTAAAAAATGTTATTACTGCTGTAGTTATACTAATGCAATTATTTGCAAATAATAAATTATTTGTGATGTACAAAAATAAGCTTATAAATTGATATGTCCTTCAATCACTATCTGTACTACTTCAGGAATGACAGGCTAATAATTATATCCCATTTAGATGTTTACGTTATGCTTAAATGAGACGTTATGTTTTATATACTCAAGAAATTTGACATTAAGTTACTTATAGTAAAGTAGAGTGTAGGCCACTCCAGATTTTTTTTATTAATTTTCCATATATGTTTTTCAGTAGTTTTTCCTTTTACCTTCTTATATCCCTCTATTACAATGAAAGAAAAGGTTTCCTTTTTTCTGTGTCTTGCGTTGTTTTAAGTTTCTAAAAAGCCTAGTTGGATCACAATTTTTGTGTTTTTAATTATTTCGTACATCATAATAATTTTGATTTGTGTGCCCTTTGCTCCTTCAAAAAAAAAAAAATAATTTTTACTTTATTTTCTTACTTATAACTTTATAACTCTGGCCTTATTTTGATTATATTATATCAATTCAAAAAATTTATATTTTTTACTTTTTCTGTTTCTTTAGTTTTTATCTTCATTTAATTTAACTTTTTCATTTTATTATACCTTCTCATTCTTTTCTTTTTCATGATTGATTTTATATTCTATTCCTTCTGAATACCTATTCCAGTTTTTATAACTTTTTTGTATTCCTGCAATACGGTTGATCATCTGTCTATGTGCAATAAAATATTCCTCCCCCCTCGCTTGAGCAATATGACATTCACGATTAAATAATACAGACTGTCAAGAACGGGATTGAAAATATTTTTTTCTAGTGAAGACAGGTAAAAGAATTTTATTAATTCTAGGAACAATTTCATTTCAAAACACATTGCCTTCATATTGAAAAACTGCTAAATTGCTACCAGGTGAAAGAACTACTAAATTTGCTTTCAAATTGCCATTGAATTTAAAACTCAATTTAAATACCTCCTAAAACCTTTTTACTGCTACCGGCATCGTAAAAATATTGCAAACATGCAAGTTTATTGTTTGGAATGATGCACAAAAGTTACTTGTTCTTGAACTATTCTTGCACCCATGTCAAAAACATCTACGACCAACGACCAACGAATATATCCGCGCACTATAGAGCACGTCGTAACTAGCAGTTCCAGACCAGAGGCCTTCCACTGCTTGCTTACTGTACTACTATAACTTGGAATGTCAGTAATTCAGGTCAGATATTAAGTTCGTCTGTACAGTAATGATGTATTCGCGGTCATGTGGTCTTGTTGAGGTCATGGTTTTCAATGTTTTTAGTCATCAGTTGGAAAAGTAGTCAGATAGTCAGTGGATGAAGTAATTGTTTAGTGAGGTTGAGGAAGGATGGTGGCAGGATTTAGAGTTTGTACAAGGAGGTTTGGATAAGTAGATAGTTTGTTGTCTTCATTGGTAGTAAGTCGGGTGATGTAACTATCTATAGATTTCATTTTCAAATCATGATGAATATCAACATTACCAAGGAGCCCTGGCTATAAGGCGGGCACACTTATTTTGAACAATCTGGATAAAAACATCTACCTGATTAATAATCTTTTGTATCTAACATTCAAAGCGGTGAGACTCACGTGTCAGCAGACACTGTTGTGAAAACAGACATAGAATACCATTATTTCATAGAATTTTTTTAATTCATCCAATATACCAAGACTAGAAAGCACATACTACAACAGAAAATTGGTGTACTAGTTAATCATTTGGAAAATATAAACCAGAAAAAGCTTTACAATGTCACTGACTTGAGATAAAATTATGAATATCTGACTTTGTAGAACTACCAATCTAGACAGGATCTTTCACAGAACAAACCTGACAATCTTTACAACTACACAAACAAGAGAACAGCAAAAATTATTGTATAAACTAAAGGATTGCTAAAATTAAATATAACAGAAATGCGTACTTTCCGCTTTGTTCTTTATTTAACCAGCTGAATTAGAGTAGCTGGTGGCTATGTACAGATAGTTTTAAATAAATTGAATATTGTGAATCAAGTAGAATAGCTGGAATGAAAATCTATAAGGCTAATAGGCAGTTAAGGGAATTTGCTTATTTGCATCGATCTAAAATAGATTGCCTTTAAATAAATAAACAACAGAGCGGACTCGCTAAGCGGATGACCGCATTGTAAAATGGACAACACGTGTTCTACCCACCGAATTCAAAACCCTATTCTTTCGATAGAAGCCATCTATTTGACAAAGCTTGGCAATTCTTCCATTCATGGAAAGTTCCATATTTCACTTTCATATGCAATTCATTTTTACATATATACACTATTGCATTTATTTTATAAATGCATTGTATAATTACAATCACTTTCTGGTAGTGCTTTGATTGCAACTGTATTCAGTATTTTAAATACATTGCAATTTCATAACTGCTCCAGTGAAAGAATCACCTCACAAATAATATATATATATATATATATATATCAATGATCAAACCTAAGATCTTTCAACCGTAACAAGCGGTCTTCGTCAGAGTCGAAAACCCAACTGGGTTTTTCAAAAACACAGTTGGGTTTTTGACTCTGACGAAGACCGCTTGTTACGATTGAAAGATCTTAGTCTTATTTTCCCACTTCTTATTGTGGTTTGATCATTGATTGTTATTTCACGTGTTTATGTGAAATCTTTATATATATATATATATATATATATTCACTTGATAAACGTAAAGACGATCCAAACTGGACACAATAACAGTTCAAAATTGAAGATAGGTAGCACAGAAAGTAAAAGAAAGACACTTACAGACTCAAATTTTCGGGTAATCCGACGCGAAAATTTGAGTCTGTAAGTGTCTTTCTTTTACTTTCTGTGCTACCTATCTTCAATTTTGAACTGTTATAATATATATATATATATATATAATTATTCTGAATAAATTGTTCTTGACCTCTTCTATTCTATTGTATGTTTTGTTATTGAGGGCTATGTCATATAAAAGAAAATAAACTCCTTCCTAGGCCAACGTTTCGATGTATTTGTACATCATCTTCAGGGCTTGGAAAGTTTTCTAATGGTTATTTAAGTTACATGAGAATTAATTGGTTATAGATACGAAAAACATTACTTTGTTATAGCCATCTATCATTTTAACAAACAAGGAGTGTGAACATATGAAGGTTGCACTATAAAGTAAACCAACCATAAACCAACCTTACATTTTAGTGGAACCTTCATATGTTCACCTTCTTTGTTTGTTAAAATGATAGATGGCTGTAACAAAGTAGTGTTTTTCGTACCTATAATCAATTAATTCTCATGTAACTTAAATAACCATTAGCACACTTTCCAAGCCCTAAAGATGATGTACAAATACATCGAAACGTTGGCCTAGGAAGGAGTTTATTTTCTTTTATATGACATATCCCTCAATAACAAAACATACAATATATAATCATTGATAAAAGTATCGACCAACAAATATATCAAATTTTAATTCACCAGAATTAAAATTTATCAAAACTCGGTCAGTTCTTCAAGTTTATGAAACAAGTTTCATAGGTCCACGAAAAAGGTTTTAAATAAACACCAAAACGTTGGTAATGAGAGTTTAATTTGAACCTGAAGAACTAACCGAGTCCTGATAAACTTTAATTTTTTTCTCTTCCTGATATCAAAGGCACTGAAGGAAAATGTGCGTGTGATAGTGATGGAAACGCAGAAGTTTTCAATGGCTTAGATAAAGCCATGTAAGGAGTTAGTTTGAACCGCGAGGCAAAATGAGAAAAAGTTGTCTATAAATCGGCTGTAGAGGAGAAGTTGGAGGGAGCAGGAGGCGAGGGAAATTCTGTTCTAGTTTAGTCATGAAAATATCCATCACCTGAAACAAGATTCAATGCTTCCAACTCACCCATTTCCAGTTCCTCGACTCTTCCCAATCAAATGTTTGCAATATTTACTCATACAGCCTTACATCTCGCGAATAAGTGTTCTCTTCAAAAAAACTGTCATTCTGTCCAGTCAAAATTAATTGCATCAAACTTGTTGAAGATATTACATTTCCCATCAATTTTTTGCTCATAATACCACTTCAAATTAACAGACGATAATAATCCGATTTGAATTTCAGCATTCGTCCGAGTCTAATAAAATTCAAACCTCTTCCAGCACCATAAGCCTCCACTTCTTCCTACTTCTCCCTCGCATGATCGATTAGTTTAATAGATGAGAAATTATTATTCAGCAATGGACTGAGGAGTAAGGAAATGACTTGTTCAAGTCAGCAATTGAAGTGAAAGTGTGAAGAGATTGATGTGCATGAGACGAAAATGTTTTGAATTTTGTAAGACTGGCATGGATACTGCCATTTTATTTAATGTCGTACTACCAGAAACATATCTACAAAATCATTACGATGGATTTCATTAAGATTAATGTTATTAGTTTTCGAAGCAATGCAGGATGACACTATTTTAAAGAGGACAACTTCTTGAGAAGGTCTAAGGGTATACGAAGTACTGTATTCGACGACATATAAAATGCGTCAATATGGTTGAAGTACTCCCATTTCAGCAGATTATATTTATAAAAATATATTTTTTTGTGTATTTAAAGCAGGCATTATTGATAATAGTGTAGGTGTATCTTCTGCTACATGGCTGAGTCTTAAAAATACGAGTGAACGTAACAAAACCTTCTGGTAGTAATTCTTCATCTTCATAACTCTGGAACCACTGTCTAGAAATAATGACAGTCTAGAAATGAAATAGGTCTATAAAGCCCTACAATTCATCTAGGATGTATAACAAACAGTAGTTTATGAAACCAAAAATGTAGAAAAATAATTCGTCTATCCATATGCCATCTATTACGGTATTTCATCACTGTTATTTTATTTAAATTAAATTCAACTCATCACCCATTTTAACACAGACTCCTTTTGCAACCATTAACGATGTGTTGATGTATCGATTGAGTACAGTAAATATTGCAAACTACAGCTTTAAAATACAAGACATGATGTCATACAATGAATGTAGACTCTCTGTTTAGAATAGGTAGAATACTTGGACCACGTTATATCTGAAATAGAGCCAGTGGCGTTGAAAAAAGATAAAGATTTTGATCGTATTACACTTAAAGCTGTAGAAGTGAGGGATTCTTCTCTAAACACATTTATAAAAGTCATCAATGAAAATAAAACCTGAAGTTGAATTTATTACTATTTCTTATTGTTGAAATTTGATCGATATGGAATCGGATTGTACGAGTCCGATGGGATTTAGGATTTTAGTATGTTTTCTGATAAAATTATTACAGCTACATTGAAATGAATGACACATAATTTATTAATATGTTTGCCCCATTAAAACAAAAGAAATCATTTGTGAACCAATGTGATATTATTTTTACCTATAGTAAAGCTGAAAGTATGCCACTCCAGATTTTTTTCAGATTGTGATAATGATTGTAGTTGTTGAAATAAATATTTAGAAATATATGATAATAAAGATTAAGAACTACATTAAATTTAAGCAAGCAATCGAATTGTGTCTTTGAATTCTCTATAAGATGTCAAAGACACATTCGTTTCGTCATCATATGCTTTGTTTAGAAGTTAGATGAATCAATTGGTCTGGATTTAAAGGAAAATACTGAAAAAAAAACAGCCTACTGAAGTTGTTACTCTCAGATGGGAACCGAACAGCCGGTGGTAAGTTTTCAATTTAGGAAAGAGTTTTGAATTGTTGAAGAGACCATTAATTCAAATCGCATTGTTGTTGTTTCTATTTTAAAAACAAGTGATTCAAGTTGAACAGCCTGCGGTTCATTAGAAAGTCAGCAACTCGCTCCTCTTGTGATAAATTGGAATCGTGCACAGTGCAAGTCCTTGGTTAATTAGGATCTTTTGCTGCTAAGCCCGATTAAGTCCCTATCGTCGACTTGCAGTTTGAAAATAACTTTTCTTTTCTAAGCCCGTGCAGGCCCTTCTTCGTTCCCCCTAACTCATCCTTCTACCGTAAATACCATTACTTTCTTATCAACTTCCCCCTGTTGACTACATCAGTAAGTAAGAATACATTAGAACCTCTTCTGCCGCAAAAAATAACAAAACCATCTCAATACTAGCCCAGTCGAATCAAACCTTCTCAACCTATCATCTTTTATACTGTAAACATTATCCTTTTATATTTTATGTTGATTTTTACTTCACTAATGCTATCACAAAATAAAATTAATTATACCAATGCTCTGACAAAACCAGTGCTAATAGCTATGACTTTAATCCAAAAAATAATTAAAAATTTTAAAATAATAATTACTTTCATTATTTCTAACAAGAGGCAAAAGTATATTGATATAGCTTAAAGCAGCATTATAATAAAGAAACTGAAACCATAAATATGATTTATCATTTAGGAGGACTTTTCTAAATTCCTCCTTAAATTTTGTTCTTTCAATGTTAATTTTTACTACTGCTCTTCTTTTTCCTTTGAATTCCTTGCATTCTTTTACTGTTTCCCAATGAGGATAGGTGTCTAAATTAAAAGTGAGTTTTTGACAGTGCCGATCTGTCTGCGTTTTAACTAATTTTATTATTGCTGGCGAAGACTGTTTTATTTTTTAATATATATACAACGAACCCTCAGGTTGTATAACACATCACATAACACATCAGTATAACACATTTCGTTTGTCGTCTATTTAAATATATAACGATCAAACCACACTTAGTGTACCATTAAAGTTATGAGCATCTCTAGATTATGGATATTAAAGTGTGTCTCGTAGTTAATATGTTTTTTTTCCTTTGACTGCTATAGATATGATACTTTTCTTAGAAACTCTCAATTTATATATCGTAGCAGTGCTTGCTTAACTTTCAGGTGAATTGTTGACAAATTTTATTTTGTCTATATTTTGCTGTGGGTTTACATCATCATTATCATCATAACCATAACCAGCATCATCATCAGAGCATTCTATTTTTAGAGTATGCTTATTTTTGTTTATTACAATAAAACAAAATTGTGTGGTATTGCGTTGTATTTATATTGTCCCACAGCCTATATTTGAACAAATGATAAATATGTTTAATTCATTAATACGTAAACAATAATATTGTTTAGAATACACTGCGTCTCATGATTAGAATTTCATGCTATGAATATCACATTCATAATTAACTTTCAAATCACAATTTCAAGAGTGGAAAATTTATGTATGGATATATGTCAGCTTCTCTTTAAATTCAAGAACACTTTCAGGAATATCAAAGAGTTTCTAATATTATGGGTGAAGATAATGAATTGTTCAAGTACTTGGAAAGATGAAAGGGTGGAGATTAATGGGGTCAAAGGTTTTGCAATTTGCGAGGATTTAGTAACAATCAAAAAACAATAATGTAGCAAGTATGCTTCTAAAATTCTAAAGCAATTATGAACATATTGATGTAAAATATATAATAATAATTTGTAATGGTATTATACATATTAAGTCTATAAAAGTTTTCTAACCTTTTGACCATGAAGGAAAATTTCTTTGTGGATTACATCCTAGACATACAGTGATACCTTGAGATACGATTGCCCTAACATACGATTATTTGAGATACGACACGAAATATTCGACCATTTTTTGCTCCGATATACGACGAAAAATTTGAGATACGATTTCATCAGGCAGGGAGTGTCTGATTTCGTAGAAAAAAGACACCCAGAGAAAATGTCTACTGGGAGAGCGAGTGCCTTATTTAATGATACGTGTCTCACATTTTTTCGTAACATTTTAAAAAAGAGGCAGAAACAAACCTCTCTTGATCGTTACTTTTCGAAGGTCTCACAAAAAAAAATCTGGGCCTTAATTCTTAGATACAACAAATCTAAAAAAAAAAAATTGAAAAAAAATTTAAATAAAAATTTAAACTCCTTTCTTTTTTATTGATTTTATTAACATTTATCATACATCAATATGTTATTTTACCATATTTGTGTTATTACTCGTTTATTTGTACAAAAAATGTTATATTATATGCAATTTAACGTTTTTTTTTGAGTGATTTAGTATCGCTGGAACGCATTAATACATATTACATTGTTTTAAAGGGAAAAATTGCTTTGAGATACGAATTTTTTGACATACGACGATGGTTACAGAACGAATTAAAATCGTATCTCAAGGTATCACTGTATTATACTATTATGTATCATATAGGCACCAGGGTAGCCCAGGTGTCGTGCTCGCTTTTGGACTGGTAGATTCATGGCTCAATACCCACTTTGGTACTCCATTTATTTACTGAAAGTCTGAGCATGTCGTCCCTCGGAGAGGATGTTTATCTGTTTTGATTTATTCAAGTACCTTAGCCTTTCACTTATACCATAATAAAGCAGAATAGGTTGATGTTTTCTTAACAGGGAATCCTGTCGTCACGTCAGGAGAAATCAACTGTTTTCTAATGAATAAGAACAACGAGAGAGTTTTCGTAAAGTGACTAAGGTGGACCTCGCGGATGCAGGCTTCCACGACCTACATCAACAAATCTATTAACACAAGCCTGGTAGTCAAAGTCTTATAGTATTATATGAAAGAGAGCATTAATAATTACAGATGAAAAATGAAAAGGGAAAAATCAAGAGTAACAGTTAATATTGAGTTAATATTACTGTTTTCCAATATGAGATATAGGCAATAGTAGGTAAGTAAAAGAAGTAAGAAATAATAGTAGTAAGTAAAAGTAGGTAAGTAAATCTCTCCCTGAGATTAGAAGAAAAGATACAGGGAGAAGGAAGAAGAAGCATCCAGACGCTAACTACATTGCAACCGGCTAGGCAAACCTAAGTTCGCCATAACCTGCCTCGTCCTAATAATCATTAGACTTGAAATTAAACCAAGTTGCCGGATTTTATTGAGGGGTGAAAACAAAGTTAAAACAAAACAGACGCAAGCTAGAAGAAGAAAAGATGAGCTCGGGACTAAGTTCCTGCATCAGTGTGTGATTGAGTACTTTCCACCCGCGGACTACAGCCCAAGACCAGGAACCCCAAGGTAACAGCTGAAGTTTCTGTTGTGTCACCAGAGTGATGAAGAAGTCTGCAGAAAGACAGGCTTAGCCACACGCACGAGACTGAAAGGATGGGTAATCCCAAAGATCAAGCTGCACCGAGCAGACCTACCACCCGCAAAACCCTAGCCTAAGTACACAATAGCCCTGCAAGAAAAGTCTTGGAAAGACAGGCGTTAGCTACATCAAACTAATAAGGGCTGAATAGCACCCAAGCCAGCGCGCAAACGAGCGGACTTTCCACCTCCTGACGACGACCCAGGCTAACTCACCTGCAAATTATGACTATCTTAGTTAACACCATGAGCGTACAACCTTCCAGGCATGTTAGCCCCCCCCCCCCCTTCCCAACCTTGGCCTTAACAAGGTGAAGGTAATGCGGGGGGGATTGAACGTTTCTTCCTTTTGCAAGCGTGCCATTATGGTTTGTTCTATGCTCGTCAAAGGGAGTGCTAAACATGCTCGTCAAAGGGAGTGCTAAACATGCTCGTCAAAGGGAGTGCTAAACATGCTCGTCAAAGGGAGTGCTAAACATGCTCGTCAAAGGAAGTGCTAAACATCTTTCCTTTCATAACTCACACAGGACGTTAAGCCATCATTCTCAAGCTCGTACGATGTCAGGTACTGATTAAAAAAATTCTACTTTAAATAGACTTGAGTTATGCAATATTTAAGACTCCCAATGTAGAATGTTCATTGGGTACAATCACAAAGAGCTAGTGTTCGGCCTATGTGTGGGAATGTCACTGCAACCTAACCTACATCTTGCTTGGAATTTGTTTTATTTGTCCTTTAAAAATCTGAATGATTGTAAATAAAAAATTAAATTAATTTTTGTAAAAAAAGAAAGCAAAATATATTTGACTTACGGTCATGTATGGTACTTTTAGCAGTATCTCTGGGCAAACAACTTGTAAATTCCATTTTGTTTTTTTTTTCAAATTGTTGGACAATCTTATCATTTGTTTAACACATGTTTTTAACCCGCGACTTCAATTCGCGGCAGACATGCTCTTTTTGACCTGCACAGCTTGAAGACACTCGTTAGTTTCCATTTGCTGGAAAAGTATTTTAGAGGAAAAAATCAAATTATTCCATCAATTTTAACATAAGAAAATACATCCTAACAACTAGTGCCAAATGTTATTATTTTTATCATTTTTCTTTAAATATCTATTTGTTTAACAATTCAGTGAAACGTTGAATTAGATATATGGGACACAAGTATTAGTTACTGCAGTGGTAAAGCACATTTTTTATGCATAAGGCCTACATTTAAAAACACTGTGTTACATTCACCTCTGAGAGTTAATTTTCAATTAAGAAGAATCGTTAATTGTTAAAGAGCAAGAATTAAGACTGGATGCTATTGTTGGGCAGGTGCTGCTCTATCCGGAGGAGGGGTGGGCGAGGTCGGCTGCGTCGTCCTATTGGCTACTACACCCTTGTTGGTGGAGCTCCTCAAGGTGCAACGTCGTCGAGGTGGCTGGCACCAGAAGGTAAGCCCTACAATATTTATGACATTCAACCCCAGTTCATCCTCGTGTCTATTTAGTTTCCATTGCCTATCTGATCTAACTGATTTTGCCTAATAGTTTTTCACTCTAACAATAATTGGGGTTTCAGGCAAGCTTTTTCATAAGCGGGTTCAATTTTGTATATATTTCAGCTGTGCTATTCCAAATTTACTGCAACAATTTGCATACCTTAGTTAGCCATCCGTTTAGTAGTTGAGGGCCAGTGTGTGAATATTTATACCTCTTAGGTCATACACCCCCCCCCCCCACCCCCCTTAAACAGCCAACCTTAATCCTTCTAACTGACTCTAATTTGTCTATATAAAAGGAAAAAAATTTGAGAATCATTCTCGTCCCGATGATGGTTCTAGGAAAGGATTGAAATATGTTGACTGAAGGAATAATGTTATCTAGTTTACATGCAATAATAAAATCGTTATTCAAGAAGCCCAAAAAACTTGTCAAGAGCAAATTTCCGCAAATTCTGGTTACATTTTTAATAATATATATATATATATATATATATATATATATATATATATATATATATATATATAATATATATATAATATATATATATATTATATATATATATATATATATATATACCTGATAAACAAAAAACTGCTCAGCAGGACAGGTTACACTTAAAATAAACTGTAACACATAGAAAGAAACATAGAATGTGACAGTTTATTTTAAGTGTATATATATGGTATATATATAAAAAGATTTCACATAAACACGTGAAACAACAATCAATGATCAAACCACAATAAGAAATGGGAAAACATGACTAAGGTCTTTCAACCGTAACAAGCGGTCTTCGTCAGAGTCAAAAACCCAACTGATAATAAGTGGGGTTTTTGACTCTGATGAAGACCGCTTGTTACGGTTGAAAGATCTTAGTCTTGTTTTCCCATTTCTTATTGTGGTTTGATCATTGATTGTTGTTTCACGTGTTTATGTGAAATCTTTATATATATATATATATATATATACATATAAAGTTTACATTTTATGTATGAGTTTGCCAGTGTTTTGACCACTGTTATGAGTTTCGCCGCTGGTGTTCATTCCTTTGTCTCCTGGAAACGATTTAACCGAAAATTTGTGTCTATATGCGTTCTCCTATCCTATATAAAACTGCAATTCATCTTTTAACTTTAAGTATAAAAGAATCATCTAAAAAGCATTAAAAAAAATCATTTGCGGTGATTTATATGGATTTTGATTGTAGAGATACATTATTGGAGATATTTGATATATTATTTATATCAGGTATTTTATATTGAATTTATAACATTTTCCACTTATACATTTCTGATTTGAGAGTTTCTTATCACCATCAGGTTCAGATCTTAAATATCCTTAATACGATAAACATTATTTGTGGTTAAATAATACACCATTTGTACTATACATATTAAATTGATTGAAATGCACTCAACACTGAATGTCGAAGCACTATCTTTTTTTTAAAAAAAAAAAATAAAATGCTTTCTATACTGTAATAATTTGATTGAATCGTAATTTGGCTTTTAAAATGTTAATAGATATTTTATTACTGATGCTGCTTTAACAAATTTAAGTTTCAACTTTTAATAGAATTCTTCAAACTTAGGATTTTCAAAAGAGTTCTTAAACTAACTCTTTTCAATTGAGTTCTTTTAACTCACTGCTTTTAATAGATCACTACAACCTACGGCTCTTAATACCCTGCTGCCAATTGAGTCCTTACAACACATTGCTTTTAATTTATACCTTACAACTTCTGCTTCGAACAGATAAACTATTTCTTTGGTTAGTTACTAGTTGATATCAATATATACAACTGTAAAGTTAAGTAGTTAAAAAATATAATAAACAAATGTACAATTTTAATTTGAAATTGTAACCTGTATTCCTAATGCTGTTATATTTTTTAATTTCTTCATTTTTTAAGAACAGTTCTTTAACGTGTACTTAATGAAGTATGTACTTAATGAGATTATACTTCCATATTTTTGCGACTGCGGCGTAGATAATTATTAAGAAGTAGTGGGTTGGGCATTTGATAGACTTCTACAGGAGAGTGAAATTGAGGCGATAATGTCACCGCCTTAAGGGTGTCACAGTGGAGGGCCAGACCAACACTCAGGAGGGTGGAAACTTTGTTATTTAGACTTTATCAGTTTAAGCCACCCTCACTTTCCCCCGGGACTTGGGAGCGTGCAAGTGCTAAAAGAATTGAGAGAAGGACGTCAGCCAATGAGAGCGATGGAATAATACATGAGTTGCCAGCAACCTCGTTCATGTCTTCTCGAGAAAAGCCGATATTGGGCGGAGATTTACGAGAGAGTTGAGAACAACCAGTCGCTCACAACTAGCATATTTGCTTGGAGGGGCTTGCTCTTTGCTTACCTGAGCAAGATAAATATTTCATTGGTTCGAGTAAACGGTCTAATCCAGGCCTTGTACAAACACGTCAGTCCTCAACCTGCAGCAAGTCTCTCACTTAGTCTTTATAAAACCCCTCCCCTTACATTATTCAATACCGCTCTCTTCCTCTTCAACTCAGTTCACTGCAAAGGGCTGCTTCTCATCCTTTCTTCAGTAACCGACATTTATCATTACGCTCTTTCTTAGTTGTGATTTACCATCAGCTTACTGACTGAACAATCAATCTTGAGAAGAAGCTCATTTCTCTTTTCTAAAGAAAGTTATTTATACTATCCAATAAGATTGTATTTATCAAAAATTATACATGTAATAGATTAATATATATCCATTGTAATCAGAACCGGTATGAAACAGTTTGGTGCTGTATGCAAAGACTGCTTTCTGGTGCAACGACATTTGGGTCACCGTCATACTCCTTCTCCTGATGACGACAAGGTCGTATATTGAAATGAGTAGTATGTTATTTTTATGTGTTCCTTTCTTGTAATCGTTTGATATGTTATCCTAACTGACTGTTTCATGAATTAAATATGTTTTAAATATAACACATTAAATATATCATATACATATCAATGATCAAACCACAATAAGAAATGGGAAAAAAAGACTAAGATTTTGACAAACCCCAGTTGGGTTTTTGACTCTGACAAAGACCGCTTGTTACGGTTAAAAAATCTTTGTAATTTTTTTATATTTCTTATTATGGTTTGATCATTGATTGTTTTCACATGTTTACTGTAAAGTCATGTTATATATATATATATATATATATATATATATATATATATATATAATTATAATACGAGTACTTCATCATATACTAATAGACTTAATACATGTCCAAGGACCGAATACGACGTACATTTTATCTGATTTTGCAGTACGAAGTACTCAAAAAAATATCCGAACACAATATGCAAGATAATTTTAAAATTGAAGAAAGAAATGTATAAATGGCAGGTTACTGATGAGGTTGACCGTGGTTCTAGAGACATTTTTGGGGACTTTTAGCCGTTCTTGACGCCTCATTGACTTAGGTTTGAATTGGTAAGTACCCGTGCTTCCCTATTTCCCTTAGGAACAAATCTAGGTTGTTAAAATAATTTTCAATATTTTATAAGTGATACTCAGAGATACAGTTATCATATATTAAATATAGAAGTTAATATGGGGGCAAATAGATTGTTATTGTTGTGCTCTGGATTATTTTAAAGGCAGTAAATGGATGGTGTAAGTGTTGTGTTGGTGAACATCACAAGCTCAAAGTAACGGAGCAGTGATAGCAGGCGGTCAGTCCTTGTCACTGGACGGCCATTCGTATCCATTAGACGTCTTATCTGGCTGACCGACTACCCCATAGATAACACTCGCTGCTCCAATAGCAAACCACACCCTCACCTTAATTACGATTTACCCTTCTGGACAGGCCTAACAACACCCTATTCATTAAGTAATTGCCCTATTTATTCTGCTAACCACCTAGTTGATGTTCTTCTACCTCGTTGTTCTCCTGTGCAATCGTTCAACGCTTCAATTTAACCTTCAACAATTTCCGACGTTTTAACATTAGAACCTAAATTCAAAAATCTAAGTACTCATGCATTATCATTGTCTTATGATCCATAATTAATAACAGACTAGACTATTGGCATAACAGTATTACTTCAGAAATAAGGAAAAAAATACTTTTGTTTCTTAAAAAACAAATTTTCTGTGAATTAACTTTTATATTAAAATATGATAACTGTATCTCTAAGTATCACTTGTAAAATATTGAAAATTATTTTAACAACCTAGATTTGTTCCTAAGGTAAGTAGGGAAGTACAGGTAGTTACCAATCCAAACCTAAAATTTCACACAATTCTACACTCAACTTTACCACATATAAACATATTATCTAGGTTGTTGAAAATCGAATTAATTTTGAATTTATTATAATATCGCTATTATAATGATATCAAAATATTTTGTAAAAGAATGAACAAACTAACGCCTTTATTTCCTTTCATGTAAAACTATCCGTTTTTTTAGTAACAAGATAATGGATTCATTGTTATAAAACAATCTGATAACTTACTGGAAATGAAATTTAATTTTTAGTGTAGTATTTTCTTTATTATATGTCAAATTCATTAAATGTTAACACAAAATATTAATAATATTTTAAATGGTTTAAAATAAAAGAAATAAAATATTTAAAGGAATATTATAATATGAGTTTCTTTTGTTAGTTTCAGCTACCGATTGTTCTCTTTGAATAGACGAAGTATAAAACTGACCGATATCTCAATATTTGTATAACTTTGTAGCCTTTCCAGATTTCGGATGGAATATTAAATTTTTATCCATGGGAGGAAAGTTGATTTTATATCAAGATAGAAGAATAGAGGGTGGGTCAGTCATGCACTGTATCACAATTGATAAAAAGGATTAAAAATAAATATGATATTAATTATTTGTATTGTTCATAAAGGGCAAAATTTTCAATATTCTTTTTATCTATTCTATTTTGATTAGAATTGTAAAGCAATTTTCTAATCATTTAAGAAAAACTGTTTAATGGTTGTTTCATGAAATTCAGAATCAAATTTGATGAAGTGTTGTGGAGTAGAAGCAATATTAATGCTCATACTGGCTGCAGAGGGATTAATATTGAGATAATGGACAGGTGAAGGGTGGTTTTAGGATAAATCGAGGGTGGATAATTGGGAGAGGTGGAGTGTGAAGCTGATGGATTGGGAGGCCTACAGATGCAGACGTGATGACGTCATCAGGCCCAGTAATTAGAGCTGGGTGGCGATCACAGATTATGTGGCCCCGGAGATTGGTTTTCAATTGGAGCCGATCTATGGTCAGATAGGGTGGTTTGCCACTGATCCGGGCTTTACCGCGGCCCAATCTTGTAAATCGGCTTAACTCGGCAAGACTGCCATCCTGGGGTCTGAGGACTCTTAAATATAGCAACATTTCTTCTCTTTTCAAACAACCTATGAATTTAACCAGGGAACGACTGAAAACTTCTGTTTTCCTTGCAATAAACTGGCCAGATCAAAGTTTTCTTACTACCCTAATATTCAGTTTATTTCACATTTAGCCACCTTACATTAGTGTAATTTAAAATTATATATATATAACTTTAAATTACACAAAACACGACACAGAAAGAAAGATAAAATACACACTTACTAAATTCAATATTTCAAACTGTTGTACTTTATCAGGAGAAAACTAGAAGAGAGGACGAAGTGATAGAGGCCTCCTGATGATGAAGAACAGTTCTATATACAGTATATTCTTGTAAACGCGTGGCGCCTTCCTCGTATCATTCAAGCGCATTCTTCAAGAAAACACTGCAGTAAAGGGGTCTAATGCCAAACGCCACACACACTCAACTTCAACTTCAACTCATAATGCCCATAGCCCGGACCAGATTCTTACGAGGAACTCTTCTGCGTGAGGACGCCTATGCCATTCCTGCCCTCTGTGAAATTAAAGTAGGGACTGCGAGCCCTCTCCAGGAAGGACGGCGGATGCGGCCAAGCGTGTTAGGAAACCGACGGGGAAAAGGTCTACATACACCCACATCAATAGAATTTACAGAAAACACCAACAACCAGTATCTAATGAAATCCACTAAGCCCATAGTAAACACCGAGTTCGACCAGGTACACTTCCAAGCCAGGACGCCAAGACCTTCATCCAACTCTATTGGAAAATTAAGTAGGGACTGTGAGCCCTCTCCCGGAGTAAAGGCTGAGGCGGCCGAGCAGACAGAGTGTGCTAAGGAGAAACGTGTTCAACGAATAAACACCCACAACCAATAAGAAGTGCCCAAAGTAATACGTAACAGGGATTGGCTCGTCTTTTACAATATATATATATATATAATATATATATATATTTTTTTGAGGGTTGAGGTCTTATGATTGAAACTACGTGAAGAATATGACATAAATATATGTCGAAACGTCGACGATAGAAGTAGTTTCAATCATAAAAAAAAACTAAAAAAATATATATATATAACTTTAAATTACACAAAACACGACACAGAAAAAAGATAAAATACACACTTACTAAATTCAATATTTCAAACTGTTGTCCGTTATCAGGAGAAGACTAGAAGAGAGGACGAAGTGATAGAGGCCTCCTGATGACGAAGAACAGTTCGGAATATTGAATTTAGTAAGTGTGTATTTTATCTTTTTTCTTTGTCATGGTTTGTGTAATTTAAAGTTTTATAGTCCGTGTGGACAGTTTCTTCAATTTAGTATATATATATGCTCTATTAGCTGCATAAAAACGATCATTTATGATTTTCTACAAATAATAACTGGCATGTAAACCAATTATCATTTTTTGCGAAATGAGTTACAGTTTCATTCAAAAGTTTTAAGTAGCATTATATTTAAGTGATAAATATGTTTTTTTTTCTTTGTTTAATCTGAAGCGTTGATTTATTATATTTTATATTAAGGTACACAAGATAAATCCAGGTAAATGTGCAAAGGTATCCACTTTTCCACGGAAGGTCAAATGAATGTCCTCCCGCCATCATATATTACTTAACATTATTTAAAGAATTTAATATTCCATGTTTTGTAAGCATATATTTAAATATAGTTATAATTCACCAATATAGTTTAAATGGAAAATCACAGAGGTATTTTGGGATCTTGTAACAGTAATTAATTTTTTACCCAAGGTATGTTTTCCCTGTTAAATACACTGAGGAACACTTACGTTAATTACTCTATTGGTTAAAACAAATTGTGTGTGTGTGTGTGTGTGTGTGTGTGTGTGTGTGTGTGTGTGTGTGTGTGTGTGTGTGTGCTTGTGTGTGTGTTTAAGAAGAGGTCATCCTATGTGATTAGTTAAAGGCCAGTGCTCTATTTTTATTCTATCTTTTTGAAGACATATATTATTATCATTTAATTCTTTCTCATTGTATAATTTCTTTCGTAACACAAATAAAAAGTTTCATGTATAAAAAGTTCGTGACAAAAACATTATTTCCGTGACACATTTACTACGATCTAGTACCTTATAATATGACTCTCTGAATATATCCATCAACTTAATGTTGATTTTTAACATCGAAATAACACAATTAGGGTTTTACAATGCGTACCAAACCAAATCCTTGCACTCGAAAAAGATGTTTACTTCTTGCTAAGAGGACAGTTATTAGAAAAAAACAAACCTCGGCTAAATATTAATAGAAATATATCAAAAACATGTTTGTTAAGAATGTAATTGGTTAATTATTTATACTGAAGCTTTAAATATATATATATATATATACTTCGAATAAAATGAAAGGTCCGTGTGGACAATAAACACTTTAACACAGAGAAAAGAACACAGAAAGACACTACAGAACTCACTTCGATATTTCGACATCCGCCGTCATCGGGAAGAAGTGCGAAGTACTCGCGTTGAGAAGCAAACTGCTACTGGCCTCCAGAGTAACTCGTGGAACCACTCCACCGGCAGCATTGCGGTGGTTCCACGAGTTACTCTGGAGGCCAGTAGCAGTTTGCTTCTCAACGCGAGTACTTCGCACTTCTTCCCGATGACGACGGATGTCGAAATATCGAAGTGAGTTCTGTATTGTCTTTCTGTGTTCTTTTCTCTGTGTTAAAGTATATATATAATATATATATATATATATATATATATATATATATATATATATATATATATAATAACAGTACCGTATTATATATATATATATGCTATTTAAATATCTATTATTATTTTTTTTATATGTAATGTACATTCTACTTTAGAAACAGATATACAATAAAAAAAATAACAGAAGGCTTAGGTAGAATAGTAATGGGGTCGAGAATCTGTTAGAATGCAGCGAGGTACACGTGGGAGAGCATAAAGCGACGACGTATTTCCTGAATATAGACATCTATTGGGACGTCAGCAGATGGCAAACCCATCAGTGAAATGGTCTCCTACACAAGTCGCATATTTGTGTTGGCTATTCTCTCTGGATTTCTCTACTCTTCAGCTGTGTGGCTAGAACTTCTGTCTATGCTAAATTGCTGCCGCCAAACGGGAAACGCTTGGTCGACAGCCATTCCAATACTTGCTTTCTAAATGTGTCGTCAATGTGACTGACATTTCCTCAATGTAGAATCGATGAAATCAAATATTGCAAGAAAAGCTTATAGTAACGCTTTAAATGCAATCGTGACGTGAATATCAATGCATACAGTTTATCTGCAATCTAACGTATAAGTATGTGTGTTTAAAAAAAGAACTATTGATCCTACAATTAAAGAAATAAATAAAAGACGATAAATGAATAAATTAAAAATAAAAAAAGGACGATAAAAAAATAACTACTTGTTATACTTTATTTGGTCATTTTTTTGCAACAATCTCGAAAGACTTTAGAATAATTTACTATTGACTTTTTATCATGGCAATATATATATATAAAGATTTCACATAAACACGTGAAATAACAATCAATGATCAAACCACAATAAGAAATGGGAAAACAAGACTAAGATCTTTCAACAGTATCATGCGGTCTTCGTCAGAGTCGAAAATCCAACCCATTGTAGTTTGATCATATATATATATTGATATAAATAGATATCAGATCTTATTTGATACATGAATCATTAAAGTGAACCGCAGTCTCGGCGTTCATGATCTTCAGACTGAGAGATTCAATACTACAAACTACCTTCCTGCTAACAGAGTTCAACTGGAAAAGGAGCTAACCAAGTGTCATGTGAGACAAAATCAATAAAAAGGATGTAAAATTAATGTGTTTTGATAATAAAAACACTTTACTTTAGAAAGATGAGAAAAATGTAGAAAACATACATGATTAGTGACTAATACGAAGAGAGTTTTTGTAAGTCAAGGTTAACTGGAGTTATGTGGCTCTTGAAAAAGTCTTAAAACTGCAATTCATCTCGGCTTACAAAAACTAAATTCATATTGGTCACTAACCTAGCTAATGATACATCTTATTCTGGACAACTGATAGAAAACTGTATATATATATATATTTGTGAATTTTGTACCAGTCCTTCTTTAAGCATATATTATTAAAAACATAACCATAGTTGGCAAACAGACTTAGGAGCCTAAAACAATTTGGAACACAATGTCAAATACACTCGGCCCACGTAATAACAGCGACCCCTTAGGTCACTCACCCCCCCCCCCTCCTCCCCTGCGCTTTGAACAAACTACTTTAATCCCTCTAATTGACTATACTTTGCTTATATAAAAGGAAAAAGCAATTGGGAATCATTCTCGTCCTGAAGATGGCTCTATGAAAGAGTTGAAACATGTTGATTGTTAACTGTGTAGGAAGTTTGTTATATAGTTTAGATACAACAACGAAATCCTTATTTTGGAAGTTAGAGAAACTTATAAAGAAGTTTCTGCCAACTATGGTTATGTTTTTAATAACGTGAAAACTAAACAGTAGGATTCAATTTTAATTTTTTGACCCTAAAATAATTTTATATATCGTTTGAAATAATAGAAAATAAAAAGTACAATTAGATCAGCATGAGAAAATTAAAAACTAATGACTAACACTTACAGCCTTGATTTTTTGTTTCAACCGTCATCAGGAGCATAAACTACTAGGCAGTTTCTAACCATCTCTGAATCAACCCTCTTATAATGAGGGTTGAAACGGACGATTTCAGACTGCAAGTTCAGCTTTTTCTTGGTGTTTCTTTACTTATATTTAACTACATTTGTCTAAAATATTTAAATGCTATATGGACGGTCTAATAGAATAAGTTCAAAATTAATAAAGGTTTGCTCAGTGTTCCCACAATGTGTAACTTTAATATCAACAATCTAAAAAGAAATTTAAAAAAAAATTGTTTTTCTGCTTTACACAAAATTGTAAACAATGATTTAAAAATAAATAATCAAAAACCGTATTCTTATTTATACACAAATAATTTTATAACGTCTATCTTTGCTATTATTGTGCCAATTTTTTTGCCGAGTTATAATTCACCTAAAAGTAATATCAACGACGAAAGAAGGTTTAAAATGTATAGTGAGAATTTCCAGATTTTCTTTTCGCTTTTCTTTTATAGGGTTCTATTTCCTTTTATTTCAGGTACAGTATATTACATAGAACATTTGTTAAAAAAAAGGATCTATTTCTTTATACTTTTTTTTGTACATGGAAAGAAAAGAACATGCAATATTAAATATCTAACGGTAATAATAAGTTGTTCTTTTATTAGAAATCGACGTTATTAACAGTTTTTATTTAGGTAAATAAATAAAAAACCATTCAGGTTTACTTTTGTTTCTTCCATGTATGACCTTAATTAGTGATTATTGTTTCAAACGGGATCTTTGAAAAACTATTTCAAAAGAAAAAACTCTTGTAATTCTAACGTAGTTCAATCAGTTATTATGTGGTATTTACTCATTTTAGGGTAAAAAGCTAATGAAATTAGCTTTAGGCTCAGCCTAACCTTTAGGAACAAAAAAATAACAAATAAATGTACCTGCCTTCTAATATGAAACAGATGTCACCCACGTCCATCCTATTCCCAGTCAGTTGTACCAACGACACTCACCCTTTGGTTCGTACTCTCTTCCTTATTTTATTTTATTTTGTACTATATTTACTTTGTATTATAGATAACTCTGTGATGAAATTGTATTTTTTAGTTAATGCCTGAAGAAGAACACTACGTGTTCGAAACGCGTTGCTTAACGATTACATTTTTATATGTGGAGACCATTTCATTATCTTTTTACCCTACAAAAAGCTTATAAATTTTTAAAGAATGATTTTTTTTTCATGTATTGAAGTTGTTTAATAATAGGAAAGGAAATGTTTCGTGTTTTCACACTGACTACATGTATCTTTGATGTTGGTATATTTCCAAGAATGATTAAAGTCCCTGTAATTCAGCCAAATCAATCTTGATAAACAAAACAAGCACACATGTTCAGTTGCGATTTTCATCTCACGCTATTTCCTCGTTTCAATTAATTTTTTAAACACTTTCATATTGTTGAGGCCATTTTATTTCTCATGTTCATTAATTTTTCAGGAAGTTATCAACGTGAATATGATTAATATCACTAATTGAAACAAGTTTCATCTGTTATGTTGATTTATCAAGTTCCATTTTATTGATTACCTTGATAATATCTTTATACCAGAGTACATTTTTTAATATTCGTAAACACTTTGAATATTTTTTTACAACTTCGAGTTTTTACTAGGTTGTAACATCTATCATTTTTCTCCTAATTACTCATTCATGAATTCGTAATTCTGGAAATAGAATAAAATAATTCTTTTATTTATGGAAATACAATGTAAATTACGTTCAATTTTTTTTCCATAACTACAATTTAATTAAAAGTAACCCACAACGTGAATAGGAGTCCGTAGTTATATGTATATATATATATATATATTTATATATATATATATATGTGTGTGTGTGTGTGTGTGTGTGTGTGTGTATGTGTGTGTGATGTGTTGTGTTCTATGTGTGTGTGTTGTATGTGTGTGTGTGTATGTGTGTGTGTGTATGTGTATGTGTGTGTGTGTGTTGTGTGTGTGTGTGTGTGTGTGTGTGTGTGTGTGTGTGTGTGTAGTGTGTGTGTGTGTGTGTGTGTGTGTGTGTGTGTGTGTGTGTGTGTGTGTGTGTGTGTGTGTGTGTGTGTGTGTGTGTGTGTGTGTGTGTGTGTGTGTGTGTGTGTGTGTAGTGTGATGTAGAATGTTCTACATGCTTTGTTTCTTATTTAAGTACCTCGTTTCTCTTCTAGTCTTCTCCTGATGACGAACAACCATTCAAAATATTGAATTTGGTAGTGTAAATTTTATCTTTTTTCTGTGTCGTGTTTTTGTAATTTTTATATATATATATATACATTTAAAAAATGAATGTCCGATTTCACATTATTTTAAAAAAAGTTTTAGAAAATTAGAAACATTTTCTAACAAATTAAATAATGTGAAATCGGACATTCATTTTTTAAATATATGTATCCAAAGAAGGACTGCTCCCAGCTTTTACGAATATATATATATATATTTGTATAAACTGGCAGCAGGTCTTCATCTAAGCATGTATCGTTAAATAGCAGAACAGATTCTGCATTCACGATTTTTTTAGCAATTGTTTTTTTATAATCACTTTTTTATGCTGCAAAGGCAATAAAGAAAGAAATTCCCCAGGGACATACTGGAGGCAATAACACATTCCAATAACTGGTAACATATATTAAGAACTAACTATAACTATGTGTATATATATAGCAAAGAACCAGACTACAAAGATTTTAATTAAAATGTTTGGATGTTTCTATCAAATTAGAAAAACTATGTTTTGTATAAACTACTTTGTATGTACAGTATTTTCCAAAAAAACTAATAAAGTATCATTATTGGTGACAATCTTTTTGTTTCTCTAACGGCTAACAGAAAGTTAAATATAAATTTTGGTGATAATAACTCTTTTAGGTTTTTACATATCTCATTCTCTCTGTCTATCTATCTATGTATCTCTCTCTCTCTCTCTCTCTCTCTCTCTGTCTATCTATCTACGTATCTCTCTCTCTCTGTCTATCTATCTATGTATCTCTCTCTCTCTGTCTATCTATCTATGTATCTCTCTCTCTCTGTCTGTCTATCTATGTATCTCTCTCTCTCTGTCTATCTATCTATGTATCTCTCTCTCTCTCTCTCTCTCTCTCTCTCTCTGTCTATCTATATATGTATCTCTCTCTCTCTCTCTGTCTATCTATCTATGTATCTCTCTCTCTCTGTCTATCTATCTATGTATCTCTCTCTCTCTCTCTCTCTCTCTCTCTCTCTCTCTCTCTCTCTCTCTCTCTCTCTCTTTTTCACTCATTCTCTATCTCTCAATATCTATCGAGTTTTCTGTCCTAATTAATTGCCAACTAAAAGACAAACTAAAAGAACAGATTTATTTATATAAATAATAAAATTTCGTTTTGTACAATATTACTGGTTTGTTATAAGTTATAAGGTTGATTGGTAATCTCAAGTAACGAATGTAAATAAAACGAATATTACTATAGAAACGTAGTTAAACATGTGACTTTTGAAAAAAAGTTAGAAAAGTGAGAGGATTATAAGTAAAATGCTTCCAGAACATGTCAACGACTCTAAAAATAGTTACCAGCACTTGTGGTATGTTAACAGTTTTCACTTCATGCTCAAATTACGTAACATTGGAAAAGGTCAGGTTATTCTAACTGGCCAGTAGCAGTGTGCTTGCCTCTAAACTGGTAGATCCGGGGTTCAATACCCACTCTGGCTCTCTATTTATTGACGTGGGAGATGAATAAATATGATCATGTCATCCCTCGGACAGGATGTTAAACCGTCGTTCCGGTGCCTGTACGATGTCAGGTATTCGTTAAAGCTCACTGCTCTAAATGCACTTGAGTTAGGAAAAATTTAGGATTCTCAATGTAGAATCAACGGGATATTCCGCGAGGAATTAGCATCGAAGGGCTGACGTTGTCAGTCTGTCAGCCCTCGACCAAAAAAAAAAAAAATGCTGCATTGAGCCTATGCTCGAACTCTCCCATGATTAATAAGAGCCCAATGATAAGATTATAAACGAGCCATATTCGTACTTCTTGTAAAACTGGAAAAATGAGTTAAACCTCTATGATGGTGTGCATTGCAGGAGAAGTTTTGAAAAAAAGTGAAACGACCAACTCACTGACCATCTCACTTGTACTGGTGTCACCGCATCATATTCAAATAGCCAATGGTCGACAAAAAAAGGTCTACGTTAGTAAATAAGTAATCATGCAAGGAAAAAGTGGTCAATGATTGAGTCGAATTCACCGCCAACAAAGCAGTTAAGTTTATTAATCCCATACATTTAACAGGTATTCAAAAATTATAAAAATAATAACAGATTGCTGATTCATGAATAAAATGAATAATCTATTATTATATTTTGCTAGTCCTTAACAATTATTCAAAAACACTTAAGCACTGTTGATTGTTTCATAAGTATTTTTATTAAAATTTATCAATCATTACAAAAAAATGAAATTTTGATTTTCATTTTTTATGAACTCATAATTTATAATGAGTACAGACATTGATACATCGTGTATAAATTAATATGTGCACTTTTGATACTTATTTTTGCATAATACTAATAATAATATCGGTAATCTATTGAAGACCGAAGCCAATAGAGCTCTCTGATTTGAGTTTATACAAATTAAAAAAAAGAAATATTAAGTCGCTCTCTGTGTGATCAAAATACATCCCAAAATTTCTGTTACGAAAACAAGAAAAAATGGTTTTTTGATAGGAGTTTAAAATATGATCTACTATCTTTTGATATAGGATAAAGTAAATGTTATTCCAATAGTGTATCGTCAATTATATGTTTGCGTCGTTGTTAATAATTACAGGCATACAAAATATTTTTAATTTTACAGTTTATCCTACATGTTTGGTTTTTATTTATTTGTCTGTACATTTAGTCTTCAACCTTTTGGTAGTATATGACTCTAAACAGTGGTCGAAGAAAGTGTGACGAACTGATTTTAGCTTAAAACTGTAAAGAAAGTAAAGATACATGAGAAATATGTAACTTTTTTTTTATTGCTGAGATATTCTCATGAATATGAAGAAATTAAAGGACCATCATTTACATATTGAATAACTGATGGACCGATTAACAAAACTTTTAGATTAACAATTACAGCCCTTGAGCTTTGGCAAGGACCAGGAGCCCTTCTATTAAACAGACTTTCACAAAGGGCTCTGCCTCCGGCTACTCCTCCTATTAGATTGACTACAAACCTTACTGTTCCTCCAGCTACCGATATATATTTCCCCTCAAAAAAAAAGCCCCTCAAAGGATCCATCAGACTTTATTTAGCTTCTATTTACTTCATATTGGAGAAAAAAAAAGGCGGCAGAAATGAGATAGCAAAAGTAGTTCTATATTTCAAAACCTAAAACTTGTGACGGCACTGCTTACAGCTTCTTATTTTAGTTTAGATGTTATTTTTAGACATTTTTATAATATTTATTGTTATAAATATGAAGAAAGTTAATTGTCACATATAAAGCCAATATAAATTGACTATGGATGAGTAATTGTGAAGCAAAATTTTTCCTCCCTTTTATAGGTTCTAAAAAATACATCTATATTAATATATATAAATTGATTAACCTAAGTCAACTCTGCTTTGTAAATCTTTTAATGTGTATTCATTGTGTACGAGCATATATGTATTCCAATTTATACGAATATCATGAGCCAAGGGTTAGTGAAATATAGCTAATCTTACGTTTACCTTTTTTTTTTGCAAATAAGAAAAAATATAAGGTTTTAATGAGTTATTATTCAGTTTAGTAAACTTGGTTGCTTTTGAACTATAATGATGGGTGTGTGGCATGCATGTGACTTTTCTGAGAGTTGTTTGTGACTGAGTGCGGTGCGCTCGGCTTATAAGAAAATCTGCTACAACAGAAAAGATTGGCTAAATATCAATCAGATTCCAGGTTAAAATCAAACTTGGAAACTGACGTTTTATTTTTTGGTTTTATTTAAAACTTTTTTCACATGCCTACAAGGTATTTATACGAAAATATATGACTTGAACAAAAATAACTAAATGCACAGATCTAAAATGATGTACTCGTACATTTACAAGCTGACTAGGTTAACTTTGTCATTCCTTCCTAGTTTTTTAAAATTCAACCATAACAATATTAACAACAAATGATAAGTCCATTAGTCACTGTCAAATTTTCTGTTTTTACAGTACTATCAAATGTAAAATATCTAATATAATAACAAAATACTTTTCTATATTGTTATTCTATATGTTATTCTATATATTCTATATTCTATATACTTTTCTATATACCAAGATACTTTTCTATATAATTTTAGTAGGTATATAAATCCATTTCAAGACTTCTTAGATTTCTTTCATTTGAAGATGGTTGACGTCCAAAACCGGTCGAATAACTCCAACAGTTCTATTTCCAATTAAAATATCCCAATAGTTCATAATATAATGTTATCCATTAAAGAGGATAATATTTGTGAAAACATCTTGGGCTACTGTCCGAATATCATAGTAGAGATAATCATAGGCCTAACAGGACAACTGATCTTATGGTTGCTAGTAAACCAACGACCAAGGAATATATCAGCGCACTATAGTGCACATCGTAACTAGCAGTTTCAGACTAGAGGCCTTCCACTGCTTGATTACTGTGCTACTGTAACATGGAATGTCAGTAATTCATGTCGAATATTATGTTCGTCTCTACAGTAATGACGTATTTGTGGTCATGTGGTCTTGTTAGTCATAGTTTTCAATGTTTTTACTCATGAGTTAGAAAATTAGTCAGTGGATGAAGTAAATGTTCAGTGAGGTTGAGGAAGGTTGGTGGCAGGATTGAAAGCTTGTACAAGGAGGTTTGGATGAGTAGGTAGTTTCTTATTAAGTTAGGTGTGTAACTCTCTATAGATTCTATTTTCAAATCATGGTGATATCCACATTTTGGGTATACTAAGCAGCCCTGGATATAAGGATATAACTTATTCTGAACGATCTAGATACAAGCTTTGTTCGTTGGTGCTTTACTAATCCAATTAGTAAACCGTACTAATAAAGGAAAAAAGGGGATCTAGTTGTAAATTTAACTATTAATTGTGAGTTATTTTGAGAAAGTAACATTGTGGAAAGTGCCCTAATTAAAATCATTTTAAAGCCTCATCGCCAGCAGTCTAAACCAGGACACTTTAGGCTAGATAATGTTTTAATTGGAAGTGTAGTTAAACAAATTAGACCCTTGCTAACTTGCAACGTATTAATAAGGACTCTAATTACACAAGGAGCTTGTAGCATAATGATTGTTTATTTTGTTTCTTTTTTATTTTAACCATATTTATTGTTATGTTTTTTAATTTTATTTTTTTCCATATTTGTTTATTTTTGCTTTTCTGTCTACTTCTATAAATTTATATATTACCTTCAATTAGATTCTAACTTCAAATTAGATATAACCTTTTTATATTTAATTTTAGTCGTTCTCTGATGACATAAAGTGAAAGGTCTCAGAACATTTATTGTTTCACCTTTACCTTTATTTGCTTTATCTTTATTTCTGTGGAGTTTTTTTAGTTAATATTTATATATATATATAAGAAATATAAATCGGGTTATTCGGTTTTTTATTTCAAAAACAAACTTTCAAATGCCAAACTTTTCGGTTTTATTTAGAACCTTCCTCATATAAAACACGATTTGTATTACATTTGTTCTATCAGATGGCCGATATATTATTTAATTTTAATTATATATATATATATAAACTGTAATACATAGGAAAGAATACAGATAGTCACTATAGAACTCACTTCGATATTTCGACATCCGTCGTCAACGCAAGTACTTCGCACTTCTTCCCGATGACAACAGATGTCGAAATATCGAAGTGAGTTCTGTAATGACTTTCTGTGCTTCTTCCTATGCGTTAAAGTTTTTATTGTCCACACGGACCTTTAATTTTATTCGAAGTTATATATATATTACAATTTCTTGGAAGGTTTAGTACTGCCAAGATCTGCAGTAATATAAAAGTAATGTTTTTTTTATTCAATAAATTCTTGAAAAAAAATGTTTTAAATAAAACAGAAACACTGACATTTGGGAATTTTCGTTAAACCTGGAAAACTGACCGAGTCCGAAGTTAATTTAGTACTATATATATTAAACAATTTGAATAGTGTATACACTCTAACAGAATAGGGGTAAAATATATCAATCGTATATTTTCAAATTGTACTTCAAACCATAAAATTATATTGCGTGAACCATCTTTGTGGCAGTTGTGATTGTATCCCTAAACCCCAGTATTGAAAGTGAAATACTGTGCTATGCTCCCTACAGCTGTACACTGAGATAAAGGAGTTGATTTAGAATTCCATATGGGACTATGAAAGAGTAAAGATTTGTTTTCATTTCTGGTTGACTGGCTCTTTGAAGGAAACCAATAAAACATTAAGGACCCCTATTAGGCGGGTGGTTTTCGTCAAATAAACGGGAGAGTGAAGTGAAGGCTATTTTTCTGTCCTAAACGATGGTTGTGAATAATGCAAGGGTTGAATGGAGAAATAGGATAGAAGGGTCGTTGGAGCCCAATAAAGGCTCGTGCTGAGGTGCTTCGTCCCTCCCATCATCAGCTAATGAATATCAAAAACAAAGTCCACATCAGCCCCTTCTCTCGTTACTGACGCCACTCCTGCCATACACACCCCGTCCTCGCACCACACCCTACCAACAGTACTGCCTTCACAAATTAACATACCATGTTCTACACCAAACCTCTTCTTCATTTTTGATTATAATCTTCAATCCTAATTAAATTATTTTTCTTTTCTCAAACCAATTCCTGCACAATCTCATAATCTAAATGTTGAACCATCCTTAGATCACATACAAGTATCTTTACTTAATGGAATTTCATATTAGAATTTAGTCGTGTATATACCAACTAACATACACGTAAATCTGCATTATATTCGATTTTTAATTCTTATTAACCATTTATTGTATTAATTTGTTTAAATGAGATTATACATATATTTTTTTTCTCGTATTACTAGAGCTTCTAAAAATTATGATTTTTAGTGATTATTTTATTCTAATTGTTTTTATAGTTGTCACCAGCATCCATGAGGTAAATATCGTTTTCTGACTTCATATTTATATCCCACCAACACACACACACACACACACACACACACACACACACACACACACACAACACACACACACACACACACACACACACACACACATTCGAAAACGTCATAAAACGACTTTAGGAACCCCAAAACATGTGATTCCGTCAAATTATCGAGATCAATGTAAATTTTATGGCAATTTTTGTACGAAATTTTATAAATACCACCGGACTCCAGTTCCATAGTAGAGGTTTTTATTAACATATTGCCTACATTATCACGATTGAAAAATACTTTATTAAAATTAAGTTTATGTGCAAGCCTAGGGAGAGGGTCCAATGATTGATATACGGTAAAACTATAGAATTTGACAATGAACAGGGCTCTGTTGAAATATTAGAGAAAGCTTTTTTAGCACCCCTTAAAGCTAAATCGATATAAGAGGAAGGGTATTTTAATAATAGGGCAATTAATCTAATGCTGTTAATCTCATCATTAAGGAATTTAGGGAAGCATTCTCTTACCACCTTCAATAACATATTTCTAAAAACAGAAATTTTAAAATTTTTTAGGTATGAAGAATAAAAGTGAACATATTCCTCGTATACATTCTACATACTTCGTATATATTCGTAGGTTTTCTATATACACTAAAATGTAACTCATTAGGTAACCTGTGGATCAGGATATCTAAGAAGGGCAAATTATAACTTACTTCTTCTTCCATTGTGAACTGGATTGTCGGTACTAATTAATTTAATTTGATTAGAAAAGAATCTTTATTTATATATTTAGGACAGATGCATAGTATATCTTCAACATATCTTTACCATTTAACATGACTAGGCAATATTAAGCTTAGCATATTAGAAATAGGTAAAACCGTCATACCTCGTAAGATGATCCTGGAGTTGGAGCGCTTTTCGGACGTTGTCCATTTTCGATCGGGCAACGTCCGAAAGCGCTCCAACTCCATGATCATCTTACAAGGTATGACGGTTTTACCTATTTCTAATATAAATCATACTAACCTCAGTGGTATTAACAATATGCATGTATTTAGCATTTTAGTTTCAGAATATATATGTATAATAAGATAAGTATATGTTGTGCTTATTTTCAGGTGTATATGTGTGTCTGTATATGTAATTAGCTTGCGGATGATTATAAATGTGTTATATACAATAAGTTCGTATTTTTATGTGAATTGTGTATGCGTATATCTGAATGTGGTGTATGCGTATATATACATATAAGTATTGTGGTGAATATATAAATATAAATATAAGAGTAATACATGCGATAGTGATTTTGTATTGTATAAAGTAAATAATATATATTTAACATGCCAGACAGTTTAAACTTAAACCTCCACCATACATATGTGTCCACCATGTGTACATGTATGTGTTATGTGAATCGGTATATTGTATGCGCGGTATGCATATGAATGTGTAAGTGAATCTTGTGTATTTGCATGTGTATATGTCCGTGTCTATGTATTTGTTATTTCGAGGGTTGTAACTCTAATAACACGTAAATGATTATCACCAATCTAGCAGTCTGCTTGTATTGCTTCCATCTCATCATAAACGTCCATTTCATAGAACTCCATTATGCAGTTATATAATGGACCGTCGTTGGGTCTCCAACCGTCTCTGAACCAGTGCGCTTGGTTTCCCTCTCTTATCTCTCCTGAAGACGGTTCAAACCAAAAATTGGAGACTGTAAGTGTGTTCTTTTGGTTTCTCTATGTTTCTTTGTCTATAATGAACTTTGTCTATAAAAACTCTAAGGGCTTCTGAGGAAGCCTTCATTTGGTTATTGGGTGCCAGAAATTCCCCTGGTCTAAATTTAATCAGATGATTTTTTTTTTATTTTTTATTTTATTTTTAATTAATTTTTTATTTATTTATTTATTTTTTCCCCTCGTTTAATTTTAGTTAGTTTTATGTTTTTTCCTTTCCTTTCTCTTTTTTACTTTTCTCCTCCCTTTTACTTAAATATCACTTTTAATATTTTATTAACTCACAGCCTACACTGGTTCACGTTGGTAAGGTGGCTGCACTGCGTGTCATTGTATTGCGCCAGTTTGCATCGGCCAGTGGACGCATTTACGTCTCCGTTCCTTCATTCTTTCTCCTTTTATTTTCTTTCTTTCTACTCTCCTGAGGACGGCAAGACGCCGAAATTATCGAGATTCGTGAGTGTTCGTCCTTTTTCTTGTGTTCTCTAGCTGTAACTTTAATTAATATATTATTATATATATATATATAATATATTATGTGTGTGTGTGTGTGTCGGGGGTTTTTGTGTGTGTGTGTGTGTGTGTGTGTGTGTGTGTGTGTGTGTGTGTGTGTGTGTGTGTGTGTGTGTGTGTGTGTATGTAGTGTGTGTGTGTGTGTGTGTGTGTGTGTGTGTGTGTGTGTGTGTGTGTGTGTGTGTGTGTGTGTGTGTGTGTGTGTGTGTGTGTAATATAATATCATTTTAACACGTTTGATACCTTGACTGGTTGAACATCTTACTCCTCCACCATGTATGATACATACGAAAGCAAAGTTTAATGATGATATACATTTCATTGTATGGCAACATCAGTCATGTTTTATATCTCGACCATTTATGATACATGAAGCACTACACATAAAATAAACACGAAATACGACGTAATTTAAACACGTTTCATAACCTCTATCATTTATACATGATACAATACACATAAAATATAGATATACAACAAGATTTCACAATGAACACTGAAATAACATTCAACGTTCAAACCACAAAAAGAAATGGGGGAAAGAAAGCCTTTCAGCGTAAGAAGTGGTCTTCATCAGAGTCTAAACCCAACTAAAACACAGGATGTAGAAACATCCTGGCAACAAGTCGAGAGAAGTGGGAGGAAACAGAGGTACGAGGTGTGTAAATAAAGTAGTGAGACTGATTTTTTTTTAAATTTTCTATTCAAATATAATTACAATGTGATATTGTCACCTTCAAAATAGTTCCCTTCGGAAGCCACACAGCGCTGGAGACGGTCCTTCCAATCATTGTAGCATTGCTGGAACTCGGATTCTGGAATGGCCTTCAGCTGGTCGGTTACAGCAGTTTGTATGTTTTGTAGTGTCCCGAAATGAGTTCCTTTGAGGTGATTTTTCAATCTCGGGAAGAGGAAAGTAACAAGGACTCAAGTCTGGTGAATAAGGAGGCTGAGGAGCAACAGGAATGTTTTTACTGGCCAAAAACTCGTTTATTGAGATGGCAGTGTGACAGGGCGCGTTGTCGTGATGCAACACCCACTTGTCTTTGATGTTTGGCCGCACACGAAGGACTCTTTTTCGAAGTCTTTCAAGGACCTCACGGTAGAAGTGCTGATTAAGCGTCGATCTGAACGCACAAGGTTCCGTACTCTGTTGACATTTTCATCGGTGTTTGCACTTGAAGGCCTTCCGCTTCGTGGTTCATCTTCAATCGACTCTCTTCCTTCTGAAAATTCCTTAAACCACCGAAAAACCTGTGCCCTTGATAAAACACGTTTCTCCATAGGCCTCCTGAAGTTTTTCAAAAGTTTCGGTTGCATTATGTCCAAGTCTGAAGCAAAATTTGATTGCACACCGCTGCTCAACTTTGAGGTCACTCATTTTTAAAACGCTCAAGAAAAAACCATTTCACAAAAACCAACGCTACGGACAAACAAATGACTGTGGCGAGTTCAGATTCATACTGGAGGCGCATCACACGTGCACCTGACGCTACTCAAGGCCACGCGTCTCCAGCGTTGCCAGATCGAAAGCGACGTTGCCAGTCTCACTACTTTATTTATACACCTCGTATGAAAGAGAGGCATTTTATCGACCTCTCTCCATTATGTTTTTACATCATGTGTTCTAGTTGGGTTTAGACTCAGACGAAGACTGCTTGTTACAGTTAAAAGAGCTTAGTTTTTTCCCATTTTTTATTGTGGTTTGATCACAGATGGACATATATACATATATATATTTGGTATATATTGGCAGCAGATCTTCTGCTGCGATCATATATAGAAACTGTGATCATTTTCAATAAAATAATTATATATGTTTATATATATGTAATATGACAAAATTTAAACACATTTTATAACTCCGCAGTTAATGTTACATTAGACAGTACACCTGATATAAGGTGTATTTAGGATTATTATCTAAATACACCTTATAAATTTCCTTATTATATAAGGTTATAAATATCCTTATCACCTTATAAGGGTATATATATATATATATATATATATATATGTGTGTGTGTGTGTGTGTGTGTGTGTGTGTATGTGTGTGTGTGTGTGAGTGAGTGTGTGTAATATAATATCATTTAAACACGTTTCATACCTTGAACATTCATGTTACATGAGAAAGTACAACTAAAATGAGGTTATATTTTTGTAATTTACACATACACATATGCTGAACAAATATATATTATATATTATATATATATATATATTCTGTGTAACAGAAATTCATGTTATGCATAAACCCACGCGTATATGCACGCGTGCTATAATCCCTAGGTAGTACTTTTAACCTAAACTAATATATATAAAGTGGAGCATATATAGAAATATTAAAAAATATCAACATTATGTAAATAGGACTTTGTAGTACCGCAAAAAAGTGACATTATTATAATAGTAAAATCACTAACCTGTGTACAGGTGTCCTTTCGTCTGTACCTGCAACAATACACACATAAATGATAGCATAATTATAATTTAAAATGTATCTAACACAACTTTTTAATTTACCTTCCTGGCTAGTTATCAGTAAATAATTCTAACACTTTTTTTACAATATATTCTAATATCAACCTAAAGTTTGAAATGAAGTTAGTTTTATCAAATGAATTAGCTAACATACACTGGAATGCCAAAGGAATAAAGCAAAAGGAATCCTATCTCTCCTATACAGGTTTTTCATCCAACGACCAACGACCAACGAATATTACCATGCACGACAGTGCATGTCGTAAATAGCAGTTCCGGACCAGAGGCCCACTACTGCTAGATTCTCATCCTGCTGTTTTTTGTTGGGTCAGTAAACAATGTCAAGAATGGGGGAGTCAGTCAGTAAGGGAATATGTCGTCTTCGTGGTCGTTTGGTCTTCAGGCTTTGCATTCTCTGAGGTACTATATACTTTTGGAGTCATGTGGTCATCATTTTTAGTTTAAGTAGGAAACTTTGAGGATCGTGGGATTAGGAAGGGTTGAGAGTAGGTTTTAGTTCCCGAACAAGGAGATTTGGATGGGTGGAAAGTTTTTTGTCTTCATTACTGGCAAGTCGAGCAATGTAGGAATAGATAGATTCCAAACTCAAATCATGTTGAATATCAACATTTCTGGCGTACCATGGAGCCTAGCTATAAGGCGGGCACATTTATTCTGTACTATTTGGATGCATTTCTTGTTTGTGGGTGCCGCTCCAAACCAGACTGGGCATCCGTATGTCATAGTAGAACGAATGACCGCCTTATAGACAAGGTCCTTCACTGCCTGTGGAGTATTTCTTGATTTGAGTATGGAATAAAGATTGCAGGTTTTTCATAAAATTAAGACCTAAAGTTAATTAATAGAGATATTTAAAATTATTCTTTTCTAAATTCATACGAAAGCAATGAATTCACAGTTAAAGTTGTAGATATCAATATAAATATATTCACTTTTATTTGTTTGGTATTTCTAACATATTCTGATTCACTAGAAATTTAGTACAGGTATATTCTACAATATAGAAATAACTACAGATAGAATAGTATCTTAAGCGAAAAAATCTGTCAAATTAATTATTCTTATTATCATCATCATAGATGCAAATGACTTCTTTGTTTAAAGATTTGTTTAAAAATGACATAGATAAATAAATGAAACAATTTTGTACAAATGTTGAATTTTTTTAGTTTTTCACAATTTCAGTGATTGTATTTTTTTTTCAAAAGTGAATTTTTTTTAAAATAACCCTTTTTTTAAAAAGACAGTTTTACATTATTTTGGATTAAAAAGTGACATATCATGTAAGTATGAAGTACAAGCACAAAGATGTCATACTTTATGATGATTACAGGAATTGAAAATATTATGTTCTTTACAATTTCAATTGAATGACTGAGTGCAAACACATCACTAAAAGCCGTTAATTTTTAATATTATATGTTTGAAGAATATCATTGAACATTGGACCTTTTAGTATGTTTTAATAAGCATGTTTTAATAATTATGAGAGATTCTTTAATTTCTCAGAATTCTAGCTTATATTGTGTAGGAACACATATATATTATGGGTACATTTAAAAATATCTTATTTATTTTTAAATATTTTAACTATATAAACTTGAAATCAATATATTTAATTTGTGTAAGAGAACAGGTGAATAATAAGCTTTTGGATTTAGAGATCAATGAAATCAGGAAAACAAAACCAAAGAAATTTTATAATTTACATTGTTATGATTGTAAAGGCCAAAGGTGAGACATGAGAGGATAGTAAGATATAGTGTGCGAGAGTGAGTAGGAGAAGAAAGAGAGAGAGTGATCTCAGTATAGGGAGGGTAGTGTATGAGGAAGAGGAAGTGGGAGCAAGATGGAAAATGGAAATGACCTTAAAGTATATATATATATACTTATTATATATGACTTGCCGTTGCGTCTACAACGTGCTTGGTCTCCCATTCTCTTTTCTCCTGAAGACGGATTACCCGAAAATTTGAGTCTGTAAGTGTGTTTCCCTACTTTGTGTGTTGCTCTTTGTTAATCTCGAACTCGTATATATATATATATATATATATATGAAAATGAAATGAAATATATATATATATATATTATAACCTGTAACTCTAAGGTCAAGAAAGTTCTTGACACAGATACTGAGACGTGCCTCTAAGTCAGTTGGATGGATCAATTAAAGACTGACAGGAGTGTACAGTATTCAAAAATATTTTAATCACTAACTATAGTAACAGAAAGCAACTTATTCACTGATACATTATTAAATTACTTCAACTTATTTGAACACAATATAGATCAAATAAATAAAGAAAATGGAGAATGAAAGAAAGCACTCGAAAGACTGGAAAAATTAAAAAAAAATCACATCTGCAGCATCACAGTGGATAATACTGTCGTAAATAAATATATCTATTACTGTAAAAACAGTGGTTTTTACATTGCAATTCGTAATTTATGTATATGTTTGCAGTAGAATAGCTTAGAATCAGATTGTTGAGGTTATGTTAATCGTTTTCTTTTATTCTGTAAGAATATGAATCAATTTCCTACTCAGACCATTTTTCCGTTTTATTTAAGTGTTTCTGGAATACCAGGTTGGAAGATTCACTGAAAAAGTAGAATATTATTCAGATACATAAGTTTTTTTTCTCTATAAATTCATTATGATCTTTTGAAAAGTTTTGTAAGAGTTTTTTAAGTTGAATTTTTTTTTTAAAGTTGTTCATTTCTTGTTTCGACGAAGTATTATGAAGAGGACTGGGAAAGGGCTGGCTGCCTAAGGCTAAGCATGCGAAAGGACTTTGAGAGCAAGAGGGGGGGGGGGGGGTACTCTTCTGAGCGAATCAGCAGGCTTGCCAGTTTCCTTCAATCACGTCGATTTGAAAGTAAAATACGCCTTGGTGGCTACACTGCACCACCCACCCCCTATCCGCTCACGTAATAACATCATCCCCAGCCCTCCCAATCCTCCCCACCTAATTCTCATTCAACCTCCCTTACGTTTCATTTTTTTTTTTTTTTTTTTCAATATATAATACCACAAAATTCCAAATAACCACCCCATAATACTCATTCATTCTGACCGATCAAATATTCCCTGCTAACCATATCATATCTCTTCCACTGCCAAGCATATGACAAAAAAATCCCACATATGATTAAATAGGTCCAGAGATATTAAATTTTTTTGGTAAAATCATCCATTCCACTAATTCCACCTGTTTTATCCTGCTAAACATTATTGGCAGATTTTAATCAGTATAAATCTCTAAAATAACTACAAATTTGAAAAAAGACTCAAGTTACTAAAATATAAAATTTCATTAACAGAAATTTTAGATGACTAGTCGTATTTTGTTATAAACTGTTACTCTAGTTGTAATAATGAAATTGTAATAAGGGCTTAACATTGGATGTATTTGTTTGTGCACTTTCCATGGTGTATTTCAGGCACCGTGGAGATATAATATTGTTATATGACACTAAATTTACAACATTGCTGGAAACTTTCCTACTAGTGCATTTTAAATACTAGAGGAGCCGAGTTTGACACTTGGGAACCAAACAAACATATAGACCATTCATACATCATTTCTGGTTTTATTAGTGGTATTAAAATTAGTTATGTAGTTGTATGTGGGGACTTATGTTATAGCACATTAAAGAATATTATTTACACTTGCCAGAAAAACTATGATCAGATGATCGTTTTAATGCAGAGCAGCTTGAATTAATACACTTTGGAAGTATTTCTTTTTCAGATTGGTATAAATTTTGAAACAACAGTTAATGCTGTTCCCACAAGATGTATTTCTTACCCCTTCAACCTATATAGGAAATTTCATCTATATGCTAAGACTTTAACTTACGAATTTACAACATGAATTCAACGTCTCTAACATTCATATCATACTAACAGACCCGTCTTTGACGGGTATTTTACAAAAATTCAAAGATGATATGTGGTATTCCAAAATATTATTAGAAATTATAAAATAGTAGAAAATATCATTATTAGTACGTCCATAACTGTCACTATATGTAGAGTTTCTTTTACCTTTTGCAGCTTTACATGCTGAGCTCAAATTTTATTTTATTCTAGGCATACTTCTTATTTAGTACGCGGGTAGCTAGGACTCACGTTTTTTACAACAAGCAAATTATGATAAAGGCAAACGAAATAATAGAGTAATGTGCGCTGTATATTATATATATTATATTTTTTATATTTGGTACAGTGAACGAAATATAAAAAATGACTTTAAAATCTGTTACTGCCCGTCATTATTATAGAAATGTCTTACATCTAATTTGAAGGGTAAAACACTCAGTTTCTTACAAATTTTCCCGGTCAATTTTTTTGGTGTAAAAAAATCTTGAAAAACTAGTTTATATCTTTTTACAAATAATGTTAATGGACAAGAATTAATGTTTTGGTACTTCTTTTCAAACAATTTAAGAGTGATTGAACTTAAGCCGTACTCTAATGAAGCAAATGGACACCATTATATCTTACAAAGATACAATTTTATTGTGTACCGACACCTAAATCTACAACAGATATAAGTTGTAAGAGATGTAAAAAAATTAAAAGCAAGTTACAACCTTTCCAATACTACTCAAATTATTAATTAATTTAAGTTAATTAATATTATTATTATATTAATACTATTAATAATATTAATATTAATTAAATTATTAATACTTCCAATATTATTCAAAACGCTTATTAAATCTTGTTTAAATCTATGGTGTCATATAAACCCGCAAAATCACAAAACTCGTAAAGGATAAAATTAGACTTTGCTATTTCTTTACATTTTGACATTTACATATCAGTTACCAATGGTTTTTCCTTTACTATAAGTAAAGGAAAATTCATAAAAAAAAAGTGACTTTCCTGTCATGGATAATTCTTCCTAAACAATAGAGATCATCTACTATATAAGGCCAATTTTTTTTGTAAAATTTCAACTTGATCCATCAAAGATTCTGGACCGTAGCGTGGTAACAAGCAATGCTAACACACTCACCCACCCACCCACACACACACACACACACACACACAGACATCACTATAAGTAAACTATAAGTAAAGTACAGTGATCGTGAAAAAATTCGATCTCCAGATTTTGACGGAATTATATGTTTTGAGGTCCCAAAAGTCGTTTTATGAAGTTTTTTCGATGATGTGTGTGTGTGTGTGTGTGTGTGTAGGGGGGGGGGGGGAGTGTGGGTGGGTCGGTGGGTGGGTGATTGTGTTAGCATTGCTTGTTACCACGCTACCGTCCAGAATCATTGATTGATCAAGTTGAAATTTTACAAAAAAAATGGGCCTCATATAGTAGATGATCCCTATTGTTTGGGAAGAATTATCCATGACGGGAAAGTCACTTTTTTTTATGAATTTTTATTTGCTTTAAGATCTTATAATTTTTACTCCTTTAAAATTTTTCACTTCATTTCATTAAAATTTAAATTTGTTTAGTGAAACTAAGAAAAGTTATTTAATTGATATTTTTGAGTTTTTGTTGGAAAAACTAAAACAGAAGACTACGCATTCAGATTATTAATATTAAGATGGAATCAAAGAAAACATTATTTCATATTTAATATTCATAATAAGGACTAAAATTTATATTATGACAAACTATTTATGGTAGTGTCAACATAATATATATGCTTCAGGCCACCATTTTTATTATTAGAAGAAAAGTTTATCGCTGTAGTTATAATGGCCTGATTAAACATTTTAATCTAAAAAGTAATTGTATTAAAAAGTCTGTTGTATTATTGCCTTCGAGAGCGCAGGTAAAGTGGGATTAAAGCCAAGCCATTCGCCTAGAATATTTCTGCTTTTGGCATATCTAACTTAATAAATACAGAATAAAAACTTACTTTACTGAAATATTTTAATTTTATTGGTCCCTTACACCGAAATAAAATGAAAAAAAAAAGTTATTCTTTTATATTTATTAGAGTATATTTTTAAAATAATGTCCAAACGGTGTACATAAATTTTGATTTAAATTCAAAAAAATGAGAAAATTAGTCTCACTTTAATATAAATTCAGTATAAATTATACCAACCAGTACTTGCAGAAACTGTATTAAAAATTATGTTGAAATCTGCAGTTCAAGGTTTTTATCTACTAAAAGGTTTTTTTTCAAAACAAGTGCACTATTTACTAATTTGTTCATTTTTATGATATAAACTAGTTTTTCAAGATTTTTTTACACCAAAAATTGACTGGGAATATTTGTTAAAAACTGAGACTCTTACTCTTCTAATAAGATGTCATTAAGACATCTGTATAGTAATGAAGGACCGTAACAGATATCAAAACTATTTTTTATATTTGTAAATCAGATAAGTCAATGTTATTAAAAATTAAACCAGAATTTCCGGACCCTTACTGCTTAATAAGTTTCTCAGTCTTCCTGAATAGCGACTTCGTTATTGCATCTAAATTTTCAGATAACAAATCAGACGTATATTTTGCCTGTTTGATAATACTTTCTATTGCAATCTATAGACACAGGAAAACAAAATTGAGTTCCAAACTGTGGAGTACATGATTTTTATTTCTTAATTTAACTATTTGTGCTTACATAAAAGAACTAAGTTTAGCAATAAGAGTGATAACGCCAAAATTTTTGTTATCTAATCATTAACTTAATTTTACAACCCTTTTTAGTAAAATCAAAGTAATAGAAAAGTTGGACTTCGGTTGTTTTATTATTTGTAATACATTAAAGATAATAAATTCATTTACCTTTCTTTTTATAGTGAAAAATCTTGAGTACCTTAACACTCACCTTTACTATAGATAAACATAAAATGAAACTCGTTGAAGATGAATTTACTCTTCGTTTAATTGTAAAGTATCTATCTTTTAGACTTAATATCAAACCCTCTCGTGAAATATCTAACTCAATGATAAGATCTTTAAGATAATTAAAGATAACTGATTAAATATTAAAGAACTATTTTATCAGCTATAACCAACTTCAAGTCACTTATCTAGAAAAAAAATAATTGACCCTGCATGGAAGAAGAGCAAATCTTTCAAGAAAGAGTAAACCTGTAATTAAAAAGGGAACAGGTTACAAAAATAAACTCCCTCTTGTAGGGTTACTACATGTGAGGAAAACATAAAAAAAAATTTAGAAAAATTGACATGTTATTATTAATCTGATGGCCGTAGACAATGTATAATTTCATAGCTTTTCCTGTTTAGCACTCATCGAAAAACAGACTCCAAAGTAATTGTGTACCATGTTTAATATTTTTAATTAAGAGATATTTGAGACATAATTTCTTTTCTTTTGTAAAAAGAATCAGGATTATTTTAGCTAAATATATATCCCGACTATTCTCGTTTATCCATCATTCACAAATCTGGAGGAGCATGCTTCAGGGTCAATGAGTATTCTTGAGTGTCGAAACGATAACTATTTAGAGTATCTACATCTAATAACTACAATAGGGACAATAATCTTAAAACCACTTCTTAAGTGATTCAATAAACTTGATATTTTGTAATTCGTATTGTCCTACTACAATATTTTATTATCTTGAAGGGTAATACTAAACAGTGGCAACGTGCTCACGTCTAGACAGGTCTATCCGGAGTTCAATACCCACACTCGATATATTCACGCGGGAGGTGAATAAATCAGAAGTCATCCCTCGGAGAGAACGTTGAGCCGCCGGTCTCGAGCCTGTGAGATGTCAGGTACTCGTTAAAAATTCCTGCTCTAAATACATTTGAGTTAGGCAAAATTTAGAACTTCCAGTGTAGTAAAAAGTTCATTCTATGGTATTACAAGAGGCCAATGTTCGCCCTATGTATGTTCCTTGTGAGACTGCCACTTCCAACTATTAATAAACTACTACTAAACTTTTAATTTAATTTTTAATTTTTTAATTTTTAATTAACTACTATTAATTACTAGAGAAAGGATATTCGTAAGGGACAACATATCTATCTGAAAGGTAGGTAAACATGCACACATATATAAACGGAAAAACATCAAAAAAGGACTTTGGGAACCCCAAAACCCAAGATCAAATTTCCTCATGGTCGAAGTACTTTACTCATAGTAAAGTAATAGTTCTCCTCTAACTCATGATATAAGTTAGGTTAGGTTGCAGTGGCAGTCCCACAAGGGAACACACGTAGGACGAGAATGGGCCCTTTGTGATACTACACAATGAAGACTGATTCTACAGTGAGAGTTCTAAATTTTGCCTAACTCAAATGTATTTATAGTAGATTAGGGATCTTTAACGAGTACCTGACATCGTACAGGGTCGGAACCGACGGTAAACGTCCTTCTCCGAGAGACGACGTGCTTAGATTTATTTACCTCCCGCGTGAATAAATCGAGGGCCAGGTGAGGATTGAACCCCGGTCCTATCAGTTCAGAGGCTAGCACGTAACCACTGAGCTAGCCTGACCCCCTAAATCATGATATAAAAGGGTGTGAGAGTAAAAATGATATATGAAAAGTTCAAAAGCTTGGTGAAATGAAAACTTCCCTAGTAATTAGCTAATGATTTAAGTTGATAAATAAGTGCACACTTGCAATAGCTCAGAGGTTAGTGCAAGTTAAATTAACAATGGGAGATACCGTCTTAGTTCGCAAACTACTGCCCCTAGAGTTCGATAACGTCCGAAGCTGATACCACACTGTGGTATGGCGGTATCTCTCTAGGCCAATTTAACATTTAACAAAGTGCCTTATTAATTACAAGGATCAATATTACAAGGCGTTATTATAATGTTAAAAAATTGGTCAATCAAGTAATTATCAATAACTTATATTATATAAATATAATAACCTAACTTATACAATTAGAATTTAATGTAAAAATATCATTTCTATTGTAAATTGGTAATTATGTATTACATAATTTTTAATTTATCTTTACACAATAGAATAGTTGTATCAATAACATCTGGAAAATAATTTAATTTTGATGGTAGTACTGTACTCACAAATAAATGATTGTGGATCGACTGAATATTTATTTGTGACTATCTCTATATATTTCACCGTCTTAATTTATTTTGAAGTCCTTCAATATTCAATGGTCCTTTCATCTGACTAGTTCTGTAAGTCTGGTTACTCAAAATAATTTTATCCATGAGGATAAAAGTAACCTTTTAACCTTAAAGAAAGATAAAATACTCTTAACTTTTTGTAGAAATAAAATTACTTAAAAAAAATCCTTATTACTATTATACTAACTATTATAAAAACTAAGTTTGATGTTGTATTGCTAATTTATATTTTACTTGAATATTATCAATTCTATTTTTATGTCTACTTAGAGGCAAGGGTAGCCCAGTTGATTGCGTACTCGTTTCTAGACTGGTAAATCCGGGATTCTATGGTAGTTTTGCCTCTGAATTTATTCACATGGGAACTGAAAAAAAATAGCTTGTGGTCTCTCGGAAATGACGTTAATATTTTGGTCCTAAGCAGATGCCAACTCATGATACTTCAATTAGACAAAATTTAAGATTCCCGAAGTAGATTGTTCATTGTGTGGCAATCTGCGACCTACGTGTGTTCTCTCTTGGAACGTCGCAGTATCCAACCTAAACTAACTTTAACTGAATCTCTTAAAGACTTAAGTGACTTTTACTAACAATAATAAAACATTAATTAGAAATTAAACTGTTTTACGCTAAATATACCGAAATAAAGATTGAATTAACGTAATAAAATTATTCTTTTACAGTGTGCCAGTAGGCTTTATTTTATTTTTACAAAACTGAGTAACTACAATTTTTTTTTTATTACTTTTCCAATGTTTGCATTTTTTTTTTTAATGTATGCATTATTTGGAGTTCGGTGAATATTTCTAGTATGCTATTGCCAGGACTTTTAATGAAATAAATTTAGTTAAAGGGTTGTATTCTGTTGAGTTAAATACCGAAGGGCCTTGGGTGGCAATCAGGGTTGTTAATTTATGTTGTCAGAAGGGATTTTCTCTAATGGAGGGCCGGAGGAGGCGAGGGAAATAGGGATTTTTATTATTTATTCAGGTAGTGTTGCCTCTCAGGGTCGCCTGCTAGCTATCCTTTAATCCCACCAACGTTGAGTACCTCTATGTTAATGCCCTTCTTGTTTGATGCTTTTCATTGTCTGGACACGATAAAATAGGGGAGAAAAAAAAAAGAATTTCTTTCCCGTGACTCAGTCACCCTACTTGGCACTTTTGTTTTATAATAAAGGGTTTCCTGCATCAAGTCACATTCATAGTCCCTTCACTAAACCCCTCAAAATTACCTGTCAAACCGTACCCTCGGTATTTTCATATGATACAATTTTACTTAATTCAATACGGGGATCTGAATGAGTATTCCATTTCACGTTTTAATTAAGGATCTTAAAGTAAGCAAGATATTTAGAACTTATTATTTTAGTCTATTTAATAAATATGCTAAAGAGACAAGACGAAAAACTACACAGAACAAATCTATTAAATTCATTAATACTCAAAACCAAAATAAATTATAATTAATATCTTGCACCATTAGCACGATAAGCCAGGTTAAAAATTTAAATTCAATTTATTTTTATTTTATTTATATTGTATAGAATACTTTTTAGTGTTGTCGTTTGATTTAATACTAGTTTACCAATATATATATATATATATATATATATATATATATATATATATATTAAGAACTAATTTTTTATTTTTATTTTTATTCCACTGTGGAATAAAAAAATATATATATATTATATATATATTTACGAGTTCGAGATTAACAAAGAGCAACACACAAAGTAGGGAAACACACTTACAGACTCAAATTTTCGGGTAATCCGTCTTCAGGAGAAAAGAGAATGGGAGACCAAGCACGTTGTAGGCGCAACGGCAAGTAACCAACCCGGCAACCGCCAGTGCTGTCAACCGTACCCGGTCTTAAAGTATAAAATTAGGAGAAGATATAAACAGAAGCTCAGATAAGCAGTACTGGTTGGGTAAAACTATAAGTAGGTGAAAAATTATAAACAATATAAGATAAAAACAAACTATAAGAAACAAAAATAATGATAGAGAAAAGAAGAAAAAATAAATAAATAAATAAAAATAAATACAATACAAAAAACTTGCATTGGTTGTTTTAGTAAATAAAAGATAGAGACTGAATAAAAGGGTAAGTATGGGAAACTAGTTAAGAATAAGAATTTAGAAAAATAAAATAAGATAAAACAAACAAGTAGTAAGTGAAGAAGACAAAATAGATATACACAAAATATACGAAAGAGGAAAAAAGAAATAAGTACTGAGAATAAAGAATACTGGAAAAAAAGTACAAAAAAATTATCTTTTAAGGTTAAGTCCAGGTGCACTGCGCGCCCCGAGCAACCAGATGTGAGGGTTCTCAGAGGCAACTCAGAGGCTCTAAGGGTCACGGTATTATCACCAGGGGGAATCTGACGCAGAATCTGCACACTGAAGCAGTCGTTAAAAGACAGACCGTGGGATTTGGCGTGTATGGCGACAGGTAAATTGGAGTTGTTGTTAGCGGATGCTCTATGACCGTTCATACGGAGGCTGAGCTTGTTAGAGGACAGTCCTACGTAGAACGCATCACAACGAGTACAGTCCAATTTGTAAACACAATTTTTGGATGTACATGAGCAGTCCTTAGCAACAGGGAAGGACTGGTTATGGGAAGATGGAGTGAAGTGTGAAAGGGGGTTGAGAAGCGGACAGGTCAGGCACCCCCGCCTTTCGCAACTCTTAGCGCCCACAGACGGGTGGTTGACGCGCCTGGACGTCAAGTCTCTGTGGGAAAAGAGGTTGCCAAGGTTGGGGGAACGTCTATATGAGAGGCGGGGGTTGGCTGGGGAAAATAGTCGACGTGGAAGGAGAAGAGGATAGGATGGGGAACAGATCTTTGATAATGCGTTTGAGTTTGTGTATACCGGGGAAGAAGGTAGTAACAAGGAGGGGAGACTCATTCACCGGGGAAGTGGAGACGGAAGGAGGGTTGACGGATAAATTCGCAGGGATCAGTCTTCTTTCCAGTAACGATGGCGGATAACCACGCTCCAGGAACTTGGTTCTGAGGGAGTTGAGGTGCAGGTTCTTCTGCTGGAGTCGGTTGCAAATGTTACCCTCCGTAAGTTTAAACCTCTTTCCACTAATGAGCCTCCGAGTTACCCTCCGTAAGTTTAAACCTCTTTCCACTAATGAGCCTCCGAGTTACCCTCCGTAAGTTTAAACCTCTTTCCACTATTGAGCCGCCAACCACTTCTCAACAGGGTTTCTAACCCTTCTTTCCTTGATAGCCTTAGACCCCCTGACAACCTATCCCCCTCCGAACGAAGGGCTATTAATAACTTGGTTAATAATAGTAATCTGTTAATTATGCCAGCTGACAAGGGGTCCACGGTTGTACTCATGGATCGTGATCATTATGAAAGCGAAGCACTGAGGCAGCTGCGGACCCATTGTTCTACCAACCTCTCTCCTCCGATCCCACACCTAATTTTCACAAGAAGTTTGGGTCACCCTGCTCCGTTCCTATTCCAATTCAGAGGGTCTCACTGATGAAGACCTTAAGCTCCTTATCCCCAATACTCCCCGATGTCCCATATTCTACATCCTCCCCAAAATACACAAACCTTATCACATGCCCGACAATCCACCTCCTGGAAGACCTATTGTTTCATCCTATAAATGTCTTACTGAAAGGATTTCAGCCTTCGTAACTCAGTTCACAACCTTTAGTAAGACTCCAACCCTCCTACTGTAAAGACTCATTCCACTTTCTGGAACTCCTCAAAAACCTATCCCTTCCTGCATCCACCCCCCATCCCTTCTCCTAGTGACGATGGACGTGACCTCACTTTACACCGTTATCAAACACGATGAGGGCTTAGAATCCTTACGACACTTCCTCACTTCCAGACCTCTCCCCCATTTACCCTCGACTGACTTTATAATCTCCCTAACTGACTTTGTCCTCAAAATAATTCCTTCCGTTTCAAAGATGACTTCTACCTGCAAGTCAGAGGAACTGCCATGGGAACCAGGATGGCTCCCTCTTTCGCGAATCTTTTTATGGCACATTTAAAAATAGTTTCCTTCACTCTTACCACTTGCTCCCCTTATTTTACACCCGTTTCATTGACGATATATTTTTCATCTGGCCCCACGGTATTCCGAACTTGACTCCTTCCTTCTGAATTTTAGAACTTTCTGCACTTCTGTTTCTTATACCCCCACAACGTTTCAGCCACCTCTATGACCTTTCTTGACATCGACATTACCCTCCAGGGCAACAACCTCATTACCTCCGTTCACTCTAAACCCCTCAAACCCACACCAGTACCTCCACTTTAATAGTTGTCACCCTCCCCACATAAAGAAATCTATCCCCAGATCCTTATCCATCCGAATCCACCGTATTTGCAACCGACTCCAGCAGAAGAACCTGCACCTCAACTCCCTCAGAACCAAGTTCCTGGAGCGTGGTTATCCGCCATCGTTACTGGAAAGAAACTGATCCCTGCGAATTTATCCGTCAACCCTCCTTCCGTCTCCACTTCCCCGGTGAATGAGTCTCCCCTCCTTGTTACTACCTTCTTCCCCGGTATACACAAACTCAAACGCATTATCAAAGATCTTTCCCCATCCTATCCTCTTCCCTTCCACGTCGACTATTTTCCCCAGCCAACCCCCTCTCATATAGACGTTCCCCAACCTTGGCAACCTCTTTTCCCACAGAGACTTGACGTCCAGGCGCGTCAACCCCCGTCTGTGGGCGCTAAGAGTTGCGAAAGGCGGGGGCCTGACCTGTCCGCTTCTCAACCCCCTTTCACACTTCACTCCATCTTCCCATAACCAGTCCTTCCCTGTTGCTAAGGACTGCTCATGTACATCCAAAAATTGTGTTTACAAATTGGACTGTACTCGTTGTGATGCGTTCTACGTAGGACTGTCCTCTAACAAGCTCAGCCTCCGTATGAACGGTCATAGAGCATCCGCTAACAACAACTCCAATTTACCTGTCGCCAAACCCAAATCCCACGGTCTGTCTTTTAACGACTGCTTCAGTGTGCAGATTCTGCGTCAGATTCCCCTGGTGATAATACCGTGACCCTTAGAGCCTCTGAGTTGCCTCTGAGAACCCTCACATCTGGTTGCTCGGGGCGCGCAGTGCACCTGGACTTAACCTTAAAAGATAATTTTTTTGTACTTTTTTTCCAGTATTCTTTATTCTCCAGTACTTATTTCTTTTTTCCTCTTTCGATATTTTGTGTATATCTATTTTGTCTTCTTCACTTACTACTTGTTTGTTTTATCTTATTTTATTTTTCTAAATTCTTATTCTTAACTAGTTTCCCATACTTACCCTTTTATTCAGTCTCATCTTTTATTTACTAAAACAACCAATGCAAGTTTTTTGTATTGTATTTATTTTTATTTATTTATTTTTTCTTCTTTTCTCTATCATTATTTTTGTTTCTTATAGTTTGTTTTTATCTTATATTGTTTTATAATTTTTCACCTACTTATAGTTTTACCCAACCAGTACTGCTTATCTGAGCTTCTGTTTATATCTTCTCCTAATTTTATACTTTAAGACCGGGTACGGTTGACAGCACTGGCGGTTGCCGGTTGGGTTACTTGCCGTTGCGCCTACAACGTGCTTGGTCTCCCATTCTCTTTCTCCTGAAGACGGATTACCCAAAAATTTGAGTCTGTAAGTGTGTTTCCCTACTTTGTGTGTTGCTCTTTGTTAATCTCGAACTCGTATTGTGTCCAGTTTGGATCGTATTTCGTTTTATCAGTGAATTTTAGTGCGTTACGGCGACCTTGAAACCTTTGTGCTTTATTCCTGCTGTTCTAACTTTTAATCTATTTATTTGTTTTATTTTATCCCTTAGCTCAGACCTTTTCCATATTTTAATAGCTTCCTGTGTTTTTCCATTCCTCTTTACTACTTTATTGTTTTATTTTACTCCTTTTATATATTGTTTATCATTACCTTACTTCTTATTTTATTTCAAAGATGAGCAGTTCTTGTTGTACTTTAATGTTATTGTTTTCCTTTGTTTTTATTGCTTTATGTTTTCCTACACTTGTTTTTAATTCACTTTACTTTTGTTCAATAACTCTGTTTTAATTGTAACCTTTATTGTTTTCAGTTGTATTGGTTGTGGATTTTATGTGAAGTTTATTGTTTTGCCTTCCATTTTTATGTATTTACCTTTATTTTATCTTTATTTTCCATTCTAATGTTTCACGCCTTTTAATTTATAAACCTCTTCTCAATTAATTTTTATTCTAACTTCCTTTGGTTTTTGGTGTCAGTTTTATCATCGTTTAGTTTTTATCTCAAAACCACACCTTTGTCTGGGTTGTAATTTAACTCTTTACTTAGTTTATGGTTATTACTACATCAGGTTTATACTTGCCTTTGTTTCTCTGAACTTATTTTACTTTTATACTTTTTTATACATTTTCACTTTCATTTTTCTTTATTTCCCAATTTTTTAAGTTGTCTATTACAACTGTCACTTGAGTCTAGCCAGTTTTACTTGTTTTCCTCTTTAAATCTTTTAAAGACATTTGTTGTTAATTTTAGACTATTTGCTAACTCCATTTGTTTTAGAAATTTAATTTTAAGTTTCTCTGTTCTTAATTTTCTCTATTTCAATTTGTAAATTTTAATATTTTTGGTTCTATTGTTCACCACCAATTTTTCATCTATCATCCCTTTAATTATTATTATTATTATTATTTATTTTTTTTTTTTTCCTTCAAGATGCAGAACCCCACATCCTTCTGGTTGGACCAAATTTATTTTCTGTCACACAAAATTGCAAGGTGCACTGTGCACATTGAGTTTCTCTCCCACTGCCTCCTCCTTAATATTCCACCGAATGGTTTAACTCTGAACCTGCCCCTTTCTGCCAACCAACCAACTGTAAATATTTAGTAAAGAATGAATAGTATGACAGAATACAGACACCTTGTTGTCTCGCACGCCTAACACTTTCAGTATAAATATTTCGTCAAAGTTTGAAAACTATGACAGAATACGGGAACATTGTTGTCTCGCATGCCTAACACATTATATATAAATATTTCGTCAAAGTTTAAAAACTATGACAGAATACAGGCGCGTTGTTGTCTCTCATGCCCTACACTTTATGTATAAATATTTCGTCAAAGTTTGAAAACTATGACAGAATACGGGCACGTGGTTGTCTTGCACGCCTAACACTTTAGGTTTAAATATTAAGTTAAAGTAAGAATGGTATGACAGAATACAGCAAGCATGTAGTCTCGCCCGACTGTCACTTTATGTATAAATATTTCGTCAAAGTTTGAAAACTATGACAGAATACGGGAACATTGTTGTCTCGCATGCCTAACACTTTATGTATAAATATTTCGTCAAAGTTTGAAAACTATGACAGAATACGGGCACATTGTTCTCTCGCATGCCTAACACTTTAGGTTTAAATATTTAGTTAAAGTAAGAATGTTATGACAGAATACAGCAAGCATGTAGTCTCGCCCGAATGTCACTTTATGTATAAATATTTCGTCAAAGTTTGAAAACTATGACAGAATACGGGAACATTGTTGTCTTGAATGCCTAATACTTTATGTATACATATTTCGTCAAAGTTTGAAAACTATGACAGAATACAGGCACGTTGTTGTCTCGCATGCCTAACACTTTATGTATAAATATTTCGTCAAAGTAAGAATAGTATGACAGAATACACTAACCTTGTTGTCTCGCACGCCTAACACGTTATGTATAAATATTTAGTAAAGAATGAATAGTATGACAGAATACAGACACCTTGTTGTCTTGCACGCCTAACACTTTCAGTATAAATATTTCTTCAAAGTTTGAAAACTATGACAGAATACGGGAACATTGTTGTCTCGCATGCCTAACACATTATATATAAATATTTCGTCAAAGTTTAAAAACTATGACAGAATACAGGCGCGTTGTTGTCTCTCATGCCCTACACTTTATGTATTCCTCCAACCTTCGTAAAGAAATCGCTATTTTTGGCTTCCAATGCTCATTAAATTTAACCCCCTCACTCTCTCCAACTACCAGAAAATTCGGAGTTCCCTTTTTTCATAAGTTAACCTCAACTCTTAATCTTTTACTAAAAATTTCTTCCTCCCACCTTCCCTTGTTCTTCAACACATGAAAGTGCCGAAAACTTACTCTCAATCAAGAAAGTCCTCCTTGATCAAACTTTCCAATCTCTGCCGCAGCTATCTGGACCTGGGCCTTGGCCTTCCCCTTATAATACCCAACCTCACCAACAACTGCACTCCACTATTTCCCACCTGCCCCATCGCCACCCCAGTCCCCACCAAAAGTCCCTTGGGTTTGATTCCTACTCCTGAACCCACCTTACCCAACTCTCCTCATTCACCCAATCTTCCCCTCAAACTTACTCCCTACTCCACAACTGAACCTTTTTGAAAATCTCCCCCTGTCACTAACTTAACTCCAGTCCCAAACCCACAACGACCTCCTCTGAACAGTTCACCCGTTTCCACAGCCACTGGTTCTTCTCCCTACAACTCCAACATTTTCTGTAATTGTCCTCCCACTGCCTCACTGTCGATGAAAGGAACTTACTTGCTAAAGGTCTCTTTTCTGTCCCACCCCTAAGGTCCAACGGGTTTAAGCTCCTGGAGGATGTGCAGATGTTTTGCAGATCCTCCGATGGCGGCAATTCTGGAAATCCTCCGTCCATTCGAATCTTGCCGCAAGCTCTACTCCCAGAGTTACCCACCGTAAGTTTAAACCTCTTTTCCACTAATGAGCCTCCACCCCTTCTAGCCTCTCATCCGTTAGAGCAATTCATTTCCCAACTTCTCAACAGGGTTTCTAACCCTTCTTTCCTTGATAGCCTTAGACCCCCTGACAACCTATCCCCCTCCGACGAAGGGCTATTAATAACTTGTTAATAATAGTAATCTGTTAATTATGCCAGCTGACAAGGGTCCACGGTTGTACTCATGGATCGTGATCATTATGAAAGCGAAGCACTGAGGCAGCTGCGAGACCCATTGTTCTACCAACCTCTCTCCTCCGATCCCCACCTAATTTTCACAAGAATTGGTCACCCTGCTCCGTTCCTATTCCAATTCAGAGGGTCTCACTGATGAAGACCTTAAGCTCCTTATCCCCAATACTCCCCGATGTCCCATATTCTACATCCTCCCCAAAATACACAAACCTTATCACATGCCCGACAATCCACCTCCTGGAAGACCTATTGTTTCATCCTATAAATGTCTTACTGAAAGGATTTCAGCCTTCGTAGACTCAGTTCTACAACCTTTAGTAAGACTCCAACCCTCCTACTGTAAAGACTCATTCCACTTTCTGGAACTCCTCAAAAACCTATCCCTTCCTGCATCCACCCCCCATCCCATTCTCCTAGTGACGATGGACGTGACCTCACTTTACACCGTTATCAAACACGATGAGGGCTTAGAATCCTTACGACACTTCCTCACTTCCAGACCTCTCCCCCATTTACCCTCGACTGACTTTATAATCTCCCTAACTGACTTTGTCCTCAAACATAATTCCTTCCGTTTCAAAGATGACTTCTACCTGCAAGTCAGAGGAACTGCCATGGGAACCAGGATGGCTCCCTCTTTCGCGAATCTTTTTATGGCACATTTAGAAAATAGTTTCCTTCACTCTTACCACTTGCTCCCCTTATTTTACACCCGTTTCATTGACGATATATTTTTCATCGGCCCCACGGTAGTTCCGAACTTGACTCCTTCCTTCTGAATTTTAGAACTTTCTGCACTTCTGTTTCTTATACCCACAACGTTTCAGCCACCTCTATGACCTTTCTTGACATCGACATTACCCTCCAGGGGCAACAACCTCATTACCTCCTTCACTCTAAACCCTCAAACCCACACCAGTACCTCCACTTTAATAGTTGTCACCCTCCCCACATAAAGAAATCTATCCCCAGATCCTTATCCATCCGAATCCACCGTATTTGCAACCGACTCCAGCAGAAGAACCTGCACCTCAACTCCCTCAGAACCAAGTTCCTGGAGCGTGGTTATCCGCCATCGACTGGAAGAAGACTGATCCCTGCGAATTTATCCGTCAACCCCTCCTTCCGTCTCCACTTCGCCGGTGAATGAGTCTCCCCTCCTTGTTACTACCTTCTTCCCCGTATACACAAACTCAAACGCATATCAAAGATCTGTTCCCCATCCTATCCTCTTCTCCTTCCACGTCGACTATTTTCCCCAGCCAACCCCGCCTCTCATATAGACGTTCCCCCAACCTTGGCAACCTCTTTTCCCACAGAGACTTGACGTCCAGGCGCGTCAACCACCCTCTGTGGCGCTAAGAGTTGCGAAAGGCGGGGGGCCACCTGTCCCTTCTCAACCCCCTTTCACACTTCACTCCATCTTCCCATACCCAGTCCTTCCTGTTGCTAAGGACTGCTCATGTACATCCAAAAATTGTGTTTACAAATTGGACTGTACTCGTTGTGATGCGTTCTACGTAGGACTGTCCTCTAACAAGCTCAGCCTCCGTATGAACGGTATAGAGCATCCGCTAACAACAACTCCAATTTACCTGTCGCCATACACGCCAAACCCACGGTCTGTCTTTTAACGACTGCTTCAGTGTGCAGATTCTGCGTCAGATTCCCCCTGGTGAAATACCGTGACCCTTAGAGCCTCTGAGTTGCCTCTGAGAACCCTCACATCTGGTTGCTCGGGGCGCGCAGTGCACCTGGACTTAACCTTAAAAGATAATTTTTTTGTACTTTTTTTCCAGTATTCTTTATTCTCCAGTACTTATTCTTTTTTCCTCTTTCGTATATTTTGTGTATATCTATTTTGTCTTCTTCACTTACTACTTGTTTGTTTTATCTTATTTTATTTTTCTAAATTCTTATTCTTAACTAGTTTCCCATACTTACCCTTTTTATTCAGTCTCTATCTTTTATTTACTAAAACAACCAATGCAAGTTTTTTGTATTGTATTTATTTTTATTTATTTATTTATTTTTTCTTCTTTTCTCTATCATTATTTTTGTTTCTTATAGTTTGTTTTTATCTTATATTGTTTATAATTTTTCACCTACTTATAGTTTTACCCAACCAGTACTGCTTATCTGAGCTTCTGTTTATATCTTCTCCTAATTTTATACTTTAAGACCGGTACGGTTGACAGCACTGGCGGTTGCCGGGTTGGTTACTTGCCGTTGCGCCTACAACGTGCTTGGTCTCCCATTCTCTTTTCTCCTGAAGACGGATTACCCGAAAATTTGAGTCTGTAAGTGTGTTTCCCTACTTTGTGTGTTGCTCTTTGTTAATCTCGAACTCGTATTGTGTCCAGTTTGGATCGTATTTCGTTTTATCAGTGAAATATATATATATATATATATATATAATATATATATATATATATCAATGATCAAACCACAATAAGAAATGGAAAAACAAGACTAAGATCTTTCAACCGTAACAAGCGGTCTTCGTCAGTCAAAAACCCAACTGTGGTTTTCTTATTGTGGTTTGATCATTGATTGTTATTTCACGTGTTTATGTGAAAGCTTTATATATATATATATATATATAAAAGATTTCACATAAACACGTGAAACAACAATCAATGATCAAACCACACCAGATCAACTCCTCACCAGATGTTTTCTGCATCTAGTGTTCAGTTGGGTTTTTGACTCTGACGAAGACCGCTTGTTACGGTTGAAAGATCTTAGTCTTGTTTTCCCATTTCTTATTGTGGTTTGATCATATATATATATATAATAATATATAATATATATAATATATATATATACAAATTGATATATATTATATATATATATCAATCAATCAATATATCAATCAATATCATCAATATATATACATATATATATATACCAATTAGATGAAACGATTCTTCAAACTGAATAAACTATAATTTGCAAAAGAACACAATAAATGAAATCACTGAACCTCACTAATATTCTTCTTTGGCCTCGTAATCAGGAACAAGATTGTAGTGAGTTTTAGTGATTTTATTTGCGTAAGTTCTTTTATAAATTCTAGTTTTGTTTCTATTCCACGGTCGATACTTTTATCAATATATATAATATATATATATAATGAGCAAGACAAAATTGAATAAGACGAAAGATGAACTATGGATTTACGTATTACAATCTAGTTTTGTGTCATACTGATAAGAATTTACAGAGATTTAAATTTGTTTACCTGGGAAGTCTATTGTGTATCCTTGTTTTTCATGTGCCTATCCTTGTTTCACATGAAAAACAAGGATACACAATAGACATCCCAGGTAAACAAATTTAAATCTCTGTAAATTCTTATCAATATAACACAAAACTAGATTGGAATACGTAAATCCATAGTTCATCTTTGTCTTACATATCAGCAAACAATAGACCTAATGTAGTCGTAATATTTGTTCTCAATGTATTAATGTTTTAGCCCTGAGGAGGACATAAATATATGTCGAAACGTTGGCAAAGAAGCGTTTTTAATATCCTGACCAAAGCCTCAAAAAAATCTCAAAACCTGTGAATAAAGAGTGGTCAAGAAACAAACAGAATGATGTATATATATATATATATATATATAAAGTAAATGTAAATCTGATTTGTGGACAGTGCTTTAGTTTAAAAAACAAACTTTAAAATGCAACATATATATACATAAATCAATGATCAAAACCCAACTAAAACACTAGATGCAGAAACATCTTGGTGAGAGGTTGAGATGAGTGGGAGAAGAGTGGTATTTTAAAAGGGTGTAAAGAACAGAAACGGACAAATGTCCAGTGAGGGATGTTTGGGGAAACAAAGGAGTACAGTAAGAGAGAGTAAAAAACTATCCACTAGCTGTCAACCCTCTTAGAAGAGGCTATTGCCCTCGTAACGAAAGTATCAAGTTTGAAGAGCCCGTTACTAATGTTTATAATATTTGATCTATTAAATTTAATCAGAGAGGATTCGATAATATTTCTTAAGAACATCGATTTTCATAGGTAATACATTTAGCTCCTGTCCAATCAATACAATGTTTTTCATTATTTATATTCAAGAATAAGGCGCTACTTTTTCCTGTCTACGTACATTGTATTGATGTTGTTTTAGATGTATGTTTAAAGATTTAACAGTTTGACCAACATAAATTTTATGGCAATTTTTGCATGGAATTTTATAAATACCACCGGACTCCAGTTCTATGGGTTCTCCCTAGACTTGTTCGAAAAACTTGATTTTAATATAATGTTTTCTAATCCTTTTAGGGGGCAACATTATAACATATATAACACTTTCGCATTTTATCTCCGCAATATAGCAAACTTTGTTCAGTCAACATGTTTCAGCTGCTCACCAGTCATCATCAGGACATGAATGGGTCCTGATGTATTTATAAAAATTAATGATAGATAATTTTGGAGATTAGTGACCTAACTAGTACCATCCATTGGTCTGAAAGTCTACCTGGGACAGTCCAAGTTAAGCTAGTGTTGTTTAAAGTGATTTAACCTTCTACTACAATTTTCCCAATTAAATATTTATGTATAGTTATAGTTCAAAATTCTTTTTTATAAAGATTTCTATGATTTTTAAATGACAGCCATCATCTTTTGTCTTCATTATTGTGCATGTTAGAGGCATTTCTTGCGTTAATTTCGTGTTATGATTTTTAGATCCTCCAGCTGTTAAATGTATTGTTTGTCTCCTACATAGATAAAAAGAATATCATCAAAATATGGTCATATCTATAACAACTGCTCCTAAAATTGACAATAGGAAGGGAGTAAATAGATAACACAAACATACAGTCTATAATTTTGAAATAAACCGTCATCAGGAGAGAAAAGATAGGGACGCCAAACTCACTTAAAAAAGCAACGGCCTCCAATAAAAAGACTGTAAGTGCGTGTCATCTATTTATTTTTTTAAAATAAATCAAAAAAAGAAGGAATAATCAACGACTGAGGTTAAGCCCAGGAGCAGATCTACCCCACAAAAGACGAACAAGAGCTTCAGACGCTCCTGGGCTTGACCTCAATCGTATCGTATAGCTGAAACGTATATATATATATATATATAAAGATTTCACATAAACACGTGAAATAACAATCAATGATTAAACCACAATAAGAAATGGGAAAACAAGACTAAGATCTTTCAACCGTAACAAGCGGCCTTCGTCAGAGTCAAAAACCCAACTGAGTTTTTGGGTTTTTGACTCTGACGAAGACCGCTTGTTACGGTTGAAAGATCTTAGTCTTGTTTTCCCATTTCTTATTGTGGTTTGATAATTGATATATATATATATATATATATATATATTATATGCAGAAAAATCACAATAAATAAACATGTCGTGCAATCAATGAAGCTTAAACCACAATGAAAAAATGAAAACAATATAAATAAATGATCTGAGGCCTTTAAATATATGTCATCGGAGAACAAAAAAAGTAAAACTGAAAAACTAACATAAAAGTGATATATATATATATATATAAAAAGATTTCACATAAACACGTGAAACAACAATCAATGATCAAACCACAATAAGAAAAGGGAAAACAAGACTAAGATCTTTCAACCGTAACAAGCGGTTTTCGTCAGAGTCAAAAACCCAACTTAACACTAGATTATATATATAATATATATATATATATATATATAATATATCTGAGAGCTTCAGCAGAAGCTCTTATTAGTCTTTTGGGGGGTAGATCTACTCCTCGGCTTAATCTTAATCGTTGATTATTCCTTTTTTTTATTTATTTTAATTTAATTTTGTTTACTTACTTATTTTTATTTTTGTTTGGGTTTTTTTTTACTTGTGCTAACAGTTTTTTTTTTTGTTATAATTTATTTTACTTTATCTATCCTTGCCTCCTATCCCTCCCTAAGTGGGCTACACTGTTTGAGTGTTTCTTCAAGACCACCGGCCAGTCGTGGTCCGCCTGTGAAGTGACTCGTTTCTATCCTCCTGATGACGAGGCCATCGAAATATAGTAATGAGTTTCTGTTTCTTTTCTGTGTGTTCTTTATGTTACAAACACACACACACACACACACCACGCACGCACGCACACACACTAGCATACACACACAAACACACATATAACATATTACAACAAATCGAATGAGGAGTGAATTTTTAGACAACTAACATAAAACTACGTTAATAACTTGAAGTCAAACTACTTGAAGTAGTTTATTTAGTTCGTGGAATCGTTTCATTTAATTGGTATATATATATATATATATATATATATATAAAATATTGAAGTATTTAATTCTATTAAAATTCACTCCAAAAAATAGATATACGTTTCATAATAACTTTTTCCGTGGAAAGTAGAAAGTATTAGCGCCAGTTTCCAATTGCTGTCACGATTTCGCTTCAGAGCTATGAACTAGACTGTAAAGTTTGGACAAGTTTGCAAGAGTCAAGATGAAGGAAAGTCCGAAATCTGAGCAAAACTTTCAGCTGCTTTTATCCCAACATGAAGCATCTCTATATCTCTTTTCAGTCATTTATTGGTTAATTTACAGTCCTAGAGTGTTAAGTACGCCATCAGCTATTGTTTTTAGAAAAAAAAAACAAATTTTATTAGAAATTAATCATAATATAATATATTATTTTTTTTTAGAAATTAATTATTTAACATCTAATATGAACTAAGCAGTTGTTAAATAAGGATTTATATAAACTCAATCCACAAGAAATCTAATATGGTCCCTAATCAACTTAGTAGAAGTAATTTTATTAGCAAATGCATAAATAATCAATTTGCTGTCTTCAAAACTATACACTTCTTAATTAGTGACGTCTCCCAGATTGAACACACTTTCTCAAATTATAACTGAAGTTAATACTATGACGAAATGATTGATATTTACTAGAGGAAATTTAAATAAATTGTGTCAAGGAATTAAAAGAGGTAACATCAAACATTTGGGAGTTTGATTCAAATATACAAAAATAATAGAATCTAGATTTCTTTTAGTATATATACTAACTTATAAACAGCAATAACAAATTCAGAAAAGAAATATCTATCATTTTACTAAATAACTACCTCTCCATAAGGTCTTTTGAACAATTGAGACTCTGACGAGGACCAGTTATTTTGGTGTAAAGATCTTATTCATTTTTCTATCTGTCATCTTGTGTTTTATACATTGATTTCATTTAAGTGTGTTTATTTTTAAATAAATTAAAAAAAGTGATAACAACGTTAAACTACAGTAAGAAATTCAAATTTACTTCGAATTTTCAACCACATAATTGTTATTAAAGTAACATTAATTTATGTTCTCTCTGTCTCACTCTCTCTATTTCACACACATACAAACACACACACACACACACAACACAACACACACATACATATACATAAATAATGTAACTATTTTTAAAAATTTGGATCTGTTATCCTGAAATAAAAGAGGTAACATCTTTTTAATTTAATAGTGATCCTTCTTAAACTGCTTCATTTTAGAAGATAACATTTATTATATTTTTTTATTTGTAAATTGAGAACATATTAAAGACAAATTTTCAACTCTTTCTATGATAGGAGATTCCATTATGCGTAATAATGCAGGTGAGACCTGTAGAATATTGAAAACAAAGTAATGACAGATTCACCGTTATAATAAAGGTTCAGACACACGTACATACATTAACAAACACACACACACACACACACACACACATACACATACACGCACACAAACACACACAAAACATATTACAACAAATCGACAGAGGAGTGAATTTTTAGACAACTAACATGAAACTACGTTAATAACTTGATGTCAATTGCTTCCATATTTAATAAAATATACTATCTACAGTAGTAATAAATTAATTCCTCAATGAATGGTAATTTCTTAAAATTACAAAATATTTCAATAAATATCATTATTTTAGTCCACTAAAAAAAAAAGCATAATACTTTTTGAGCACGAAAGTTTCTAATTTGTGACACTGCAGTAATGCCCAACTGCATTGCTGCATTATCGACATTCGGAAACTACAGAGATAAACTTATCTATGGCACTATCATTTTGTAAATAGTCCATTATTCTTGGATGAGGGCTTACGTATTCAGAACTGGTATATTTACTATCACTTCGTGAATAGAATTCAGGACGACTTTTTTCTATAACACTTTGCATAAGTTTATAGATTTGTTTGTAGTTTTAGTGTCAATTAGTTATATTAACATAGGAGGTAACATAATTTATTGAGAGAAGTTTCATAACAGTTTTTACCATCGTTAATGACGTTTTGTTGATTTTCAACCATCAGGTGAAATTTAGTGGAATTAGGGAAGCACAGACGAGTCATGTCACACAATACATTTTATGATAAATAAAATATAGTCATCGGAATTCAACAATAACAGTCTCTACATATCATAAAAAATATTTTAATTTTGAGATGTCTGACACTCCACCTGTCATTCAGAGTAATTAAAACATACACACACACACACACACACACACACACATGTATACATATATATATATATATATATAATATAATATATAATATAACGAAGGAAACACACAGAAAGACACAGACATAACTCACATCGATATTTCGACCATCGTCGTCATCAGGAGGTGTGAAGAGCGAAGAGCGAAGAGTCCCGCAGGAAGGCAGGGCAAGTCGCCGCCTGCCTTCCTGCGGGACTCTTCGCTCTTCACACCTCCTGATGACGACGATGGTCAAATATCGATGCGAGTTATGTCTGTGTCTTTCTGTGTGTTTCCTTCGTTTTGAATTTATTTTATTTAAAAAAGTCCGCTGGACCGTTTCTTTTAATTGTTATATATATATATATATATATATATATACGAGTTCAGTTCGAGATTAACAAAGAGCAACACACAAAGTAGGGAAACACACTTACAGACTCAAATTTTCGGGTAATCCGTCTTCAGGAGAAAAGAGAATGGGAGACCAAGCACGTTGTAGACGCAACGGCAAGTAACCAACCCGGCAACCGCCAGTGCTGTTAACCGTACCCGGTCTTAAAGTATAGAATTAAGAGAAGATATAAACAGAAATTCAGATAAGCAGTACTGGTTGGGTAAAACTATAAATAGGTGAAAAATTATAAGCAATATAAGATAAAAACAAACTATAAAAATCAAAAATAATGATAGATTAAAGAAGAAAAAAATAAATAAATAAAAATAAATACAATATATAAAAAACTTGCATTGGTTGTTTTAGTAAATAAAAGGTAGAGACTGAATAAAAGGGTATGTATGGGAAACTAATTAAGAATAAGAATTTAGAAAAATAAAATAGGATAAAACAAACTAGTAGTAAGTGAAGAAGACAAAATAAATATAAACAAAATATACGAAAGAGGAAAAAAGAAATAAGTACTAGAGAATAAAGAATACTGGACAATAAATACACAAAAATAAGAATTAAAAAAAGAAAGAAAAAAAAATTATCTTTTAAGGTTAAGCCCGGCGTGCTTGGTTGACCATTTTCTTTTCTCCTGAAGAAGGAACATCCAAAAATTTGAGTTTGTAAGTGTGTCTCTTTCTCTGTGTGTTACTTTTCTTCGTTTTTGGGCTGATATATATATATCAAGTCTAAACCACAAAAAAAACGGAAAAACTCTACTCCAAATAGTATTTCCTAAATATACTCTAAATTGTGTTTCCAACATTTCAGTAAAATTTGACTATTTTCTAATTAAAAAAAATAGCTAAATTAAAAAAAATTAATAACAAATACTATTACAATTCAAATTACTAACTGCATTGAAACAATAGAGAATTAATTACATTGACTATGCCTTGTAGGTTACAGAGACTAGAACAGCTCTAACTGCTTTGGACTCAATGTAATTAATTCTCTATTGTTTCAATGTAATTAGTAATTCCAATTTTTATTTATTGCTAGTTCTTTTATTGAAATATTTAAATATTAATCTGTAATATTCTTGAAGATCCACAAAGTTGACTGAAATGTTGGAATTCAATTTAGAGTTTATATGTAAGTAATAGTGTTTTTAACATAGATTAGGATAATGGAACTAAGTGATAAATCGTTTACATTATTATCCCTGGTACCCGCTAGGAATAGGAATGGTATAGATGGAAAAATAACTTTAGGAAATGGAAAAACTGCATGCTGGTTCGATGATGATAGGCATATTATTCAATGAAACATGTTTGGATAAGGTCTGTTCCCGAATATATATATATATATAACTTTTTGGTTGAAAATACGATCCAAAACGGACAAATATAGTTCAATATAGAAAAAGAAACATAAAGAAATCAAAAGAACACACTTACAGTCTCTAATTTTTGGTTTGAACCGTCTTCAGGAGAGATAAGAGAGGGAAACCAAGCGCACTGCTTCAGAGACGGTTGGAGACCGTCTCTGAACCATATATATATATATAGTTCAATATAGACAAAGAAACATAGAGAAATGAAAAGAACACACTTACAGTCTCTAATTTTCGGTTTGAACCGTCTTCAGGAGAGGTTCATTTTCTGTGAACGGGCGCGCATGCGGCAACACTGTTGGTCTCCAACCGTCTCTGATCCAGTGCGCTTGGTTTCCCTCTCTTATCTCTCCTGAAGACGGTTCAAACCGAAAATTAGAGACTGTAAGTGTGTTCTTCTGATTTCTCTATGTTTCTTTGTTTATATTGAACTATATATATATGTGTGTGTATGTGTGTGTTTTTATCATGAAACAGAGATGTACATAAGAACAGTACTACGAGTTGAATGACGATTCAATTGGACTTTCTCCAATTTAAATTATCTACCATTATATTATTGGAAGATAATCTTCCATTTAATGTGGAAGATTAAATACTTAGCTAAGAACATAAGTTTTTTTTTGGGAGCTCAGTTTGAAAAACATTGTGTTAGAGTTTTTAACTTCTGTTTTAGTTTAATTTGAAATAGTGTTGACCACAACACTCGTAACGTTATAATGAATGTAATTATTCAGTCAGAAATGGTGAGTGCCACACCCTCGTCCATCTAAAAGAGTAATTTAAAACGAAACATTTAATTAATCTTTTTCAATTTATTATATTAGTTTCTATAGTTCCTTATGGTTTCTGTAATTAATAGTTAAAAGATAATTACATACAGTTATAGTTTTATCTATTATAAAAACCATCCTGATTTTCTATAAACTTAATTTTTTTTCTAATGTATTTTTGAATTATATATTTCTTAATAAGTTGGCATGTTATTTACTTGTAGAGACTAACAGACTCCAATTTTTAAAAATAGTTACTTTATTATTTATGTATATGTATGTGTGTGTGTGTGTGTGTGTGTGTGTGTTTGTATGTGTGTGAAATAGAGAGAGTGAGACAGAGAGAACATAAATTAATGTTACTTTAATAAAAACCAATTATGTGGTTGAAAATTCGAAGTAAAATTTGAATTTCTTACTGTAGTTTAAACGTTGTTATCACATTTTTTTACATTTATTTAAAAATAAACACACTAAATGAAAATCAATGTATAAAACACAAGATGACAGATAGAAAAATGAATAAGATCTTTACACCAAAATAACTGGTCCTCGTCAGAGTCTCAATTGTTCAAAAGACCTTATGGAGAGGTAGTTATTTTAGTAAAATGATAGATATTTCTTTTCTGAATTTGTTATTGCTGTTTATAAGTTAGTATATATACTAAAAGAACATCTAGATTCTATTATTTTTGTATATTTGAATCAAACTCCCAAATGTTAATGTTTCGGTTTTTAATTATAACCTTTTCTAAGATGCCAACAAAACAGGAAAACAAGAACAAAAACCCAATTACAAATCTACACAAAAATGAATTTTTACATTGTATGAAGAGATGCAAACATTAGATCAATCTCAGGTAGCACTAACAGAAGCAATATTAACAAGGAAACATACAAAAAGTTTCAAATTTTAACGGTAATATATTTGTTAGAAAATTATATTTAAAAGAGCCATTACATAGTCTACGTATTATTAACCTGAATAAATATTATCTAAATTTGATATATCTCATCTCTTGATAATTGAAAATTGATTCCATTTAATATGATTTTCCAATGCTCTTGTCCTTTTTTATTTACCTCTTTATCTAGAATAATCCGATTTGCTCTATTGTAACATTCCTAGGAAATCTGACTCATGAAAGTTTCTAAATATATAAGAAACTATATCATAATAAATATGAATTATGAACTCTCAGTTATATCATAATAAATAATGAATGAAATATAAAAATTTCATTAAAATTCTAATAAGCCCTATCTATCCAAGCATTAAATAATAATGTAACTATGGTTTCTCTCGATGTTTGATCACTTTTTAGTAACATTTCGTTACATCTAGCGTTCAACTTATGAAAGAAGCAGTGTGTTAAGGTTAGACCATACTCTGTTAATGTCCAAGAATCTTTTACTTTCGCTACTAGACCTTATTTGTGATAAGAGACATTTAAGATAAGATAAGATAAAGATAAGAGACATCACACTTCTGATGGATTTGTACACTTCAAATCACCAAAGGTATCTCCAATATTACCAGTTCTTGCCAAAATAGTTATCCATGAGTTATTAGAACACTACATTAACAAACCAATGACTGAAGTCACATCATTCAAAAGACAACCAATCAGTGTAGCCAACTTACGAAGATAAGGGAGATAAGGATAAAAAAATAAATTTTAATAAAAAAATAATAAATATATATACAGATAGGTAAAGAAATATATCTTATAAAGGAAAATTAATATAAACGAAGTTTAAGAAAAAATGACTAAGGAACAAAAAGTTTTATTGAAAATACTAAATAATAATCATTAAGGATTGAGGTTGAGCCCAGGAGACAAATAACAGCTTCTTCTGACTATTCAAATGAAGGTATTCCTATTATAGTAACTACATATAAATCGTTGTGATATTTTACCGTCGCCAGTATTTTACCATAAGCAATATTTCTCGAAGAATCATAAATCTGCATCCGATAAACTTTTTTCCCTATGCCACAACTCCATCCACAAGGAAAAAAAAGTTTAGTTGCTATAGAATTACGTTGGTTAACCCCAAGGGAAAAATTTGTTTTCTCAACTCTCTATAGTATAGAAAGTTGATAATAAGAATGGAAAGGTTAGAGACACTGGAGATCTCCAAACGTTGCTTCGCCAATGCGCTTGGTGTCCTTATCTCTTCTCTCCTGATGACGATTCATCAAAAAATTAGAGACTGTAAGTGTTTTTCTATTTACTGTTTTCTAACACTGAAATGTTTGTTGTCTTTTGTGCATCCTTTTCTTGATGATAATATATGCTTATATATATATAGTTACTAGCCGTTGCGTCTCCAACTAATTTCATCCCTTTTTCAACACAAATTTTATAAAATAGAAAAAAAAGTTTTAAATAGATGTTATTAAGTTGCTTTTCACTTAATAGAAACCTTATATAGGAAATATAATTTTCGATAAATATTTTCATTTAAAATTCTGTTTATATCGTTATTAGGATGAAAAAGTGTTGTTGATACATTAACTAGACTCTCCGTATCTAATAGAAGGTATATAAAGGTGATGTTTACGGAGTCACTGAAACAGGAAGCAATGTGTTTTCGCACAAAATTAAGGGAACAGAAGCCCGAAGTAATATCTTCTTTATGACTTCCCTAACAGGCTGAAGCGCCTACCGGGCAAACAGAGGGGAAAATAAGTAGCACGAGACGCGGACAACTTCTTTATTTAAATTTCAAACAAGCCTTATAAAGAAAGTTGTCATCATTATCATTTTCGTCTAATTAATGTTTCCTAGAAAACATTTGAACACCATTAATTATATATATTTTATAATTATTTACAACACTGATAGGATATATTCTTAGTGGAACAGACGTTGAGATTCAATAATGACATCAAGTTTAATTATTGATAATAACTTGAATTATTGCTATGAACAAAGAAAAGAAGATACCAGTGTCATAGAGGTTAGTACAACTTGAGTAAACCAAGGATCGTGCAGTTCATACAGATGTTGGGGTCATATGTTAAAATCAGTCCCATCTTCAAAAGTTTCTGTTCCAAATCGTTTTCATTGACGGTTCATAAACACTCATAGTAGCTTGTGCTAAATTTTATTTCACAAAAAAAATATTTTATTTATAGAACACAATAAAGATTTTTTAAATAACTGGAACAAATCAGAAGTATCAAATATCATAACTAAATTTAAACAAAAACCTGATATTGTGGAAAATCCAGTCGGCTTATTAAAGATAAAACTAAAACGATATAAAGAATAAAAAATCTGGAGTGGCCTACACTTTAGATAATATACTATCTATATTTGATTATATATTTATTTGATATTTGATAATAATCCGTTTGATAATATATTATAAAACTTCTTTGGTATATGATATATAATATCCCATTTAGGTATAATATAAACTTCTAAATGAGAGAAGTTTATTAGTCATTCATTCTTGGAGATAGTACAGATAGTGATTGACCCATTTATAAATATATACGCTTTTTGCGTACATCACAGCATGATGCATATAATATCATTAGTATAACAACTGCAGTAATAACATTTTTGAAAAACGAAAAGGTCGATTTCGTACTGGGGAACATGGCTTTTGTTCCAATAGCCATTGGATCACTTACATAGTTTATCTGACCTTCTTCTATATGGAAGATTTAAGAAAGTTTTCAATTTACTTCAAAATTATACTTAAAATTTTCAAAATATTTTGTCTAAAAAATGTCAACAAGAAAAAATCTGGAGTGGCCTACACTCAACTTTACTATAGGTAAAGATAATATTATACATCTTGGCTATATAATATATAATGTTTCATTTAGGGATAATATAAACTTCTAAATAGGAAATGTTTATTGGTCTTTCATTCCTGGAGGTAGTACACATAGTAATTGATCCAATTATCAATATATTTTTTATATTATTTTTGTATATCACACCACTAATGCGTATAATAATAGTGGAACATTTAAAAGTCAATAACATTTTTGCAAAGCCAAAATGAAGATATCGTGTTACGAAATAATCTCCTACAGGAGAACATAACTTTTGTTCAATAGCCAGTGGAACTATCTCTTACATAGTTTATCTGACCTCCTTCTACAATGAAGATTTAAGACAATGTTTCCAGTTTAAAAAATCTGGAGTGGCCTACATTCAACTTTACTATAAGTAAACTTAATATCATACTTCTTGAGTATATAATATATATTGTCCCATTTAGGGACAAATATTGTCCCATTATATCTAATATCTTCATATTAGATATAATATGAATATCTAAATGGGAGATGTTAATTAGTCTTTCATTCCTGGAAAACGTACAGTACTGATTCACTTAAAAATATATATATATGCGTATTTTTGTATGTCACTTAACTGATACATATAATATCATTAGTATAACTACAATAGTAATATCATTATTGAAAAGCAAAAAGCTCGATTTCGTGTTACTAAATATCTTACAGTAGAACATGGCTTTTGTTTCAATAGACAGCGGATGGATGGATCTCTTACATAGTTTACCTGACCTCCTTCTACATTGAATATTGAAGACAAATTTTCCCATTTAAAACTTGAAAATATTCCTATTTTCTCTGATTAATTAGCCAGAGGAAAAATAACTAAGGACATTAAATTGAAAGAAATTTAAAGAAGAATAAACAGAGAAGAATAACTGAGATTTGCCAGTTGAGATTTGACTCTGACGAAGTCCGCTTGTTACGGTTGAAAGACCTTCCTCTCTTTTCCCTGTTCTTAGTATGGTTTGGACGATGATTTTTATTTCACAATAAACACGTATTTTCTTCCTGAACTCCATTGTTACCCTTACTTCTCATCTCAGTAAGTCTGTTCTCTTTCCTGCACTTTACACCCTGCTCTTTCTTGCCTCCCACTCTTCTCAACTCCACACCAAATATTTCTATACCACTTGTTTCAGTATCATTTTGACTCTGACGAAGACCGTTTGTTTTGGTTGAAAGATCTTAGGCATATTTCTGATTTCATTCTGTGGTTTAGATGTTGATAGATATATAAGCAAACAAATTATAATAACACGCAATACACTTCGTAGCTTGAATATGTATATAGTTGAGCGTATGTTTAACTGTCACAGTAAAATGTTAGAAATATATTTTTACGTAACAAATAATAGTAAAAATAAATAATAAAATATTTTTGTAGCATAAATTTTACAAAATTGAATAGGATCGTTTATATCTCTACTTCGTTTTAACACCGTTCACATAAACACTTTTCGTCCATACCATATTAACAATAATCTTTCATAATCACTAAATATTTTTTGACTACCTATTTACTGGTTAATTGTGCAGTTCTACTGAAATGGAAAAAAATCAATAAATGATTAAGTAGTTTTTCTTTGGTCTTGTTTCGTTAATTGAATTGGATTCAATCCCTGTGTTGCAGATACGTGACCCGTGCTAAGATGGTAGAATCTGACCAAGGAGATCTCTACATTGTTGGATCTTTTAAGAAAACCGTCCCAGATCCCGACTTCAAGGTTAGTTCTTGAACCCTTTCAGAAATACAGCCTCTGTTTAAACAACCTTCCTAATTCTTTTAAAAATAATTCACTTTACCAATAGCTATCTAAATAACGAGAGCGTTTCATTGCATGTACCAACAGTTATAATATGTCTACATCATTATCTCTTTGCAAATTTCGTTTATAAGTTATATATATACATAGATAGATAGATAGATAAATATCGACCGTGAAATAAAAATAAAATTAAAGTTTATCAGAACTCGGTCAGTTCTTCAGGTTAAAATTAATGCATGCATTTTGTCATTACTACAGAGGTTAGTATTATCAATATTAAACATATAATATACCGTCTTACCTCATACATTGCTGCTGTAGCTCTCGGACCGGTTTCGGGTGTCACCCAACTGATCTAACGAATCCTAAGATCAGTTCTTGTTGAAGATGGATGACACCCGAAACCGGTCTGAGAGCTACAGCAGCAATGTATGAGGTAAGACGGTATATTATATGTTTAATATTCAAATTAATGTATCATAATAACTCTCATTAAGGCAATGAGAGTTTAATTTGAACCTGAAAAACGGGCCGAGTCCTGATAAACATTAATTTTATATATATATATATATATATATAATCAAGATTTCACAATAAACACGAGAAACAACAATCAATGATCAAACGACAATAAGAAAAGAAAAAACAAAGAGTTGGGTTTTTGACTCTGGCTGTACGATTGAAAGATCTTAGTCTTTTTTTTTCCTCTTTTCTTATTGGTTGGAACATATATATATATATATATATATATATGTATGTATGTATGTATGTATATTAAATTGAGAAGTGATCCACACGGACTATAAAGGTTTAAATTTAATATTTTGAATTGGTTTCGTCTTCGAGAGACTTCTAGAAGAGAGGAAAAACACCAGTTCGTAATATTGAAGTTTAGTAAGTGTGTATTTATCTTTTTTCTGTGTTCGTGTTTTGTGTAATGTAAAGTGTATATATATATATATATATATAATATATGCATGATCGGCTATCCATGATTGAGTATACACGACAAAATACTCAGTCGTGAATAACCAATTATGAATAAAATAATTGCTAATATCAAAGTACTGAAATTTATATATACAAAATTATCACATAAAACATAATATAATATCATGTTATTTTTGAAAGTACTCTCATTTTCAATCTTAAAAATTTTTTTAAGCATAGAATTTTTTTTTGAAATTACTATAGCTTCTCCACTACTCATTCTTAAAGTTCAAAGATGGGTTTCTTGAGAATTTTTGGTCTAAATAAGTAACACTCCTGCTTATACACCGACGTTTCGCCAAAAATTGTTTGGCATTTTGAAGGTTAAAATCAAGTATATTGATGACATAAGTAGAGAAAATAAATATAACAACGCAATATCGTCAATAAATTTTTTTGAAAGTGCCAAACAATTTTTGGCAAAACGTCGGCGAATAAGCAGGAGTGTTATTCCTTTAGACTAAAAATCATCAAAAACAAATTTTTGATTTTTTTTTTAAGTTTTAACCTTATTAATCTAATAGTGTTATGGTGATGACGTTTTCCAGCTGTGTCTGACCAGCAGAATTAATACGGCTGACAAAAACATGGGCTACTGTATGACTGGCAGTTTGGAAAGAGGCCACAAAAAGACGCACACCTATCAGACGACACACTTCGCCGTGATCAGGAATCATCACCCTGTGCAGTCCACGTCTTAAGGAGCAACATGCACTGCCCACCTTCTTCACAACAGTCTCTCCTAACACACTTTCATTAGTATTATTCCTCCTTTACTAAAGTAATACTGTCTTCATCTTCTAAAATTGGGAAGATTAAACTAAATCATCCTCTAAAACAATCCCTATACAATTTGTCATTTCTTTTCTGTGATACAATTTCCAGAATTTGTCATCACATCTTGATGACTGATTCTCAGTACAATTGATTTTTACACAGTGTTAAAATGAAAGCACACGCGTACACCCCTACATATAAAATAATAAATTTTACTTTAATTAGGTTCTATCAAAAAAGGGTTACCAGATCTTTATCCATTAGAAAAAAAATGCTACTATATTAAAAGGAATGACAAAAACATTTGCTAATAACTTCATTATGGTTGTACTAATTAAAAGAAATTCTAAAATACAAGAAAAACTGTCTTCTGTTAAATGCATCTTTCTTTGGGAGCTGCTGGCAGTTTTCATAGTTAAATCATTCGAACATATGATTTAAATGTTTTACTATTAAGAAGGATTATTTGAAGAAAACAACGTTTTTAACCCTATATATTTCTCATTTTTAATCTTTTTTGTTACAATTTTCCTTTTTAACAAATAAGAAACAAAATAATTAAAAAATCTACTTTAAAACTTAATGAAATTTCTTTATATTTAATTAATGTTCGATTTCTTTTTTTTTTAAAAAAAACTTCGCTTTATTTTATTTTTTTTACAAAAATTATTTCTTGCAAAGAAGTCATATTCAATCTGTCGTTGATTTTAGGATATCATTGCAATGATTTCAATACCAGGCTTTTATTAATCAATTATTCTTTTAATTTAAAGCAATACTGAATTAACCTGCTAAAATAATTTAGAATTATTTTTTCAAATAATTTTAAATTTTCCTTTTCTCCTTCACTATCATCCATTTTATCTATTTTTAGAAATTTCTCATTTCTATTTTCATTATAGTCAGAATATAGTAATTCCAGAATCCAGAATCCTAAAAATAAGATTGTTTAGGAAGGTTACGTAAATGAAGGTTACTTAAAGTAAGATTATGCCTGTATTTGTCAGAACGATTAAATAAACCCCAATACTGATTTCATTTTAAATGGATATGCCATTTCTCCTTATAATGTAACCTGATAATAATTAATAAATAAAATAATTCATAAATAGATTCAAGTAATTTTGTTTAAACTTCAATATTTCAAGAAGTTTATCAATCTGAAACAATTAATAGTAAATTTATGTTTGATTATTTGAAAACATGACCAAATTAATAATTAATTCGTTTTAAACTCAATATAATTATTGAAAACACGGTTTAACATAAATGTTTCAAATTAAAGTTCTTTTAGTTGTATAACAGCATAAAGACTCTAAAACATCTCAATCAAAGTGTAAATTTGTAAATAAATTTACGATAAAATTTCGAGTTATGTTAAATATTTGTTTAGTTTGTATGAAAAATAATGGTCTCATTAGTTTTATAATTAATTTAATTTTGTAAGTAAAACTATAAGATGGTTAGTTGAGACATATACTTATGTTATGCTTAGAAAATAATCAGATAGCCTTATTTAACAACAAAAGATAAATAAATATATTATATGTGGACACGAAGTAATTATATATGTAAAGCTTTCACGATAACTACCTAAAAAAAATTGTTTCACCTTTAAATGATGTGTTTGAGTAATCTAAATTCAAAGGATCATCAATTCAGGATAACCTATGAATGGAAGTACCAAGATTATTTTGAAATAAACACAACACCAAATAGACAAAGTATTAACACTCTCTAAGAGCTTTTATAGCTTTTCATTATGAAATAAAATTTTTAAAAGAACGCATAAACAACAATAAAACATTTAAACAGAGTCTATACTGTTTCGGTTGGTAACGGTTCCTTCAGAGCCACCTTTAGAGCGCATATATATATATATATATATATATATATATATATATAGTCTTGTTTTTCCATTTCTTATTGTGGTTTGATCATATATATATATATATATATATAATATATATATATATACACATATATATATAGTTCAATATAGACAAAGAAACATAGAGAAATCAAAAGAACACACTTACAGTCTCTAATTTTCGGTTTGAACCGTCTTCAGGAGAGATAAGTCCCTCTCTTATCTATTTCAAATTAAACTAAAACAGAAGTTAAAAACTTTAACACAATGTTTTTCAAACTGAGCTCCCAAAAAAAAACTTATGTTCTTAGCTAAGTATTTAATCTTCCACATTAAATGGAAGATTATCTTCCAATAATATAATGGTAGATAATTTAAATTGGAGAAAGTCCAATTGAATCGTCATTCAACTCGTAGTACTGTTCTTATGTACATCTCTGTTTCATGATAAAAACACACACATACACACACATATATATATAGTTCAATATAAACAAAGAAACATAGAGAAATCAGAAGAACACACTTACAGTCTCTAATTTTCGGTTTGAACCGTCTTCAGGAGAGATAAGAGAGGGAAACCAAGCGCACTGGTTCAGAGACGGTTGGGTCTCCGACCGTCTCTGAACCAGTGCGCTTGGTTTCCCTCTCTTATCTCTCTGAAGACGGTTCAAACCGAAAATTAGAGACTGTAAGTGTGTTCTTTTGATTTCTCTATGTTTCTTTGTCTATATTGAACTATATATGTCCGTTTTGGATCGTACTTCCAACTAAAGTTTATCGGGACTCGGTTAGTTCTTATACAGGTCTACAGTTCTTTTAGTTATTATATATAAAGAACTGACCGAGTCCCGATAAACTTTAGTTTTGTTTCTATTCCACGGTCGATACTTTTATCAATATTTATATACATATATATATATATATACTTAAAAAAGATTTGCCCGCACTGTCTTTGACAAGTTGTTTTTTAAGTTTCTTGAGCCACCGAAAATATATTTTGAGTTCAGGATTCTTCAAATCATAAAGAAATGATTTATTACTTAATGTATATACTCAAAAAGGACTGCTTCCAACTTTTACTAATATATATATTAGTGTAATTAGATAGCAGACCTTCACAATTAAATTTCTTGCCGATTTCTCTATGGACGATTCTTTGATTTAGCTTCTCGAGTTTTCTGATCTCACACTTCCATTCATTTGTTACTAAGTGTAATAAATCACCAAAAGATTTCCTTGTAAATTCCATGTAATATTTAGTCATGATATATTTAAAAATTTAAATCCTACATTTCAGTCATCACTGACCATCATCAGGGTGTAACGAAAGATAAAATAATTGAACAAAAGTTACTAACGAAAATAAAAATTATAATATCCTACTTACTATAAAAGAGTTTCAAATTTCAATACAAAAGATAAAACTACATAGTAACATAAATATGCAGGTTGAAAATACATTTTATTTTTAGGTATTTATATGAAATATTGTGTAGGTTTATATATCTAATTAAGACTAGGTATGATCTTACAGTTCATGTGTCTTCAAATTTTATGTGATTTTCATTAATTTATATTGATTTTTTTTCTAAAGTTACATATAAATGTTTACAAATTTTTAAAACCTTTGTATAAACTGTCCAACTTTCCTAATATTTTTTTGTAAACAAAAGCTGAATTAATTTTAATTATTTAATAATTACATTTGATTCTAGTCATAATAAGGTGCTAGATAGTTCTGAAATACTTTAGTCAAATATCTATCCTTCTGGCATAGCCAAGAAACTTTAAATCCATCCATATATTTCAACACTTCTTTTAAATTTACGTCTTAAGCTTTTTTTTTTCTTCATTATAGAGTATGAATTATAATATTTCAGAGTTATTTTTAAATAAATGTAAAAACATTTGAAATGTATACTGAAACATTAAAAATTATATTTAGAAATAATTAATATTAAGTAAAATAGATTAACAAGTGTATCATAAATGAAAAATTGATTTTATTTGACTAATGTTTTAAAGCCAGTTTTATTAGTACATATTATTTGCTTTTCTGGTGAAGTAAAAAACAATATAAAAAACCGATTTTTGGGCAAAAAAAGTGATTTTCCCGTCATGCATAATTCTTCCCAAACAATAGGAATCATCTACCCCATGGGGCCCATTTTTGTGTAAAATATCAGGACTAAAAGTACACGATTGTGTAATTTTTTCACTTTACTTAGAGTAAAGTAAAAATAAAACCAATATTTATATTTCACAATAAGTTATTTAAATTTGATGATATTTTTATTTATCCGAAACGGATTAATTACTAGAGTGAGAGAAAAAATATTACATTTATTTAATCAAAAAGTTAACTTCTTTAAAAATTATTTTTGGTTGACTTATTTACTTGATATTTCAGAAACCACTTATTATTTGCAATATCACTAATACAGGAATAGCTAAACATTTTGTCACCTTTGAAACTGTTAACAATAAAACTCGTTAGATGCAGACAAATCCATGAAATGTAATTCATAGAAAAACAAAGCTAAAACATGTTTTTATTAACCAGTAAAGTTTTACTGAAACAAATTTGTTCCGAAAACTTAATCACCAGTTCTTCTTTAAAATATTTCCTTTTTCAATGATTTCCCCACGATTTGAATAACTTTACCTATGTGTATTGAACAGTGGTATGTAAATATGAACTACTTTGATTCAAAATCTACTGTACCTTAAATATCTATTCCTTTATTTTCTCTTCATTATAATGATCTTCTTCCTGAAGATAGTATAAGGAACTGTTTATAGTTGTACCTAATTATTGAAGTTTAGTGGTATAGTTGTGTTTGAGTCAGTTCAATGTAGGTTACAATATGGTTACTGTAGACATAGCTCCTGCCATCTTCTGGCACATTTCCTAGACTTGTATAATAGTCTAGTGTTCAAGTAGTTATAAAAAATAGCTGTGTACTTAGAAACTAGTCTCAGTATCAATTAAATATCTACATTTTATTGTGTTGTTTGTTAAAAACAAATTGTATAAATTGCTATTATTTATTTTACTATCATTTATAACTTCATTGTTAGTAACATTTATTCAACCATAAACAAAATCTGTGTACTATGTTAAAAATACTTGCAGGCGATTTTCAGTGGCCCAATAGTTACCTGAATTAGGAGTGTAACAACTGTTTTGTAATCCATTCACAAGGTTATTAATATTTTTTATTATAAGGTTGTTCATTGATACATTATTCAAAGGGTAATGAAATAATATTTTCTAGTCATAAAGAGAAGCCATTATATTCTTTCTATTTTAGTAAATAGTGATGCTTATTTATCATTTTCTTCGTGGATAGCGGGACACAATTTAGTGAGATCGGTAGTCAAAGTGCTTACCAATGATAAGACAATGCATGTAACTGGCTGTATAGCAGTAACTTACATGCTATTATTTGTTATCAGGAATACTACGTCTTACTTTGAAGTCCGTCCAAGGAAGACATAAGAGTTGTGCTCACTTTTGACTGGATTCATGTCATATAATTGATTTTAAAGTCAGGCTGTTAAAGATAATGGAAGCAATTAAATGCTTATGATTTCTTTTTTGACCAAATATTAAAGTACTATAGAAAAAATTCCTGGCAATTTAAACCAAACTTGTATCAACTAAACAATTTAAAATTGATCAGTCTTAAAGATTATCACTGTTAAGAGTCTGTTCATCTTGAATTCAACTACTCTTCGTTATCTCTGAATTGCTCAACCGGAAGACGAAACATGTTTCCCTGAGCTTCCAGGAATGTTATACCTCTCTGATCACGGCCTATACATCATCAGCTCCAAGGTGCTGTTATAATCCTGATGCTATATCCACCAAGTGAGAATCCAAAAGAGAATCATGATCGTCAGATGGTCTAACCATGGAATTATTGCTAGAAGCTGATGCCTGATGAAATTACTTGTTTATTGCAATCTTCTAAAAGACTTCAAGTCTTACTAACTTGGTATACTCCAGGAACAGACTTATCATTTAAAACTTTAATGATGGTCTGCTAAAATCTACTCGCTTGATAGAAAAGAAGAGGAAAAGACTCTGGGGTCCATGTCTCATCGATCCCCGTATAGTATCCTATCGATCCCCGAAAGGCAGCCTAACACTTCAACCGAACATATAATTGAAGGCAATATAATTCAGCAAAATGGAGCAACAATATGATACAATACTACCATATGTCATTCGGAGTAACTGTACATATGGATATATTTTATTATTTCCTATAAATAGAAGAAATTTGTTTAAAAAGTCTAATGATCTCTTTTATTTAAATATCAAATAAAAACATGGAAAAAATATTCATTATTACTTCTCTGTCAGACATTAACAACTTCACTGCTATCAGCTATTTGTTTCCCGATAATCCACAAAAGGTTTTCTTTTATATATATGTATTTTATGTACCATTTTTAATTTTTTTCTTTTAAAATTAAACTGAACCATTCCTAGCAGTTCATTAAATCAGGGATCTTCAACCTTTTTTACATCACGACCCATTTTTGACGCCAAAATTTTATTCGCGACCCTTTAGTGAGAACAAAATTAAAATTAACAACAAATAACAAAGGGAAAATTAAAATAAATTTGATCAATAGTAACTTTAATGAGATTACTGAGCCGCATTAATAATAAATAAATTATTTATTTAATTTAGCCCTTTATTTTCTATTTACAAATAAACAATTTCAAACATTTAGCGATCCCCTTGGGGGGGTCGCGACCTACCGGTTGAAGACCCTTGAATTAATAAATAACTAGTAATTATTTCAAGCTACAAATTATTGGTTATTAATTCAAATTTCAATACAATTGGACTCAGAAAAAAGGTAAACTGGTTGCTTGTTCATTATGCAAATTCAAAAGACATTCTTTTTATTTACATTATTACTAATTAAGAATCTTTTTTCTGAACAGTTTAGTTGAAGCTTTGTAAAAATCTACCTGAGTATTCATGTAATATGTATCGCTGTGTTTAGAATAGATTTGTTTTGTAGATGTTAATTGTTAAATAGTTTTGTAAATACCAGAAAGTAAGCTCATAGATTTAATTAGTGCAAACCCTGCAATTTCAGTTATCACAGACGATCTCATAATTGTAATATGATCTTCTATTTTGATAGAATCTTTCGTTTGATTAATAATTAGTGAAGGGATCGTATGACTCATTAAATTGAACTGCAATTTAGTGAAATGCAATAAGGAAACTATTGTTAATTGTTTTCAATTCCATGTTCAATCTTTGGTGCTAGTACAGCCTATAGCTAACTTCATTTTTCAAAGTACAGCATGCGGTAAACTTCAATCATTTAGTATAGAGTCTGGTCTAACTTCAATTTCATAGTTTAGGCTTTGGTCTACTCTCAACTTTTCTATTATAGCGTGCGTCTACATTTAACGATATTAAAAACAAGAAGAAAGTACAAATTATAATACTTTTAAGTTCACGGGTTCTTGGGTTCACAGTTTCATGGGTTCTTGAGGATTTTGGTCATAAAAATTCAATTCATGATTATATGCCGACGTTTCGCCAAAAGTTGTTTGGCATTTTCAAGGCTAAAAAAAAAAACAATTTCTTGACAACATAAGCAGAGCAAGACAAATACATCCACGGAATACCAACCAACAGAAAACAAAAAAACAAACAAAAATTCAGTAAAAAGAAAACCACAAATGGATCAAAAAATACCCAGTGTTATCATTCATTATTTAAAAACAATTTGTTGTTTAAACCCAATTACTTATTATTAATTATTAAGACAACAAAGGTTTAAACAACAAATTGTTTTTAAATAATGAATAATAACACTGGGTATTTTATGATCCTTTTGTGGTTTTCTTTTTAGTGATTTTTGTTTTTTTTTCTGTTGGTTTGTATTCTGTATTTGTCTTCTGTTTGGATGTATTTGTCTTGCTCTACTTATGTTGTTAATCAATTATTTTTTAGCCTGGAATATGCCAAACAACTTTTGACGAAACGTCGGCATATAATCAGGAGTTGAATTTTTATGAGCAAAATCCTCAAGAACCCCTTCTGTGAACTTGAAAAATCAGTGAGAAGCTATATCAATATAATACTTATTTGAACTATTGTTAAAGATTCATTTCATTAATTCAATGCTCATATGGGGTTCTTAATCCTTTTTGATTGATGATGTTGACTGCCAGGTATGATAGTCGCTGGTAGGTCCTTAAATGATCGCCAACCAAACCTTCACGTTTACACATGTGGTACACCTCGTCAGCAGTCAGACTGATACGATGGAGGTAAGCTTTTCAGTAGTTAGGTCAAGTGGGATTCAGAAATGGGCAAAACATTCAGTCTCTCTATATCCTTAAACATTTTAAATGTACATAAAAAAATAATAGCTTCAACAACACACATAAGAAATTAATTACGGATCACAGAATGTTATCTGATGCGTCTGAAAACTATCAAAGATATGCCCGAAATGGGACTGTTGGCGCACTTTTGAGGAGGGAAGAATTAATTTTACTAAACACAAGTACTTTAGTACTTTATTGATTTAGTACCTTTTATTTTTAGTATTTATTTTATTTTTATTTTAGTACCTTTTGATAGGTTAAATTAAATTAAAAAATAAATCAATACTATTATTATAATTAGATAATTTAAAATTATAGAAATATAAAATAAAATAAGAAGTTCGTTTCATAGTAACTTCATTTCGTAATTCATCAGGCTATTATAATAAAATAAATTCAGTGTTATAGATTTTAAATTATTTTCCCTATTTGTTTAAAAAATTAGATTATTTATGCAATATTAACTAATATTGTGTACTATACCAGAAATTTGAAAGTAGACCACAAACCACACAAGCGCCAAATATCTCATGTTAGCTGCTGACTTCCATTGTATAAAATTGAAAGTAGACCACAAACCATACCAGCGCCAAATGTCTCATGTTAGCTGCTGACTTCCATTGTATAAAATTGAAAGTAGACCACAAACCATACCAGCGCCAAATGTCTCATGTTAGCTGCTGACTTCCATTGTATAAAATTGAAAGTAGACCACAAACCATACCAGCGCCAAATGTCTCATGTTAGCTGCTGACTTCCATTGTGTAAAATTGAAAGTAGACCACAAACCATACCAGCGCCAAATGTCTAATGTTAGCTGCTGACTTCCATTGTATAAAATTGAAAGTAGACCACAAACCATACCAGCGCCAAATATCTCATGTTAGCTGCTGACTTCCATTGTATAAAATTGATTTTAGAGCTGTAGCGGTTATTGTTTTAGGAAATCCACATTGTAAACAATATTCTCAGTTGTGCATAAAAGTATTTGAAACTAAAATTATGTTCACTGTTTTTATAAATAGCGTTTAAATGTGTATCATTAGGAATGATTCTTACTAATGATTGTTCTTCATACTTTTTTTTTTAAACTAAGCCTTTCTTTGTACTGAAAGAATAATATGAAGTGCATAAATTAAGTAAAGAGACTGATGTTTTTATTTTAACAGAATTACACTTCAGTGGTGCCATCCTTGAAATACTTCCTCAAAGGAATGTCTATTTTTCTAATTCAAAAGCACGTTTGCTTTTGACTAGGAAAAACAAATAAAGATTTTACTTTATAAGTTTTTTTTGGCAAGGTCCCAACCCCTTGCCAAATTAAAATTATTGTAAAATGGAATAGTTTATGATGCTTCCACAATGGTTTTAGAGCCACGATCTTTTCTCGAAGTTTTCAAGAACCATATTGTAAAAGTGTTGATCGGTTGTTTGAATTTGAATCACAAAACTTTGTAGACCTCTCGCTATCAACAAGGAAATGAGCATGGTTTTGGTCTCGACTTGAATATTCTGTTTTGTGTGTTTTGAAGAGGCGAGTTCCATTCTATGCTATGACATTTGGTTTTTGCCTAACACCTGTCTCTTGTGACCAGTGGTGACACGATTAAAAAGAAATAAAGGCAATTCCCATCTGTTCCCCTTTTGTTCGTACGAACAGTGGTGTCACTCAAGTTCAACTGTTCCTCGATCATTCAACCAACGATCTGAACTTGTTTTGATTTACACATTTCCTCAGCCTTGCCACCATAACATGATAAAGCAAAATAGATTGATGTTTTTTAACGTCAAGATCACCGCATCTTGACGAATGAGGAAACGACACAATTCTCTTAAAGTGCCCAAGGTGGACACCATGGGTGGCTTCCACGATCTGCATAAAAAAGAGCTATAGATATTAGCATTTTAGTTTTTATAAAACTGATGTTTACTTGGTGAAAGAGATCATGAAGAAATACAGATGAAATTGAAAAGGGAAAAAGAAAAGAAACATATAATAGCTAGTTGAGAAAGATAGGGAAGAAGAGGTAAATAAGAGATGGAAGAAGATACCGGGAGAAGGATGCAACCGCTAATCATAATGGGACCAACCAAGCAAAACCTTGTAACCAAGCAATGTCCACTGAAGCCAGCCCCAGACAAGTAACGCTGCAAGACATCAGACTGTAAGCTTAGTTCTGATGGGGCGAGAAAAAGTCTTAAGTCTTAAGAAAACAGGCACTAGTCGGAAGTAAAAAAAGGAGTTAGGGACCCACAGCCCTCAAACAAGCACATGCCCGAGTGGACTTTCCACCAGCAGTCACCTGCCCAAGAGCATAGCATTCCAAGGAAGCAGCTAAAGCCACTGTTGAGCTACTAAAGGGAGAAAAAAAAACCTTGAAAAAGATAGGCGCTAGCCGCCCAAAGCCGAAGAGACGCCCAAAACCCAGGGACACAACCCACCCAACCGCGCCCAGCAAGACTCTTGAAAAATATAGTCGATAGTCACGTAAGACTTATATGGACAGATAGCAGTCCAAGCCAGCGTACGATCGAGAGGACTCTAAACCCGCGCATGTCGACTCAGGTTAGCCGTCCACACAGTTTGTGCCTTTCTTAGTTCATGCCATGAGGGAACAACCACCATGGCATGTTAAGCCCCCCCACCACGACAAGGTGAAGGCACATCGGGGGGGAACTATCTGAACGCATCAGATAGTGGATACTTTCTATATGCTTCTCAATTCTTTCTGTTCAAGTCCTTTTCTCCACGTGGTTCACTTTCTATTGACTCTCTATCTTCTGATAAATACCCTAAACCGCCGAAAAAACTTGTACTCAACGAAACGCATGACGGCAGCTATGCTGATGTTTTGTAAAAGTTTATCTTGCTTTGTATCAAAGTATAAATCTGGAAACATACGGTTTCTCAAAATTAATGTCACTCATTTCGAGAACTAGTTTTTTGAGGAAAATTACTATTAATTGAAAAATACCAAATGAATGGACTAATTTCAAACTCGTGCTGAACGATTATGATAAGTCAACCTGCCTCTCTCGATGTTTTGGGCCTCCGGTGTTACATTGTCAAACACTCCGCTGTCAGTCTCACTGCTAAATTTATACACTTCGTAAATTATCAAGAATACAAAAAAGTCTATTATATGCTCATTTTTCACTAAGATTGCATTCTTAAATTGGTTTTTACAATTTTATTCCAAGCGAACTTTTATTATTCACCCCAACGCAATTTATTTTAAAATTGTGAACATTCCGATCCAAACAAAAGTACAAATAGTTTAAGAAAGTTGTGTTTATTTAAATATAAGCTTAATAACTTTTTGTTATAAAAAAGTCAAATTATAACTTAAGGAACAATTATTTATAAATGAAATATATGTTAGCGTAAGAATTTATTTTAAAAAAATAATTTTTTTTACAGAGTTCTCAAAAGTATTTTTTTAATAAATATACTTTGCCAGAGGACTTCGATATTGTTTCGACATTCATAGAGAGCACATTGTCTTTTGTTAGAAAATAGTAAAAACTTAAATGTGTTTATTATATAACAATTCTGTTCCAGTATTGTTTTATCTCACATTGGAAAAAAATCAGATTGCAGCTTGTAGTAACTTGTTTTCTGTGTAGCCGTCCTCTGTTTTATGCGTAAGTAAAAATAAAGTAGAGTTCTAACTTACATTTAGAGTTGAGAAAACTGTTTTGGGTCAGAAAGTATTGAACAACCGTAATATATAACAAACTGTCTCGACTTTTCTGAAAATCTACAACACAATAGTCAGTTCTAAGATAGTGTAATCAGTTATTATGTACTGTGTACTCACTGCAGGTTAAAAAGTTAATGAAACAGTCTCCAGATATAGAAATGTAATAATCTAAACAACACGTTTCGAATACGTAGTAAACTAAAAAATCAATGACTTCGTAGAGTTATCTATAGTATAAATAAATGGCACAAAATAAAATAAGGAACAGCGATGTATATATCCAAGCTTCAGAGTCTCTGGTTAGCTGGAGATAGGATGGAAGTGTGTGTGGGTGAGGATATGGAGTGTACATCTGTTTCATATTGAAAAGCAGGTACATTATTTTAATTTTTTTTTTCCAAAGTTGTTTTTCCCTTTGTTATATGAATAATTTAAGCAAAGTTGCTCATCTTTTAGTCCCTAACTGCACAACTTTTCTTCAATTATTCACATAACACAGAAAAAGAAAGGCTCTATTTTCTCTTTTATTTTTCTAATTTTTCGTTCGTATTTCGTTATAGTTTTCTGTTATATTTTCCATACTTAGTCTTAGAGTGAATGTAAAAGCCTTTGTCTGATCTTTGCAAAAAAGAAATAACAAAGAAATATACCTGGTTTTTAGATTTATTCTTCATACTCCCACCGAGACCCCATTTCATCCTATTTCAGTTAGTTGTCCCACAGACTCTGAAGCTTGGGTGTGTACTTCTCTGTTATTTCATTATTTTAGTTTTTAGCATTTATTGCATACTATAGATAACTCTCTGATGTCATGAGTTGTACGCTTGAAGGATAACACTACGTGTTCGAAATGAGTTCTTTGAGATTATTAAACTTGTATATGTGGAGACTATTTCATTAACTTTGTACCCTATCAATAGTCAGTATAAGTATTCTGATCATTTAATTATGCGTTTGTAAAGTATTAATCAGCGCTTTTTATCTCTTTTTTTTTTTTTTTTGAAAGAAATGCATTATTTTCTTCTCATCCAAAGATGAATCGAATCTAAAAAGGCATGGGAGATAAAGTAGATTACGTTAAAGATACACGGACGTCAATATCAAACAAATAAAGATATCAAGTAGTCACTTTCATAATAATGAACACTTACTTCATTAAGAGATAAATAATACTTTGGCCGTTTTCCTCAGACGATGAAAGTGATTCCGAAAATGATCAAGGAGACAGCATTCCGTAAAATATTTATTTCTTAATCGGTAGAATCTCCTATACGTTGTAATACAGTAGGGTTTTACAAAATTTTTTCCTGAATATTTATTTATGAATAACACCTTATGAGCGTATCTTTGATTTTAACATGAGAAAAATATTTATGAAATTTAAAATTATTGTGCAGTTGTAAATTGGTAGTAAAGTAATATTTTCTTTTTTTATCTTTTATCGTGAAGTAATACGATATTTTTTGATAGCCAAACTTCATTTTTCAGTAACAAAGTTATTCGACTACTTATTCTTCAATAATTTTTGTAGATTCTGAAAAATGAAAATAAATACTTGTATTTTAAAGATGAAATAATTATCTGAATTTTTATTTGGGATAGAGTTTTGTAAAGTATATAACAAATACATAAGTTTGTGGAAAAGGCGTTTGTCAAAGGTAAATATATCCGTAGTTTTATAAAAAAAAAAACTGGCGGTTGTCACTTCAGTTTAGTAACTACTAAAAGATTATCAGAGTAGACAGTCATAAGGAATACCTTTTTGTCTCGGGAAGTAATAAGGGATTAGCTTTCCAGTTTGAAATGTCAAATATGTGAGACTTTACTCGCATCCACAGTAAAATTTATTAAGTTTATTAAGTAGTTTTCACAAACAATATTTCCATATTGACAAATACAATAAAGCAAGAAAAGTACTCAAGACGATATAAAGAACATACAAAGATTAAAGATTTTGTCTACTTATTCATTTTTGGGTTAACCAATTAAAAAATAGCATTTTTTCGTTCAAACCAGGTGATAATAAGGAGTAATTTTGTAACAGATTGACAGAACAGCCTCCGTGATATTACCTGGGAGAATTTATTCATTATTTTATTAGTTTGCAACTTTAAAAAATTATTTTACTCTTACTTCGCCACCTTTACTTTTACCGAGATGACCTTGCAATATAAAAGATAAATTCCTTGTATGAATGCCCTTAACGTTAACATGCTTTTTTGATATACAGGGTCCGTCCGAACCAGAAGTAGCAGGGCTGATTTTCTGTAGCACAAACGGAGCGATGGAGGGGGAAACGGCCGATAAGCGCAGTGGAGAAGAGTATCAACAGCAGCCTCATATTTTCTTCTGTCGCCTGCAGCTTTTGTTGAGGCAGGACGTGTGTTTTCTGGACTCCTACCACGATGTGTTCTCGTAGCCTAAAATGATGTTCTTTTAGCGCAGTTTTCCCTCGGGTATAAAAGAAAAAAATCATGTGATAACATTATCAAGAAGTCCTTATTTGTTTAAATCACATCTATGACATCCAGGCAAATTTGCTTGCACTTCATCTTCCGAGAGGAGTTTTAGAACGAGCTTAGCACAAATCTTTCTCATGTTCAGATCTTCAGTAATTATGCACCAAACGTTACCGTAGTAGAATTCCAGCTGGTCAAACGAACAGATAACCGTCGACGAACGGACCATCATCACACTGTCATCCGTTCGTGATGTTGATGATTCGTTCGATGACGTGGTCGTCTTCCACGAAGTGTCTTCCCTCCCAGAACAATTTGTACCACTGAAATACAGTTGAGCAACTAGCAGCAGAATCACCGTAGACATCTTTGACTAAATCGAAGGTTCCAGTAGCCGGTTTTTTTTTTCAATTTAACGCAAAATTTAAATTTCGCTCCATCCTAGTCTTGACAACTCGTGATAGGACTCCACAAAAACATACGTCCTGCCTCAACAACAGCCTGCAGGTGACAGAAAAAATATGAGGCTCCTCCTAACAGTTCCCTCCACCGCGCTCAATCGGCCGTTTTCTCCTCCATCATTCCATTCGCGCTACAGAAAATCAGTCCTGCTACTTCTCAATCAGACCCTCTACGTTCTACTCAACGACACTCCAACATCTCCAAATTCACATATGAGCATTTTGAATTCAAATAAAAATTACTGAAACAAAACCTTCCTATTTTAACTATTAAAACCTAAAATAAAATATAATTGTTAGTAAGGCACAGGTTGCTAAGCCATATTGTGATAAAAATATACCATCGTTAGGCCATAGGAAACATCTAGTTTCTTTTGATAAATGGAATATTTCCGAAACCGGTCGATGTAAAATGACCGATTTTTATAATAATACAATAAAACTTTATTATTTATTTAAGTATTTTATTTATGAACTGAAATTTCATTATTACAGACATATTAATAAAACACTATCATGTGAATATGCGAAGTAATAAACAAAACCACAGGTCTTTTTGCAGATGCTAAAATCTTTTGTTTAAAGAGCAAAGAACCTAAATAACATTGAAAATGCGAAATGTCAAACAATATTTTTCACACTAACCGTAATTAAATAAAATTGAAAAAAAGAAATGATACCTGAAATAATAGACGGAATTACTGCAGATGTCATTAATACATCTAGGAAATAATAAATCAATGTTGTTCTATGCAATTTTTGACCAAGTTAAGTCTCATATTAATTCCAAAATTAAATTCTAGTCATTGAAAAATATTTCATCTTTTATTTTTAATCTAAACTCTTCTAATCATTCAATCTTACACCAAGCACCTTCATAGTTTCATTCTATCAAGCCAAAAAAAAAAAAAAGAAAAAAAGAAAAAAAAATAGGATTTTTAATAAATAAAACGAAGTTTTTATTGAATATAAACAATATTCATTATGTGAAACAGTTATATGAAGTTAGCACTTACTTTGTAATTTAATACTCAAAATATTTAAACTGATATGTATTTCAGCAAAAATACTATTTCGGTTACACAATATTCATCAGTTTCTCTTCAAAAGAAAATGAAATGAGACCACGAGTTTTAGGTTCCATTAAAGATGCTTAATTAAAAAGATTTTTTTTTAATTTTATGCATAAACAAAATATTAGTTGAGTATTCACTTTAAAGTGAGAATTGTATTCTGATCATCATGTAATTATTTTTATCAGTTATTTTAAATTTTCGACACCCTCTGTTACCTAATCCAATGCTAACTTGATATTTGTATTTGTTTGTAGTTGTGTCTTCTCTTTTAGAAAGTAGTTGTCAAGAGTCATTTTTCTCTAGAAAGCACTCTCTTACATGAAGATTGCTTACATTGTAAATAGTGTTAGATATTCGCTCTGATATGTCTTTTTTGTTTTTGTAAAATGATCATTAGTTGTGCTAAAAAAAAGGGCGTTTTGGTTTTGTTTCCGATTATGTAACAGTTCTATAGAAAAGCATTGGCTGTGATCTATGCATTATCTTATTTATTGCTCATTAATAAAATGTGATTAGAATCAAGTATTACTTATTTATCCATCCCTTTGTCCTTTGAATAGAAGTAATTACTTCACTATAATTCAGTGAGACCACGGCATATGGTCCTATGCTGTGCTGTAATACATTGGGCATAGAAACCCATTAAATTAAAAAAAAAAATTAAATATATTTATTTGTATAAGTGGAGACGCAACATATACAAAAAAGTTAATACAAAACTAAAATGCACCCAGAGAAAGGCGAAAGAACAAATGAAGACAAAAATACATAAATTAATAAATGAATGTAAATAACAAAAACACAAAACTAATAAAATGAGACAATTATGTTTCGTACTTCAAACAAGCAGCCAAAATCAGACCTCTTAGCGTTCTCTGCGAGCTAAGACGTGTTCAGATTTTTTTTCACCTCCAGGGAGAATAAATTGAAGGCCAGAGAAGTTATAGAACCCGGATATACCAGGTAGAGTCGAGCACGCAAGCAACTGTACTACACTGACACTTACCTCATTAGAAACTAAGAGGCTCAAAATACACAAGATAATATCAAGCATGACATTTAAAAGAATTTTGCTTCACAAAAATAAAGTTGAAGTCAATGTTTGTTTGCTATATTTGTTACAATATTAATGAATAAAACAAGTACTTACCATTTAAAAAAAAGGTCAAGATTTCAAATTTTTTTTGCATTTAGAGTAAGGGACTTTATAGAGTACCTGATATCGTACAGGATCGGGACCGACGGCTTAAGGCACCCAGAGTCGAGTGACTCGAATCTGCACCGTTCATCTGTCAATATCGTAATGAAATACGATATTTTTCAGAAATACGAAATATATATATATATATATATGATTTCACATAAACACGTGAAATAACAATCAATGATCAAACCACAATATGAAATGGGAAAAAAAGACTACTTTCTTTCAACCTTAACAAGCAGTCTTCGTCAGTTGGGTTTTTGACTCTGACGAAGACCGCTTGTTATGGTTGAAAGGTTTTACTTTTTTTTCTATTTCATATTGTCGCTTGATATATATATATATATATATATATATATATATATATATATATATATATATATTAAATTGACAAAAAGAACACAGAAATTAAACAGAAAACTCACTTCAATATTTCGATGGCCTGGTCATCAGGCAGATAGATACCGAGTCGCTCCGCAGGCCGACTACTAGTCATATATATATATAACAAGATTTCACATAAACACGTAAAATAACAATCAATGATCAAACCACAATATGAAATGGGGAAAAAAGATTAAGATCTTTCAACCGTAACAAGCGGTCTTCCTCAGAGTCAAAAACCCAACTGAATTGGGTCAGTTGGGTTTTTGACTCTAACGAAGACCGCTTGTTACGGTTGAAAGATCTTAGTCTTGTTTTCCCATTTCTTATTGTGGTTTGATCATTGATTGTTATTTCACGTGTTTATGTGAAATCTTTATATATACATATATATATCACTGTGATTGTGTGTGTTAACTTATTAAATTATACCCAACACAACATATTTCTTAAAAAAACACACTTTGAAATGATTTTTTAAATTAAAAAGAAATATCTTATTCATTTAAATGAATAAAATTAAAACAAATTATAGTAACATCATTACTATTATTACTATAACATTATAAAATATAAGCTTATAAGAAATGGAAATGCAGTTGCTTAAGGAGAGCTAAGGTTTGAAAGCAATAAGTAAATGAGTACAGTGCATAAAGATATATTTTAAGTCTTCATGTACAAGCAGTATAGATACAATAAATGTCCATTAGTGAATTGTCACCACAAGTTTTCTTTTTCTAATTCTTATTTATAATATTTATAATAAGAGAATGCAAATGGAAAAGAGTGGGAAGGGTTTTAGAGAAGGTCCTTTAAGGTTAACCAGAGGACACAAAACTGGCCTTAAAAGGGACTGCCCTTCAGCCCTACACCCCCATCTCTTTCCTCCTCTACCTTTGTTCACTAAACCTTTTCACCGTCAAAACAGAAGGCGAGCCAGTCATTACTATCACACATCATAATAAATCGATCATCACGAGTTACAGGTTCACATTCTAGCAAATCCATTAGTAATCCTACTTTATCAAATTGTTTCTCCTTCCTGAAAGAAAAACAAGAACCCAACAAAAGGAATCTGAATAGAAAACAAAAATAGAATACAGTAACTTCTTAATTAGAAGAGTACCAGAAATATATAATGAAATATCATTGGTATATTCTTTTCTTCTATGTTTACATATACATATATAGTCACATAATTGATTTTACACATAATAAACAATGTACTTATAAATGTGACTTTTTAAAGTCTCATAATAATAGATTAAATATTTACAAAAAGAAATTCGACCTACAGGATACACAAGCGATAATGAATAATAATAATAATAATAATAATAATAATACAATAATAAAAAATAAAAATAAAGTAAAACACACACACTGATTGGGGTAAACCTTGGAGGTTAACTTAACATTGTGCTTGGCAGAAAAGTACAAGTAGGAGTAAGTCGGTAGGCAAAGTATAATGCAAGATACAAAGTAAAAATTGACAAGTGACAGTCTGCCTAGCTTAGTGTAGCATCTTGAGATATTTGTCTGGACCTGTTAGTGACTCCACTTGGCTGTCCAACCCTTGAAAAGAAAAGAAAAAGAAAAGGATACAATTAGAACAATTTGAAATCACAGTAACACACCTGAAAAAAAAAAAGCTGCCGTTATGGCTCATGCAAAATACCCAAGCCTTAAGACAAAGTCAAAGTAAAATGATAAGATTCAACCCAACCTTCTTTCAAGAATTAGTGTCAGTTTCGAAATATTTACAGGTTTTAATGAAACTATACAGCATGTCGTCTGTTTTTTTTTTGCTGTTCTATTCGTTTTTAGACATGCCCACCTTCATGGCTTCTATATGATCGTTCGAATATCACATGTAACATAATACCATCTAGATTCTTTTAAAATTGATAACATATGTTTGAACGAATTACAATTCGATCAAAAAGAGAGTCTTTCTAATGGAAAAGTAATGTATAATTATTTGTCATACGAAACTAAAAAAGTAAAATTTTATGGAGGATTGGTCACATAGAAAATCAATTCTGTTGTAAAGTCAACATTAAAAATGTATTTATACATCATCAGGGATAGAATCATCCAGTATCCACGGGAAAAGAGGAGGTAATTTATATATTGCCTTAATGAAAAAAAAAATACATCAAAATTGTTAAAAACAATTATTGAATCAATGAAATTATTTTCATATACTGTAGAATACGGGTTCTCATAATGTAAAATGATATGATATAATGTAAAATATAATGATCAATAATATAAAATGAATACCAAACAAGACTACAGACAGTAACTTACTGACTCCATAAACACAGCAGTATTATAACTCAGCAGTAGTAGGTCCGTGACCTGGAACTGCTAATTACAACACGCACTGTAGTGCGCGGAAACAATCGTTGGTCGTTGGTCGTTGGTTGGGGTGAAATTTACCCCCAGGGGTGAATTTTGGGATTTCAGGGGGTGAACTGTGACTACTGTAAGTTTACAGAGTGAGGAAAGTATTACAGGTTTTTGACCTCTTAATTATTAATTACAAAATTTGATTGAATTAATATTTTATATAACCATCAATAATTATTACCATTAATTTATAACATGCAGAACAATGCAATATGTATCTATTTTTCAAGTAATGCTAGAGAGAACTGAAATATAATGCTAAGGAGAAGAAGTAGATATCTAGATGGTTGGAAAATAACATGTTTAATACATAAATACATTTTAGGTTTTAGTGAGAAATGTTTTGACAATACAGTTTTCTTTCATTTGCCAGGATATAACTCTGTTATGAATGAGTTGGAGGAGAGGCCATTTATAAAAAGCACCTTTGTGTTATTTTTGAACTCCATATATTTCACATAGAAAAACAAAAATGATCACTCAACTAAAACACCTTTGAAGTCGCAGATAAAGCTGGTGACATTTGTGCAGTAAATATTGTTGTAGAAAAGCAAACAATTATATTTATTACAATCAATGATCAAACCACAATAACAAATGGGAAAACAATACTAAGATCTTTCAACCGTAACAAGCGGTCTTCGCCAGAGTGAAACACCCAACAGTTGGGTTTTTGACTCTGAAGAAGACAGCTTGTTACGGTTGAAAGATTTTAGTCTTGTTTTCCCATTTCTTATTGTGGTTTGATCATTGATTTTTATTTCACGTGTTTATGTGAAATCTTTTTATTTATTACAATATATATAACCCCCACACCATCTATTCATTGCACTGAAAATATTATATATTTTAATAAAACATATTTTGAAAATAATGTATTATACATTCTTTAAGGTTTGAATTTCATCGCCATGATTCAATAGATGGAGAAAAAGTTGACTCTATGGAATTTACATGATGAAAGAATTTAATCAACTGCAAAATCCAAACCACTTCCAATTCTATCCAAATATTATAACAATTCCGAAAAGCAAAATACAAATTCAATATAAAAAATCCAGGCCAACTTAAAGATTAAGGACACTTTGTGCCTTAAATAAAAAAAATAAAAATAAAAACATAAAAAAAAACATTTTGCTAAGGTAGAATATTTCTCTTCCTAATGTTCTACGAATTGTTACCATGGAAGAAAATATAAGACGAGAAGTTTGTCTTCTGAGTTTAACACTTCTGCTGCCCTGTTCAAGTAGATGAACGACTCCATGTTCAGTAAACATCGGCGTTCTTTCTTGGGGGCTCAATTCATGCTGATTCATGCAAGAAGTTGCAAATATTAAAACTATTCCTTTTATAACCTCCTCCTCATTTTATCAACGCGTCCAACCAATTTACTAGAATCAACATGAGAAACAAAATCTCCAATCCTTATTATACTTATACTTTCTGCGAATTCAATCGAAAAACGTAAAAACTGTGAGTCCTGAACATCATACGTTACAACAGTAGGAATCATCCATTTATAACTGCAGCACTGAAATAAATCTACAATCATTATTAATTCACTAATTTTCAAAATCCACTAAAAAAATACCACCCAAAATAATTAACAGAATTAATGAGCTTGACCTCCTAATCAATCACCCTGATTGCTATAAAAAAACAATATATCTAAATAGAAAGCTGACGGGAACAAGAGCAAGTTAACAAAAACACAAATGCAACACCAGGCATTCTAAAACTCTCAATGTTGTTCTTTCACGAAGAATTTATTAATAATATACATCTAAACCATTTTTTTTTAAGCAATACATATACTGTTAAAAATTAGGCATATATATATATATATATATATTCGTAAAGAATTCGTTACCTAGTATTGGCATACCTAACAAAAGAACTTTACTCTACACAAAAATAAAATTGGCTTCAAACCTAAACCGTAAGAAATAAAAGAAACATTTTATAAAGAAAAAATATATAAAGTAAATAAAAGTTTCATAAAGTATTATGTGTAAAATACACAAACTAGGCACGAATTCCAACAACTTTCAAAAGCATATTAACTTAAAGTCAAAAACATTCAAAGAAAAATGTTTTCCACCAAAGTTTTTCTTTTTGTAGGACTAAAATATCACTAGATTTATCATTGCCATCACCGATTTCCGCCTAAACAGGCGAAGCTTAGCATAACTTCAACAAAAATACCATTCCATTTCCAATAGTTATAGGTATGAGCTCGGTAATAAATTTATATTACGTTTTATTTTGTAATGGCCCCCTATTAATTTTCCTATTATTTTTTTTTAAATTATTAATTAAAACGAGAATGCAATTTTAGAAAGATTATCTGAATAACAATCTTCAATCACTTATTATTCTTAGATTAAATCTTACACTGGTAGTAGAATGAATTTTTTTTGATACTTCCACATCTCCAAGAAGTATTTGAAAACTTAAGGAAAACCAACTAGATAATTTATTAAAGGTTTGTACATCCTGATTATTAATTCTCATGTTAATACTAAAATTTATAATGAACAATAATTAATAATTTTAAATTTTTAGATGACTAACCTAGTAGGCATATACAACATTACGTTATTTATTTACAACTCTCAATTCATAGAATTTTTATTAATATCAATATTGTAATAAACTAATGTACTAATTACAAATATTAGCAATAAACTAATATTTGTAATAATTTGTAATATACAAATTATCACTGTTTATTATATTGTAAACACAATGCCAATGAGAAACTTAAATGCAACGTTATACTCAACCATAAAAACACTTAAAATGTTTAATTATTTTTAGAATCTGTGAAAAAATATTGATCTAAACCAAAAATCTACTGAATCAATACATAAGTTTAGATATGTAATTTATTACTAAAATAAATCCGTTATCTCTTTATTGCAATTTAAAAATCTATATACATTTATTCTTTGATAGCATTCGATTACACCACAACCCCAAATTATACTAAATTAATTTATCTGTTTGTTTGTATTTTAGGACAATAATGAGTAATTAGATATTCAATGTACATAAAATATTAATGATATGAGGAAAAATCATATAAATAGAAAAAAAAAAAACATAAATAAGTATCCAACTTCTGCAAGTAAATTGCACATTAAAATTAGGACATCTCTAGAAAACTGCCCATTACCTCAAATCTGATTCGAAGAATAGAAAACTAATAGCTGTTGTTTAATATTGTAGAAAAGAAACAAACATGAAATGAAAATATATATAAAAAAGCTGATAAAATAAGCAAACCACAATCAAACCTTAATTACTATGACCTAAATTTTTACAGTTCATCCATGTTTTTATAAAATAAATAAAGATAAATTTATTTCAAAAATGAAGTAAACCATAACCTTTTTATAAGCAACTATAATGCTTCTTATAAAATCTTCTCTCTCTTATAAGTTATATATAAAAAATTATGGAAATACGAATGTTTCCCAGCAAAAGTTTTCTTTGATACAGGTAAATAAAAACTCAACCTATTTAGCAGTAACTGCAATAGAAATAAATACTTTTTTCTTCTTCTCGGAATTTTGGTCAGGGTTTATGGAATCACCTTTTCGCTATGGTTTCGTCTTTATTTTAAGACATCCTCAGGGCTATAAACTAACAAAAACAATGGACATTTGTTCATATCTACTTTACATTAATCATAAAAAAATAAAAAAAATACTTAGCCTTGAGTAAGTAAGTTTTTTGAATTTTTTATGATGAATGTGAAGTAGATATGACAAATGTCCATTGTTTTTGTTAGTTTATAGCCCTGAGGATGTCTTAAAATAAAGTCGAAACCTTGGCGAAAAGGTGATTCCATATATTAACCCTGACCAAAATTCCGAGAAGAAGAAAAAAGTGTTTATTAGTAATTGTAGTCAAGAAAACAATAACTTATTGTAATATAAATATACATTCTCTTGTATTTTAGTATAGAGAAGCTCTCTTAACCTTTCCATCTGAAAGCATTTTGGAATTGCAATGTTAGATTATAAAAGACTGCGAGGTTGTAATACCGAAGACATTAGGTAGACTGACGTTTTTTAAAAATGCTCTTTTTACAAGCTATGGAATTTTATATTGATCTAGTACATCAAAGGATTTTACATTTTGTTTTTTAATTTAAATGTTGTAGGAACTTCATGATTATATTGAAGTCACCTCTAAATAGTTATGACGTGTTTCATATATTTTGTTTTAATGTTCACTAACTATTGTATAGTAATTTCTGCAATCCTATGCATCGTTTAAGTTTGTATTTGCTAATTATTTTAAAATGTTTGACAAGAGAATGTATATTTCTAATACAGTTACTGCTAATAAGTAAGTTGAGTTTTTTTATTTACCTATATCAAGGAAAACTGTCGCTGGAAACATTCGTATTTCCACAATTTTTATAGAGAACTTTACACTTCTTATAAGAGAGAGAACATTTTTATAAGAAACATTATAGTTGCTTATAACAAGGTTATACTGTATATTCTTCTAATTTGTTTTGTCTTGAAAACTATCGTCCACCACCATACCAGATACTGAGTAAGCAAAACAGTTCTCAATCCAAGAGCATTCAATATCAATCTCAGACAGTGCGAATATAACAACAATCAAACACTGAGAAATGCACACTTATGAATGATACATTGCAGTTATGCATTTTGACAAATAATAAAGGATAGTTACTAACACATTAAGCTTGAGGAATATAGAGGGTACTTATATTTACTAGAAACAGTGAATGTAACAGTTCCACAATGCCTATACAAGATCTATTACTGAAATGTCAATTCAGGTTTACTAATCAATGACATATCATTCTCTCGCCCATTACTACAATATAATGGGTGCCAAATAATAAATGAGCCACAATTTCCGCCCCTAGAACATCGCTAAATAAGTGAAAACGCCTTATAATTGTGGGCGATGGAAAACAAACATTCTCAAAATTGATGAGATATTTGAATCAGACCAATAAAAAACCTCAACCATAAGTCATCTATGGTCTAATTAATGAAAAAGTCCCCACATGAAAAATGATTTAAATCTTTATAACTTTTGATGATATGGTTTAATATTACATTGTTAAATTTTCAATAAATATTAATGACTTATCAATATAAATTAATTGTCTTCAGATATGAATTAAAAACATAAAATGCATTAAACTTGCTCAAAACTGCCCTGTTCAAAATATTATCACAAATAATATTTGTGAGGCATTTTTTTTTAACACATAAGTAAAAAAATGGAAATTATGATATAATAATTGCTCTTTATTTTTTTCGGTATGATATATTATAATGCGTCTGTATATATCTGTAACTATTATTTAGATATATAACGCAATCTCTATAATTTTTATATCAATATGAAAACTCACGCTACAAGTTGAGTTGAATTTATTAATTAGTTTATTTTTATTTTCAGGTAAGACTATTTTCAAGCTACGAAAATACCAATTTTAATGTACATAATGCATTTTTATACTTATTAAAAACAATCTTCAAAAATTAGAGAAATTAGGTAATATTCATGGGTAGCATGAGGATTATTTATTAATTTTTGAGTTATTTATAACAACATTAATTATATCGTGGGATTAGAAGAAAATTTTAAATAACTAAGTCTATCCATTGTGCAAGAATATAATGTTCTTAACTGCTTGTATTATTCATAAAATATAGATTAATTATTTGATTTTTAAATCAGAACGAACGACAATTAATAGTGCAAATTACATGAATTTATTCAGCAATAAAAGAAAAGAACTATTCTAGATTATTCAACAAATACCAGCATAGTGGATACGTGATTGAACTTTACCGCTCTCAGAAAGAGGTTTATTGAATAAGAAAGAAAGTTGCTCATTCTTGACCATATAAAACTGCAGGCAGTCCGTTAAAATGGACAAATCGAATCGCAGATAAGGGACCACTTTGGTAAGACACTCAAATTATAGTAAAGCAATTCTCAAAACATATAGCAAAGCACTTAAATACTAACAAGTTATTAATATATTCTAATATCCAAACTAGAAATAGTCGTACATTGATGAATTTCAGAGTAGCCTCTCTGATATGCTGTAATTTTCAATTAGTTCACACTGGGTCACAGAAATGGCCATTACAGATGGTCACTCGACTTACCAAAGACCCTTGAATAGTTTTTTCTTCATTTAAAAATTAAAAAAAAAAACAAAACAAAAATGTTGACACATAGTGAAGCACAAAATTTAAAATATGAAAAGTGAGTTAATTTATTTTATTGAAACAATATAAAATGAATAAATATAGAAACAAAAAGTAGCTTTGGATAAAATAAAGAATAAAAATCACTTCTAAAAATACCCTTTCGCAGTCAAAGTTATTAAGCCTATCAAAGACTACAGTTTGATAAAACAAGAAATGGAAGACAATACAACTTTTCTTTTTTCAAATGTAAATTTCTTTTACTCTAAATCCACGAGTTATAGTTGAAATTTCTCAAATATATATCAGGAATTCGTCGTTTTTTTTTTTTTTCAGTTTCAAATCAATACGTTTACACACCCAACATTTATTCCTTTAAAATTATTTACATGAGCAGAAGTGCAAAATTGTGAAAGCAAAGAAAAATGAATATTACATTCGAGATATAAAACAAATAATTAAGCAATTATAAACATAGTAATATTTATTTTTAATTTCCAAAAATTGCATACTTCTGCTGATGAAAGAGGTTTTAAATAGAACTGGAGAGGAGCAAGAAGAAAGACTAAAATTGGCAGTAGTTGGTAATTGACTGACATAATGGTAATTTAATTTTACAATTGTACTCTAATTTGTCAAAAAGTATCAACTTTCTCTAACTAATTAACAAAATTCTTAACTATTATAACTAACTTAAAGAAATTCCCTTATAGCAATCATGCAAAAACTTTATAATTATGGGATAATTATAGTTAAAGAATTTAAGAATTAATATGTATAAACCTTAAATTAGTAGAAACTAAACTCATTAATGTTTTGTAAATTTCTGTACCAATTTACCAATAAAGAAACACGTTCATTATCAAGAGTCGATAACGGTTGAATATACATGTGACATTCCATTATTTAGTCAGTCAGTGTTGCCAATTAGTTTGTTTTAAATTTCGTAAAATTGACTAACAAAATAACAGACTGGCACGTGAATCAGTTTTATTGTAAAATAATGTCTAATTCTTTCTTTATACCTGCTTCGAAACACATACAAAGTTTGTTACGAGCTATTTTGTTGTCAAGTGAATACTATTCTGCGATATAGTGTTACAAGAAAGCAATTTAATGATTAATTTTTCTTGCTCTTGATAATGGAGATGTTCCGAAACCGGAAGAGGGAGGTATATGGAAAACCTACAAGGTAAGACAGTATTATTTTCATAATATCATTATAAATAACCTCTGTGATAGTAATTATAATATAATTTTATTTATAAACCAGGAAGATCTTTATAATGCACACGCCCCAAAACCAGTTGTATAGAGAAAAAAACTTACGCAGAACAATGTGATTGTATATTCTAATAATAAACCCAATAACCTCTCTTATATTAACAACCTTATGGATAAATATACGTTTTATTAAGTATAAGTGAATTTTATTCTTCAGACTTTGCTTTGTTACATGCTTAAGAGTAGTAACACGTAAGTAAAAGAGAGAAATTCCGACTTTAACCATACTGGCAAAAACAATAATATCAATGCTTAAGCCACATGGGATGAATGAACCACAAACACATAACATTACAAAACCTCCTACACTAAACACGCTGCATTGTGACTGTTTTATATTATAAAAAATATTTAAAAAAAAGATGTATCAAATCGAATTTTAGAATACTGAATCAAAAACCTCTTTCATTTTGAATATTAAATTTAAACAAGAAACAATATAACTACATCAAATGATATATTTTAATAATGAAAAAGTATTATAAAAATAATGACTTTTTTAATGCTTATATTAAAAAGAAGATAATCCGACCAAAGTACAAAAATACTTCTTAACTATAACTTTCTGAATACGAAATATTGGTAAGTAAACTAATTTTGGGTTTTTTGAGTAATCCAAATACACTGGACCAGTATTTTCTTTTAATGCACCCATCAACGACTAATATACCGTTGAGGTCTTGGTTGGTTTGTCTTGGTCTTGTAGTGCATATGGTGTTGTTTGTGATGTAGGGTAGTGGAAGCTCGCCTCCGCGCGGTCCACCTCGGGCGTATCTCGGAGGCTGACATTGGTTCTGTTCTAGGATAGGGTTTGGTGCCCCCATATGCGGCGAAAGAGATTTCACGCTAAAAAGCATCAATCTGTTCTGCTATTATCCGTGATATGGCTGAAAAGCTGGATATACGTCCTAATATCAAAACAGGTTCTAGACCCACCTCGTTGGTCTTCGATTCATTCACGTGGGAGGTGAATAAATCTGAGCACGTCGTCCCCTGGAGAGGACGTTAAACTGTCGGTCCTGAGCCTGTACGATGTCAGGTATTCGTCAGGGCTTCAAATGTAGAATCTACAGGTAATGTAGCTGGCTCACCCATTACTAAAATGGGTGTCAAATAATAAATGAGTCACAATTTTGCCCCTCGAAGAGCACTAAAAGGTGAAAACCTTATAAGTGTGGGCGCTGGAAAACAACAACTATTTAAAGCTGTAGTGGAGTCAATGAAATGTTTTATTCTTCTAGTTTAGAAGAAAAAATTCAGAAAAATTGGGTTCTGGTATTCGAGAACCACAAAAATGAAGGAATATTGTAAATATTAATTCCATTATAATAGAATTACGATAGCGCCTTCCTGAATTATGAAGAAGACAAAAAAAAATCAACCATTATTGTAAAATACCTGCATATTGTTAATACCACTGCAGTAGGCAGTAGGTTTGTTGCGATCGAAGATGGACAAGGTCCGAAAGCGCTCCAATGACTCTAAGATCATCTTACGAGGCATGACGGTTTTACCTATTTCTAATATAAATCATTATTGTAAACCTGAATGAATATAAGAAACAACTCCAAAGCCATCTCTGTGATATTTAATTTCTACTATAAAATGACCTGGTCGTATTGGTAAAAGTCGGACCACCCTGTCCTCATGCAAAAAATGAATATATTGATGATTTGAAACTTTGAATATTATGTTTCTTCCAAATGAATATATTTTGTCCAAAATACCACACCGTTAGACTTTAACAAATACATGCATAAGTGAACATATATCAATGCTGTTATAAATAATGACCTACAGGTCATTCAAAGTGAAATAACGAAGATATGTTCAAGAGGGTCACAATAAATACTATTTAAGATTTGTATATAATTAACACCAACATTTTCCCAGTATGAATACAGTTCCAATTTATTCTTTTAAGATGAAGGCATTTCTCGTTTATTAAACACATTTTTTTATTATGTTAAATTTGAAGTCAGTTAGACCCAAAAAATGTTGTTGTTACCTTTTATATGAATTCAAGTTTAAAATTATCAATAACAAACTGCGAAAGAGTTAAAAATAAAGCAAAAAAAAAAGCATAATAGCAGAAACAAAAAAAAATGCGCTTTACATAGATGAGTAATCCCTAGGCCTAATCACCAGGAGTCCCACTTACGTGATATTCGAGATCTGAGTGGGTCCGCGCAACAAAGCCCCGGCGTAGGTCTGTGACCACCTGTATTGGGCAAAAATTATGCTTTAATTGAAGGGTTTTTCTTAAACTTGTTTTTAGACTTCATTTAGGTGCTTGTAGGAGTTTTATAAATCCTCTCTATAAGTCAATACAACATCCTAAATCTGTAGCCAGCTTCAAAGTTTTTGAACAGGATTTTTCATACAATTAATTTTAATATTTTCATCTCGTTGATGATCTTCCTTTTAGCTCAACTTTGAATCGATAGCTAATGTTCGAAACAGGTTATGCCAATGGGAAAAAAATCACCGAGGTAAAATGTATTTTAAATTTAATAAAACCGAAGTTACTACCTTAAAGACCTCATCAAATCGTATTTTCTGTTATGTATACAACAATACCCCACAGAAGGTAAGATAATTTACACTAAACAATTTATAGCTTCCATATGAGCTTAAAATTGGGTCAGGCAAGCAACTAAAAAAATGTGTTCTTCAATCAGTGGCTGTGATGACTGTTAAAAACTTATTAAGAGTGATAACTAAACAATTAAAAATAAACCATTCTACCATTCATTTAATTCAAATAATTAAAAAAAAGAGGGGAAAATATATAAAAATTGTTACCAAATTCCTGAAATTTATAATAGTTTTACAAAAAAAATAACATTTATAAAACCACCTACTTTCTGATACTTCTCAAAAATATTGCAATTAAAAAAGAAGAAAAGAATATTATGAAAAAAGTTACCATAATAAAAAAAATTAAAAGGGCCTATTTATTTATTATTGAGGTGAATATTATACTGTAGGACACGTATTTTTTTATTGTAACTTTTCTTTATACAACCTAACAAAAAAATGTTTCAAAAGTAACTTAGGGAAACAAAGAACACAACAAAATCGAAACATTTAATCTTTTCAGCGTTTTAATACAAAGTTTTTCTTCTCAAGATATTGCTTCTTCAAAAGTATAAGAAAGTAAAAAAAAAATAATGACAGGAAATTAGACCCTACGTAAATAGAAAAGAGAAAGCGATTTATGAGGGTTTTTTTTGTAACGCGCTACATATACGTAACTATTTAACATCCGCGATATTTTTGAACTGAATAAAACGGAATTTACGATTTTTTTTTAAAATTATTTTATATTAGAGTTTTGTTGATTTATATTATCTAGCTGTAATAATACAAATTTAGTTCTCCTAGTGATATTGGGTATGCTTTATTTCATGAAAAGTTTAAACTTTTCAAATATAAACCCTTTATGTTGACGAAGATAAGAAAGTTAGGATACTATATAACAAAGTTGATGACTAAGATGTTGAGTGCGTGTTGGAGGACAGGTACCTGTTGCTGGATGTCGTGGGGCAGTGGAGGCGGGAGAGCAGGAGCAGATCGGTCCTGGTGCCAGTCTTGGTGCACAGCAGCTCCACCGTCGTAGTGGAGCAGGCCTCCAAGCTGACCCATTCCGGCATTGCCTCCGCCACTGCCTTCTCCGCCCTGCACAACCAGCTATACAACTTAAAATAGTACAGTACTATCCACAATACTCAACTAAACTCTCATAACTTTAGCCAGAAAGACATCAACTTTAAAAATGACTTTGTAATCTTAAAATTCAAAATGGATTTCTGGAGGATTTAGTCCAAAGAATTAACTACTCCTGATTATAAGCCACATTGATATACGAGTAGCTTCTCGACCACTGATTTTTAAAATTCAAAATGGATTTCTGGAGGATTTAGTCCAAAGAATTAACTACTCCTGATTATAAGCCACATTGGTATAGCTTCTCGACCACTGATTTTTAAAATTCAAAATGGATTTCTGGAGGATTTAGTCCAAAGAATTAACTACTCCTGATTATAAGCCACATTGATATAGCTTCTCGACCACTGATTCTTAAAATTCAAAATGGATTTCTGGAGGTTTTGGTCCAAAGAATAAACTACTTCTGATAATAAGCCACATTGGAATAGCTTCTCGACCACTGATTTTTAAAAATCAAAATGGATTTCTGGAGGATTTAGTCCAAAGAATTAACTACTCCTGCTTATAAGCCACATTGGTATAGCTTCTCGACCACTGATTTATTAAAATTCAAAATGGGTTTCTGGAGGTTTGTCCAAAGAATAACTACTCCTGTTATAAGCCACATTGTAAGCTTCTGCTCATTTTGAATTTTAATAAATCAGTGGTCGAGAAACTATATCACTATTTGTAATATCAGCCACCATTACTTAAATACAGATTTAAAAAATAATTTAATTAGTTATTTTTGGGTTTAAGTACAGTTTAGAGGTTGGTGTATTTGTCACTAGGAATGAAGGTTCGTAATCGCAATCTAACAAGTACTCCAGCATTGATCAATCCTCCAGATGAAATCTTCTCCAAATTGGAGAGGACAAAAATCTATCAGTCTTGACCTGTACGACGTCTGGAAGTCGTTAAACAACCTTACTTCTCTAATAAAGCGTAAGGCAAGATTCAAGATAACCAATGTACAATAAACACAGTTCTTTGGTATTATACATGGATTTCTGGACATATGTGTGATCTCTGGGAAAAACTATTATTTATCTACCCAAAAGCAGTTCTTGTAAAAGCCATATTAAGAGAAAATCACAGAAAAAAATGTAAACTGGACTAGAGAAGGGAATCAAAAATAAGTAGGCTAACTGAAAAATGATGCGCTTGAAATCAAAAGAAAATTAAAAATGACCTTTTTTTACGTTTGTTTGTTAAACAGATGGAAACAATATTTTGTATTAACTAACTCTCTATTTTCATTTTTTTTTAAAATTATTTTGGTTGATGAAACTTACAAAATAAATTGACATTTGTAATCCTCTACTCTAGGATTTCGTTTCTAATTAACTAAAGCAGCCTATGATTTTTTTCAGCGGGTACAGATTTAAGCCAAATTAAGCGTATCTTAGAACTTTCACTGTGTACAGTAATAACCATATTTATTCTATTAAACAACCGAAGTATTTGTAACTTAACATTTCATTTCTGTAAACTAAATAAACATAAGTTTAGTTTAATTGAGTTAACATTAGAAGATTTTAAAAGAAGCAGGCTTTGTGTAAATTATCCCATCAAATGGAGAACTATAAGTACTTCTTATTAACGCTTAAACATAAAGATCAATCATCAGAAGCAAACAGAAACACAGATCTATCAAGTAATATTCATAAAGAAGAACAACAGTTTTTGTTATGACTTTTTCCTAATTTGTATGAAGTGGAAACAAAAATTAATAATAATAGCAAACAGCCAAAATGCAATTTATATAATTTTTTGGGACCGCAGAAAATTTATTTTCATAACGACGCTACTCACTGCAACCGTTTATTATTTCACCTAAACAGAAGCAGTAAAGATTGTATTACAGGTCATATAGAACTATTTCCTTTAAAGGACCAGGTGTTAAAGGTATTACCTGGAATTGAGGAGGAACGGGGGCAGCGGTGGGGGGTTGGTTCGTCTGGTCCATGATATGCGAAAGGTCATCGGGAAGGTGGTGGGGCGGCAGCCTTCCAACAGGCACCTGGTGTCTCTGAAAGACCCTCTGCTGTTCGGGCCAGCCTCCACCCACCTTGCTCGCTTCTAAGGCCGCCCACGAGGTCATGTCGACGTCGGCGCCACCGCCTCCCCCGCCGCCTGGGTGGTATACTTGCTGTTGGGCCGCTGCTGCCGCTACAGCAGCCGCCGCCGCTGCAGCAGCTGCCGCTGTGTTCTTCCACGCTGATCTTTCAGTTCCAATCGGTCTGAGCTTGCGATCTTCGTTGTCCTGCATTGGTAACTCCACCGGCTTTAAAACAAAGTTTTAAAGTCTCAACAACAGTACGACATTTTATTTTATTGATTTATTGTTTCAATAGCAAGGCTTCATTAGAAAGATCAAATCTATCACAGAGATAAACATTATTTGACTAAATACATATTCCCACAAATAAATTTCAGTATATATATATATAAAACAGCATAAACTCATAAAAAATTATTACAATCAGGGATTACCTATTACACGCAGTCTAAAAGAGCCGAATTTAATTGTAATATTTCAGTTCAGGATGAATTAGATGTCATTGACTCTAATCATTATTCTTACATGTCAAAGAGCAATCTTATCGTGAAGTTAAAATTCAACATTATTTTAAGAGCAATGATCTTTGATGATCAAATTATTACAGTTTATTAGAATAACAACTAAGATTAGAAGGAAACACATCTTCTGATGAAGCAATAGTATTATTATTCAAATACTTTTAGACTAAGTATATCTAAAAAAATATATACAAAATAAATAAATAGAAAGATCAAAAACTTGTGTAGGATTTCTGAAGTGAATACACTAGTTTTGACTAACGAAGTACCTGGTGGGCACAGGCTAACAACTCCATGTGGTTGTGGTATACGGAGGGAGGAGGCCCCGAAGCTGACAGAGGCCATCGGCCATTAGCGGCAGCATTGGGTGGAAGTCTAGAAAACTTGGGCGGGTGGTAAGGCATGGGTGCCAGTTGCGGTGGTGCTCCATAGTTGAGAATTTGTTGTTTGAAACTGGACGAAAAGTCAGGCGCCCTGGGGTTCAGCCGTGACATTGTTACCTGGAAGAACAATCATGAATGATACTACTGTAACAATCTTGCGAAATCCATAAAACTTTTATGACTAAGCTATTAGGGGAAAACACTTACGGTTGGAGGTTGCTGCTGGAAAGACTGTTGAATGATATGATCGACGGGGTCCTGCTGTTGATAAACTTGAGGAGGGGGTTGCTGGACTTGCTGGGGAGGCTGCTGTTGCGGAGGTGGAGGTTGGACGGCGGACACGGGTGGCGGCGCCGTGCGGAAGGTAGCAGGAGTCTGAGCGACTGGGCTGACCTGCGGCTCGTGGTGCGTAGGTGGCGGCTGAGAGAAAAACGGTTGCGTGGCCACCGACACAGATGGCGCGGACGGAGGCATACATGCTGAACTACTTGAGGCAACTAGTTGGCGCATGTCCTGCACTCCACCCCCTCCTGTCTGACTAACCTTCGACACGGGACTGCACACCGAGCCACCGCGGTTGTATCCTGGCGCCTTGGCCAGGTCCACCTGATTTGGGGGTGGAGTAGGCTCCAGATACTTGGAGGGCTGGACGGAAGGAGCCCCGATGGTCCCAGCTGCTGCCACAGATGCGAAGTTCATTCCTTTGTCTGAGGAGTTCCCTTTAGAAACGTTTACATCTCTTGGACCCCACATTGATTGCTGTGCCACCTATCACAACAGTACATTAAGAGACACTGGAAATAGTTTATATGCTACTCAGATAGTAACATTACAATTTTAAAAGAAACATTTTATTTTTGGAATAACAGAAGTAATACTAAAGACAATTCCAATAGGTTAACAAACAAAACTTCTAATTATGGTTTATCTGGACAAAAGAAAAACAAATTAACACAAAGAATTTATGCATTTAATCAATAATGAAATCTATCAGTTCAGTACTATTTATTTCTGAAGAATTATTCATCGTTAATGATTAAATAATTAACTGACGATTATTTAATCGTAAGTTAGTTAAAAAAATAAATTAATTTTTTACCAAATTAAATGAAGTTTGTAAAATTTAATTTTAAATCTCAATTACAGGAAAATAGTATTTCCATTGTTTAACACACAAAGAATACTTACAACAGATTCAATATTGTGTTTATTGTGTTCAATATGAAGATTGAATAAGGTACATTTTTCTGTATTTTGTTATATTTACTGTAAATGTGATTTACATTTTACAAACTTAATATTATTATTTCTGTTTTTAAACTAAGAGATTTATTGTTGGTAATGGTAAATGTATTAACTACAATCATATAAAATATAGAGTCAATGTGACAGGATAAATAACACAGAAGAAAAAAACCTTAGTAAAGTTGTCATTAAAGAGTGAATATTCGAGTGTTGCTGCAGGAGGCTGTGGAGGTGAAGGCGTTCTGCGGTGTTGACAGTGGAGGTCGGCCTGAGGGGCAGCGCTCTGCGTGTTAGCCGCCGCCGGAGGCAGTGAGGCCGGAGGCAGGGACGTGGGCGTCGTGACCTCCCGCTCCACCAGTTTGATGGAGGGGGTGGCAGCCGGAGACGGTCCTGCTAAAGAGCCTCCGCTGTTGATTGAGTGGGTGGATGTCACGCACAGACTGCCGCTAGTAGAACAAGCACTAGCAGACATCTGCAACACATCGTCCTGTTCAACAAACAGACCTCACTCATCATATATTCTTACAATAATAAAAAGAGTATGACTCCTAAGGTCTCCAGGGAGACACAACTGGGATTGCTTGCTCAGTATTGACTTAATTACTAGTATGGAATACAGAGAATTTCGATGCACCCAAAATCAAAAACATGTGAATAATATAAAATTACCTCATTCAGTAATGAATATATTACGCCATTCACCAGTTTTTCCGCTCTTTCAACCTGTTAGGAAATTGCTCAGGAGTCCCAAACCTGAGCAATTAAAGTATTGACCTTCTGAAAATAATTTCTGTAACAGCTGACGATGCAACTAGTACAGAATGGAAAACCATTGATTTTATTCAGTATCTTAAGCAAAATATTTCATATTCTGTGATTAATATATTTCACTGTATAATACACCAGCAATTTTTATGTGCGAAGCATGGTTTAAAAATATTTTCCTTTGTAATGTGAATTGTAACAAAAATAATCAACTTTATAAACGCAATAGCTCCAAAAAAACGAAAATTTGAACAATTCTTATAGGAAATTGAAAGCCAATATTCAGGATTTTGACATACAACACAAACTATGGCTTAGTTTCGGACGAGTCCTTAATCGCTCTGTAACATTAATAGAAAAAATTAAGCTCTTTTTATTTAAAAAAAAATAATAGTTTACATAAATTGTCCATAATTTAGATTTGTTAAACGATTTAATGTTTTTATACGATATCAATCCGCATTTTAATGAACCGAATAAAAAACTTCAAGGTCATGGACTAATGGTTTCAACGTTCTTTGAAAATATTAAAATATTTAAAAAGAAACTTGACATTTTGACTAAGGATTTGAAAATGAAAATCATAAAATGTTTTCCTTAATTTCAAGTATATTTTCAAAACACAATAATTTTTGAAAACTCGATTTTTCATTCAAGAAAATGCAATTAAAAAATATTTCATAGTTATGCAGGAAATATTAAATCGTTAATCGTTCAAATTAGTAACTAAACTTAAAACAAGCTTTTTAGGACAGATTCAATCAATTTAAAAGTTTGTAAAAATACAGTTTTACAAACTGATTATCCATGAAAGGAGCTTTTGTATAAGTTATAAATATATAATAATAAATAATAAATTTATTATTTTATTATATATAATAATATTAATATAATATAATATTATTATAATAAATTATAAATCTATAATTTAGAAATGGAATTATTTGAATTTCGAAGCAGGTTAGCGTGGAAAATAAAATTTGATTACTTGAATCCTGAAGGAGAAGAAAAACTGAGGGAAAGAAGTGCAGATAATATTAAACGTACGGGATTCTTCACCAAATAATTTTATCTCCATGAAAAAACTAGTTAACGCTCTTCTAACGTTTGAAAAATTGTTTTCTTCAATGAAATTTGTAAAATCATACTAAATTCAATGTTTTCTTCTTACATGGGCCACATATATTCTTCACTATTTTTCACTATGTTTGGTCCAGCGTCAAACACATCTCAATAAAACACCTTTAAAAAAACGTTTCCTCCTCTTTTGTATTGATATAGCCCTGAGGATATCTATAAATATAGACGGAACGTTGTATGAAAGATGTTTTATTGAGAAGTCTTGGACGCTCGACCAAACCTTGGTAAGGAAAAATAGTGTAGGTGTATTAATAAATAATATTTCATAATATATATTGAATGTAATTTTCGTTATTACTTGTTCTTTCAAACACTATAGTCAATTGTACCAATTATTTAACAATTTTTAACCTGAAATATTTAATTTTTTTTTAAATCTTCAAACAACGCCTATTTTTACCAGCTAAGTCAATTGAATTTTAAACATTTCTAGTTTTAAAAATACTCAGTTAAAAATGTTTAAACTTAACTATAGTGGAAATGGGTTTAGTGACCAACGAGCTAGTACTAAAAAAAAAATAAGAACAAAATTTAACCCACGTCTCAAAAAGGTTCGCCAACCCTAACTTTTTTTTTTATAATGTCCACAGCTATAGACTCGCTCCATCTTTTGTTCTTTTCAAATTAACACATTTATGGTTAGGCAACCATTTTAACCATTGGAGAGCCAGTTTACTGGGCTGGTCATAACATCCAAGTATTAACCTCGCACAACGTTGCCATAATTTCGGTAATCTAGTGGTATACATGTATAACAGTTCCGGCAAGTCATTACCAGCCTGAAACCAGCACACATGCAAAAAAGTTTGGGTATATTTCATAGCAACACTAGTAATCTTGCTGGTATTGATTTCTTGATAAGGCTATCATTGTTTTTCATCTCGCAATAATAACTTTGGATTCATTCAGAGGTCTATGGATACTCTGATTGATAAATGATATATACTTTACTGGTCAAACAGCAGACCAATATATAAGTTGACTCTTTTTTTTTCCTTATACAATCTTGCATATTCATTCGACCCTCAAATCCGCACTAATAGAGACCGAGACAGATCCGGAAATTGGTAACACTGGTAATAGTAGCCCAATGGTGGGTAGAGTAGCTAAATGGTTGGCTGTAGCCAAGACGTTCCATATACATTACCTCACTATAACTTTCTATAAGGGCTAGGCTATCTCAATTTCATTTACTTTAGCATACTACACATTTAATTTAAATAAACCCTATTATTGATCCATAATAAACTCTACAATGAACAAAAAAAAAGCCTAGCCTAACTGTTGACAGCAGGCTTAGATGTGCCCTAGGATATATAGCCTAACTTCAGCACAGTTTAATAGGGTTAGACCGGCTGAACACCGTAATGGCCGATTTGAATGAAATTGGAGTAGCGTTGGCATATGACAAGGGATAGTTATTCTCTACCTCATCCTGTTTTAAATCACAATCATAATCATCAAATATAGGTGGGTACAGTTCGTAGATGCTTATTACACATTAAAATACGTAATAATAATATTGTTCATGCATAATGAAGGTAGAGTTTGCTTAAGATAACGAAATTTGAGTAGCCTAGGTATCACTCTGCCCTCATTGTGAGTTACCAATACCCGGATGATAATTTATGCTATACGAAAAAAAAATGTACGGAAACTGGAGGGTCGAGTGTAGATTATACCAGGCAAAACATTAATTAATGAAATGGTACTAATGAAGAAAAGTAATAATGAATATACCGTGGTGACGGAGGTAGGAGCTAGGGAGGGGAGACTGGAGGTGACATTGAGGTCTCTGGGAGGCAGCGCCACGGTGTTCATGAGCGGTGTGATGGTGGTCTGCGACTCGCTCAGTTTGGCAGCGAAAGTCTGACCGACACCGCTGCGTGCGCTCTGTTGTTTGCAGCTGGTCATGATTGCCCCCGTGTACGACATGATGGTCTTCGTACCTGTAGTTGAACCGACAGTCACTACACCAGCCCCGAGACCATCCTTCGCACCCCCTACTCTCTTCACTCCTGCTAGGACCACAACAACCACCATATTAGTTTATTTACATCTAATATAAATTTCATAAAAAAAACTCAAACTTTAAAAGTAACTTATTTAAACAAAACCTCAAATTTGACATGTTTAATAAATACGACCTACATTTCATAACAAACACAATTATTTTTGTCTAAATTAAGCAATATAGTTAGCATATTAGTAAAACAAACTATCTTCCTCACTACACCCCATTTCGGAACTTGTTCTTCCAAAGTGCTGGTCAAAAAAATCATTTACGAGGTAAGCCGGTTTATTTTTCTCATGATATTAATTACTGTTCTTGAAATTTCATAATGTTAGTGCAAGAATTTTTTCAATATGCATTAATACCGAAGAAATTCAGTCGTTTTAATTCAAGTCGACGAAAACCCGAGTTTACGTTTTTTTTTAGGCAAATGTCTTGACGAATCAAACAAAATGCACAAATATATCTACCACATGATGGTCCAATAAATCTGGATGACAATTAGTACATGATATATATACTGCATTGCATGCAGAATGCCTCTAAAAACCAAAAAAATACTATAATATTAAAAAAAAAATAAAAAAAACTTTAAGGCCTTTTGATTAATCATTATTAAGGAATAAATAGAAAAGTATTAACTATTCTTTATTTAAAAGTCAGTAATTTATTTATTGCACAATATACTTACTTTATACATGAACATTACTTTATAAGCAAAAGTTTAATATCTTTAAATTTTGTAATTAATTGACTCAGTGAGTTTCTAATAATAGAAAGTAATTGTTTAGATTGTCAAGTTTCTTGGATTTTGTTTTAATGGTATTATTAATTTATAGAATGATTTATCGTGATATTTAAAAGAACATACTTACGAGTTTAGCTATACTGAAATAGTGAATGTAAAGACATAAGATAGTTGAAACTAGTCAAACTTCTAAAGATATTAAATTGAACAGATTTAATTACATACGAAGGCACGACTATTCAAGAACTAATCCAAATGAACAGGAACTACGCAATTTAAAATTTTATTCTTTTATATAAAAATATTTCTCGACAATTAACGATAAGATTTATCTAAATTACAAAAACATCAAACATAATAGCTATTTACATAAGTATAATAAAATACAATTAGAAAAGTTATAATATGGCATAAACTTTGAAGACAGTTTTTTAAACGCTAATAAATGTAAGGCTCATCAAATTTAACTAGTCTTTGGTATTCAATTTAAGGAAAAATAAACAGAAATCTACTGCGATAGTAAAACTAAATATATAGCACATGAAAATAGAAATGTAAGACATTAATGACCTCAACTGTATTAAAACAGATAATTAAGTAAAACAAGAATTATGTTCTAACAATACTGCTTTTAAATTGTTGGAACATATAAATACAGTGATATATTAGTCAACGGACCTGAAGATGCAGAAGTGACTTTACTGTTGCTGTTGGTTGCAGAACTTGAGGATGATAAACTAGACTTTACACCTGGTTTGGATTTCGCAGTGTTCTGAAACATTTCAAAAAAAAAATTAAGTTAAAACAGTAATAAATATTAACTTAATATTAACTTAAGTATAATATTTTATTAGAATATACTTTCAGTTCAACTTCGCTTTAATTGTAACTATCGTACTGCCTATACTATTGTATAGACAAGATGGAAACGACGTAAACGTGCACTTTAGGAAAATGGCGACTTATTTAGAACATCTGTTAAAAAGAACTGCAAAAAAACTTAGAATGAAGAGGTTTAATTTATTTCATTTCTACATGAACTCGATATTTATAAATGCAATTAGTAATTAATATGTATATAGATTTAATAGATTCTGAATTTAAATATGCAACAGCTTCTGCATTAACGACTTTTTTGTAGTTTGCCTCCAATTTTTTCGTATTTTTCTTTGGTTTTGCGTTAGTATTTAGTGCAGAAGCTGCTGCATATTTTAATTAAAAATGGCTTAGAGAAGTTTTGCTGCCAACTTACACAAAAATTTTGTAGTGTAGATATAAAAAGTACGTTTTAAATTTATTAAATTATTATATTTAGTAAATGAAAACTAGACGGTATAAATATAGTTCAATGAAGATTAATAATCATAGAGAAATTAAAAACACACACTTAAAGGCTAAAACCAAAAATTAGAGAACGTAAGTGTGTGTTTTTAACTTTTCTATGATTCTTAATCTACATTGAACTTTATTTACCCATTTCAGATCGTCATTTCATTGAAAGAGTGTATATATATATATATATATATATAAACTAGAATTTAAAAAAGAACACATAGAAAGGAAACCACTGAACTCACTACTATATTTCGATGTCCTCGTCTTCAGGAAAAGAAGTGAATCGCTCCAAAGGCTGATAACGACTGACTTGGCGTTCGAACTGAAGCACTCAAACAGTGTAACCAACTTTCGGAGGATAGGAAGACAGGGAAGAGATAAAAGCCAAATAAAAATTAAAAAATGAAAACATTTAACTAAAATAAAATTAAAAGCTGATAACAACTTAAAAAAAAAAAAAACAAAAAAAACGATTGAGGTTAAGCCCAGGAGCCGATCTACCGCCCAGAAGACTAATAAGTGCTTCTTCTGAAGCTCTCAGAGTAACTTTCGAATTAGTCTGATCAATCTGCCTCAGGACCTGTACACGGAAACAGTCATCCTCCGAAAGTTGGCTACACTGTTTGAGTGCTTCAGTTCGAACGCCAAGTCAGTCGTTATCAGCCTTTGGAGCGATTCACTTCTTTTCCTGAAGACGAGGACATCGAAATATAGTAGTGAGTTCAGTGGTTTCCTTTCTATGTGTTCTTTTTTAAATTCTAGTTTATATATATATATATATGTATAGATACTCTTGATTATATATATATATGCGATTCTCTCATTATTAAAAGAAGAAACCAATAATTAACACAAAGAAAATCAATAGAAAAGAACAATTTATAGTTGTTATTTTGAATAGACGTCCTCTTGTGTCTGACCAATTTATTAAATATTCGATTGTCTGCTTTATATAAAAATAAAACAAATAATAATAGTTTGTAGTTTTACAGTTATGAAACACAGTAAAACCTTTATTGAATAGATATGACCTTTACTTAAAAGTTTAGTAACAAAAATCCATTTTATATTTTAAAGAATAAAACTTTTTAGAATATGGAATAACTCAAGATTCGTCGAGTGTAATACTTACAACAGATTTCTCCCAGACAGCGGCAGCCGACTTGGCCGACTTTGGGAGTAGTTGGAGGATATCTACGTCGGGGTCCTTGATAAGGGCAGTGATAAGGCTATGAGCTTGCTTCGTCGCCTCCGAAGAACCTCTGAAATACAACAAAATAAGAGTTAAACACACTCAAAGGTCAAGTTTTATACGAAGCATAGGATGGACAGAGGTAGTAGTAGGCAACATTGTAGTTTGCAGTGCCAGGCCCACAAGGGAAAACACATAGGACGAACATTGGGCCATTTGTGATACCACACAATGAAAATTGATTCTACATTGGCAGTTCTAAATTTTGCCTAACTCACTTTTATTTAGAAGTAAGGATCTTTAACGAGTATCTGTCATCATACAGACCCGGAGACGACGGACGGCTTAACGTCTTCTCCTAGGGACGATGTGCTCGGATTTATTCCACGTGAATAAATTGATGGCCAGAGTGGGTATCGAACCCCGAACCCACCAGTTCAGAGGCGAACACGTTAACCACTGAACTAACCTAACCCCTTGGACAAATGGGTTTAGGTTAACTCCAAAATAAGAGACATTCCATTTTAGGGAAGGAAACAATTGATTTCGAAAAGTTTTGTCACTTAACAAAAATGTAACTCTTTTATTCAGATATATCCGAAATTGATTGGTAAAATTTCATGTGTAATTTAAATGTGTTACCCCTTTGCTCCGTAACGACGACTTAAAATTTTCTAAAATCATGAAAAAACAGGGCTGAAACGGATTTCTAATATATCAAAACAGTAAAACTAGTGCTTATTTATTATACAAAGAAAAGAGTACAAATACGTATTTTTAGTTTTTTTATAATAAAGTACTTGTTATCATGAAGATAATAAACTGCATGTTTTGAGGTCACCTGAATTCGTTTATATTTTTACCATGGTAATGTCTTTTACATGGTGGTTGGGTGGTGTGTAAACACAAAGTGTTGACCACTCTACAAGTTGCAACGTTTAACCATCATAATGAAATTCAACATTCAATTCAATAATTCTTGATTACGAGAAACTTATATTTTTTTTAAAGAAAACATCATCACTGAGAAGCTATATTTAATTTAATCTGATTAAAAAATAAATTTCTGATCAAGTATGAACCTGTTCACTTAGAAAAAATGGACATACTCGTTTATTGTGAAGTTGCTTGAATGAGTGTTTTTAACCTTCAAATTTATTAAAATGAATAATAAGGGTACAGAAATCCTCATGTATCCTCTGTCAAGTGTCGTTCTGCGTTTAGGCAATATACTATTCATTTAAGAATCGTTCACAGTTATAGTTCATTTACCGCTAAAGCCACTTTATTAAACGAGAAATTTTGGAATAATCGAAGTACATGCATTCATTTACAGAAATAAACAAGTAAAGTAAATAACTAATTAAATAACTACTGGCACTGAAACCGCGATGTAGCGAGGGATGACTGTAATATGTATTCTCTTGCAGTTACAGTAGGCAATACACCTTACTAGTTTCATTATAGATTGGTGATAGTTGATTAATTGATAACGAGGCTTACTTGAGAGTGATGGTCCGGTCACCCTGTCCCTTGGACTGCTTCTCCACCTCAATATGGGCTCCAGTCGCTGTTCTTATAGCGTTTATGTTGCTTCCACCTCGACCAATCACTCTACTAATTGCGTTTAGAGGAACTGAAACCTTCTTTGATCTGTAGGTGTTGTTCAAATACCTAAAAAAAAGTACCATACATTAATTTTTTTAAAAAACGAAATTCTATTCAATATGACAAAATATTAATTCTATGTAAGAAGTTTTATATCAATTTAAAAAATATATATATTAAAAAAACATGATGCAAAGTATGTGATTCATGTTTTAATGTGAAGTTTTAACACAGGTATTTTTTTTAGAATATGGGATGAGGGCATCCAGTAGGTTCCATGCTCAATTCTGGACAGTTAGATCCTGAGTTTATTCTCACTCTGACCTCGATTTCTTCACGCGGAAGATAAACAAATCTGAGTACATCTCTTGCAGAGGCCGTTATGACTTTAGTCCCGAGCTTGTACGATGTTAGGTACTTGTTAACAAAACATGACTCAGGAAATAGTGAATTATAAAGATCTGATCATTATTAACAAAATTTAGATTGTGATTCACAATCTTGTAATTTCCAGTGTCGCAGAACAGTTATGATGACGAGGTCGTCTTTTTCTTGTTTGGTTGCTGGTAATTTGTTTATGAATTCAGTGATATATATTAATGCTGATTATTTAAAATAAATAAACTATAACGAACACATAGTGCTTATTATATAGTAAAAATAATTGTGGTTTGATATTTATAAAAATATTAATTCCAATTTTCATTAAAATTTTTAATTTTTTTTCAAATCAAAAATGTTAAAATAATTTTCGAACGTAACCAAAAGTTGTTAACTACGAGTGATACTGTTGCAAGAGACTGACTTTCTGACGACTTCCTTCCAGCCCTCGTCCCACTTGGCAGCCGCCGCTGCTGCCGAAGCAGACTGCTGTTGCTGTTGTTTGGGGCTCAGACAACTCGTGCTACTCGACTTGCTGCATGCTGACAAGGCACCATCTTCACAGTACATCCTAAAAAAAAAAAAAATTACTTAGTTTATATAATTTTTAAAATCATATTTCCTCCATATTTCTTTCCTCTGTGAGCAGGTATGGTTTTTTAGTGCTGAAGATTCAAAGTTTGAATCTTGGTGACGCTTAATTTAATGTGGAAGATTGAAAAACGTATGCATACTATCTATGGATAAAAATCCATCGAACCAGAATATGCAATAATCCAGCTACGAGAGTAGGAGAAAATTTTATTTCAATCTATTAAATATTTGAAAATACAGCATTTTTGCTTGCAAATTCAGCAGTATGGAAAAATGGTCCACATGTTACTACAAGAAAAGTTAAAGTTTGAGATTTAAGATTACAACAAAGTAACCTAGAGGTTGTTAGAAACATTTCGTCAGAATATATGTTTACACTTATTTTGTAATATTATAGGAATAAAATTGGAAAACAGACAGTTTATTTTTTTTTAATTTGAACAATTTAGATGACATTTGCTTTATTTACATCCTCAAAAGTAAACTAAAGGACACTAAGGTATATCACAAGTTTCTTCAACTTAAGTCATCTTTAACTCATTATTTTTAAGAAATTTTAACCTAATTTTACGTTTCCAGGATTTCAGAAGTCAGTGCAAACTATCCATATCAAAGTAACAATTCCAGAAAAACAATTAATTATTCCAGGTTAGGTTAAAATTATCTTTTTTGGTTGCAATATGAACATACAGTTCCACTAATATAAGTCTTTCGGTACTTTGGTTGGAATCCTAGGCAAGAAGTTTGGTCGCACTAATACATGGAATAGATGAATAATATTTGTAGCAATGGTAATACATATTAAAATAATTTATTTTAAATATGAGTGGTAATGGCAAATAATCAACAATTGTAATGGTAAGTATTTATTTCTTTGGAGTTTGGTTTGGTGATTGGAAGTTACACTAAAGAATTCCTGGATTTTTTATTTTTTTTTTCAAAAAATTTTTCTAAGTTTTTAAATAGTTAATAGAAGTACATCTATACATAAACTCTTTTTTATTTGTACAAACATATTACGAAAAAAAAACCTAAATCATAATTGCTGAAGAATGGAAAGTTCTATACTTAATTTTGATAAGTGGAATTGTTCCAAGAAATTTTGAAAAAGATATCTTTGAAAACAATTCTTTATGAAGTATGGAACTCTAATTTAACTAATACATATGTACTTAAATAATATAAATTCTTTTTGTAATTTTTACCATGAAAGACTTATGACCATGCATCCAATAGTCTTGCGAATTATGTCATTTCCCCTCAAATTCCGATTATCATCTCCGCTATGAAAATTCCCCTGAATACGAAAACCAATCACAATCAATAACCGCCAATTGAAGTTTTGCTCACTTACTTGTAGTTATTGTTTTTGATTTTGGTGTGGTTGTCAGAGGAGGCACAGGTTGATTCGAAGTCGTCTCTCTCTGCAGGGTGTCTAGCTTCAAAGACAAGGGTTGTCGAAGGGGTTGTGTTCTTGTTTACTACAGCTGAAGCAGAGGCAGACTTGGATACTCGTCCACTCTTACTGCTTCCACTTGTTGTTGTGTTTGTAGTAGTTTCATATTTGTCTAATCCTTTCCCTTCAATCACTGTTTTCAAACAGCTCTTCGTTAAGCTGCTACTACTTATCAACTTCTTTTCCTAGAAATAAAAAAAAAATTGAAATTAACCTTTAAGTCACAAAATAAAGTATAACAAGTAAAACTCATATATCACAATGAATACATATTTCTTATCAAAATAAAAAAATATACAAACAAAAATTAATTACTCTTTTAAAGAATGCAAAATATGAAAATAACTTAATCACCTTTAACACTGGTCTTAATATTACTTCTACAAGTTTTTTAGTTCAATCAAAATGTCAAACTTAATATTTAGGGTTTTATTTAAACCCTTATTCATAAGAATAAAAGCGGATGGAAATAGTAAATCATACTAAAATGGTGGTGTTCAGTGAAGTTTATTTCTTACTTGCTTTTGAATATCACATCCTTTAAATATATATATATATAAATGAAAATACTAAACAGTCCAAACCGTACAGTTTCAAATATTGATCCAGTAAGTGTTCTCGTTTCTTTTATGTGTTGTGTTTTTAATTTGTATATATATATATTTGTAAAAGTTGGAAGCAGTCCATTTAAACATATATTGTTAAATAACGCCCCATATTTGGCTGTATCTGTTTCTTAACAATTTCTCTAGTTTCCGGAATTCCTTCCTCGTCTCTTTATTAAAATTATAAATGAAGATTATAGTTTTAATCTTCAAGATTATAGTTTTAATTCCTCGTATCTTCATTAAAACTTTTAATGAAGAGACCAGGAAGGAATTCCGGAAACAGGAGAAATTGTGTAAGAAACAGATACAAGCCAAATATGGGGTGTTATTTAACAATATATGTTTAAATGGACTGCTTCCAACTTTTACAAATATATATATATATATATATATATATATATATATATATAATATAATATATATATATATAATATATATATATATATATATATATAAAACTGAAAATACAAGTTAAAAATCCCTTCTCTAGTTAACTTCAAGAAAAAATTAAGACTACCGGAATCAAACCGTTAAGGTGATTCGCCCGTAACTAAAATATGTGCCAATTAATTAACGTTCATTCCAGGAACACAACTAGAAATGAAAAGATACTAACAAAAAAAAAAAGCAACAAATAAACATTCATTCTTACTGTGTGAAAAATTAAACAAATAAATAATTGGAAATAAATTTACATTCTTAATCGCACCCAACTTTCCCATCTTTTAAATGTCATAAGGGCAGTTTTAAAACTTCATAATTTCTTGCCTCTACCTTTAATTAAAATTTAGAAGTATACTGAAAAGGTGAACTTGAAATGTTGTTTTAAACTAGAAAACCAGCAAAAACTCGATTTTATCCTTACAAAATTTGATTATTTTGATAAAAGCATTCTCTCTCACTCTCTCTCTCTCTCTCTCTCTCTCTATATATATATATATATATATATATATATAAAAGATTTCACATAAACACGTGAAATAACAATCAATGATCAAACCACAATAAGAAATGGGAAAACAAGACTAAGATCTTTCAACCGTAACAAGCGGTCTTCGTCAGAGTCAAAAACATAGCTAGCTTACATAATTGAGTCCAGTTGGGTTTTTGACTCTGACGAAGACCGCTTGTTACGGTTGAAAGATTTTAGTCTTGTTTTCCCATTTCTTATTGTGGTTTGATCATAAATATATATATATTATATATCTTAGTATAAATATAAACAAAGTCAATACCGGAGAAGAAGACAGGTTGGTCGCGTTGTCGGTAGAGGTGACAGAGTTCATGGATAAGGAAGACTGTTTCTTCTTCTTCCTATCCTTCTTTTGTCATTGCCAGGTTTAACTTGCTCTGTTGATGAACAACTTCCTTGGCTATTGGCATCAATACCAGAGTCACCTTCTTCAGGTTCCATTCTTGGTGATGTTACAACTTTAATTTCTAAAAAAATAAATCCAATTTTATTAACTGAAATATGTCCCCTAGCAATAATTTAAACTTCATGACATTATTATCGTGCTATGCTTACACAATGACAATACTAAACACAGCATTTCAGGTCTCTAGAGTAACCGAAAAGGGAAGGGATGAGTAACTGTTTTGATATAAAATGAAAAAGTACCTTATTCATCCGTAATATTACCCAAAATAACCGGGAATAATACCCCACTCGTATGTTCTATACATATTTGCAGTAAAATCTGACCAATTTTGATATTAAAAAATTGGTCAGATTTTTTATTGTGATAAATCTTGGAAAAATGTCAAGATTTATCACAATAAATGTAACTTTTACTTTTACAAAATAAATGTCACTTTTACGAAATGCCTTTGAAATAACCACAACCATTTCAAGGTGCGCCTTGTAATGGTTATGCAAAATTTGTGTTAAATATCCTACTTTTAAAACCTGGAATTTCGTCGGTATGGATAATTTTTTTACCCATGAATACAACATACTACTCATGAATAAGCCATGTACAGTATAGTTAAGACAGAGGGTTTTTGACACTGAAGAAGACCGCTTGTTACGGTTGAAAGATGTTAGTCTTTTTTCTCCCATTTCTTACTGTGGTTTGATCATACAGTATAGTATGCACAATTTTTGATGTGCAGTTATGACCATTCAGGTTATAAAAAGAGAATTCAAAATTATTAACTCTACTACCGTCTTTTTCCGAAAATAAGCCCTAGCGTGATTTTCGAGACTTTTTAGAATATAAGCCCTTCACCAAAAGTAAGCGATGTGGAAAATATAATTCGTTAAGAAATGTTGTTACAATTAGTATGCATCTCTCTTGCTGCCCAAATAACCACCTCTACAGTTATTTTCAAACAATGCGCAGGCCACGTGTCAAAATTAATTCCTGGAATTCATAAAATTAAATTTATCTCAAAAATACAATATGTGGAAGTAGTCTACATAGACTGATGGTCAGGGTGACATGAAGCCCTCCTCCGAAAATAAGCCCTAGCACGTACTTTGGACCTAAAAAGAGGGTAAGACAGTGTCTTATTTGTGAAAAAAGACGGTTTATCAGAATTTTTGAAATATTTCCACAATGACTTCAAAAAATTCAAGTTCAGTGGGTGGACATTAGCTAGGACTGAAAACATTTTATTTTGCATATGGTTTTCCGAAATTACTTTCTTTTTGCTTAATAAATGTTTTTCAACCATTCCTTACCGTTGGGTTCATCCTGCTCTTCCTCCTGAGTATCCTGGTCCTGAGTAGTCTCCGTGTCCTCCAACTGCTGTACTGTCTCTTCTTGCATCTTCCTCTTTTCTAGTTTCTTCTTCTTCTTTCGTTCTCTTCTTCTAGCTGCTGCTGCTCTTCGGTTTTCCTCTCTTGACTTCTCTTGGTCAAGTTCTTTTAATAGGATCGATGCATTTTTGTAAGCCTTCGCCGCTTGTTGATCTTTTGCTGCTCTAATGATTTTTATGCACTCTTGGCATTTTTCCAAAAGCTCCTTAAAACCATACCAAAAGAATCTAAGACAATGCTCTGGTAATACATTTCAAAGTTGTTTCAAATATAGAACACACAAAATATATTAAAAGTAGTAAAAAAAAAAAGATTATGGTGGAAGTATTATTATAAAATACAATTTACCTTACCGAAAATTATTTTACCTCTAAATATTAATATTAGTATCATTCGTCTAAAACTTAAATAAATCTTATCGATAGCATATCAAGTTCAAATCATATATATATAAACAACTGGTCATATTTCAACCAGTGGTAATTATTTTATTTACGGAAAATATGTCAATTTCTGTCAATAACAGAAGTTATTTCAATTTCAAAAAGAAAATGCCAATTTTTTTTAAGCAGTTCACTCAACACCATTTATTCAGAAAATAACAGGCCATATCCCAACCAAATTACAAAAAATTCGTAGTTATTTCCTATTTATAATGGTCATTCATCTTTTAATCATATTGCTTTTCAGATAACTAATTATTGATGTGAAGTATTAGAACCAAGTAGATTTATAAAGAAAACAAACTGCATACTATAAAAATTTTGTGTTTAAAAATACACATCAAGATAGAGTTCTGCATAGGACAATGTATCATAAATATATGTAAAGCAGTGCATGGAAAATACACTTATGAGATAATTGTAAACAAAACTATAAAAGATTTTGAAGCCAACAAAATGTTGAGGAGTCTAAGAACTCAAATAATATACTTTTGCATAACTGAACTGTACATGCATAATCAAACTATACACTTTTGGTTTTTTTTAATTAATGGCTGAATTATTATTGTAAATTACATAATAAAATAATATTGTTTAATAATGTCACCACAACTGGCACGAACGAAGTAGAATACTCTTACTGTTGATATATGAGAAGCATATGAACATTGCAAACTAGTATAATACGAACTATTACATTTCAAGGGGAAAACTCTGACTACAATTAATAAAGAAGGGACAGAACAATTTTCTAATATGGCCGTCAAAAGGAAACTTCTAGGGGTTCTTTTCGTTGAGGGAGCCTGTAATATCATTGCTGGGAATGTAAAAACTATATAAAAGTAAAGATGTGCTAAATGAAATGCACATTTCTGTACATTATCTCAATATATACTCAATAAAGGACATTTTGCTCAGATATGGCATTCAACAGGAAAGTCAAAATGGGTTCTTTCAGTTGAGGGAGCCTGCAATATCATCACTGCGAATACATGTGAATTATATAAAACCGATGATAAAGGGGAAAAAGCTGTTCAAATACGTTAACAGAAATAAAAAAAAGTAAAGTATAGAATATATATTAGGTATGGGTTGAATGGTCTGAACTTGTATTATTATGAATTGAATCATACTGGACGTGTTCTACACCTTATTTGAAGTTAATTAAAGAAGTAATTATCTGAATATATCCCAAGATTTGGTAACCACTCTGACTGCTAAATATATGGGTTATTTCAGTTAATGGTAACTCTAACATTATAACAATACTAAAGAGAAGTAATGTAACTGATAGGGAAATCAAGCAAGTTAAATAACCCAGATAAGACAATCAACAGACTTCCCATTTCAAAAAAAAACCTAGAATTGGGTATTTATAAAACGCTTGCATAATGGTTTGCGAGAATGTGTTGTGTCCCACCTTATCGTTGACTGTTGATATATATCTGTTCATTTCCTGGTCACTGGGGAATTGATTGACGTGATTCACCATCCATTTCACTACTTTGATATGACCTTTCCTAAAGGCAGCCATTAGGCAGGAAACCTTAAACAATATTTATTAATTATTAATATTCGTAAGACAAAATGATTATCACTAAATAACTTTAATATAAATCTATACTATTATAAGAAAGAGAATATCTTCTTGTACGGCATCTGTCCATTTAATTGTTACTTACTAGATGAGCTGTATCAAATTGATAATTGGGTATATCTGATAGCTTCAATTAAATTACAGCTAGGAATCAGTTTGGTTATGTCAGATGACTTTCGTCAATCTCTACCTGTTATCGAAAGATGAACTCATGGTGATTCGATAAAAGCAAGCCTTAAGTCATCTTTCCTGTGGAGTCATGCGAACAAATTAAGCCTTTCTATTAACATGAGACCCTATCTCCAAGAATATGAAACTGCTAACATATTTGCTTCAAAGACTTCTTCAGCTGGATGGTGGAAGGGTCGGATTGTCCCATAATTGATATTTCCAACAATATGATGACAATAAGGTCGAAATATTTAAAAGAGTTTTGTCGTTTCTTCTTATAATTTTCTTTTAATCATTTGATAAGTTGTTAAATAATATATACATATATATTAAATATAAGAAACGGACCACAAGGACGACTATAAAACTTTAAATTACACAAAGCACGACACAGAAAAAAGAATAAAAAGAACACTTACAAAATTAAATATTTCGAAATGTGTTCATCATTGGGGGAACTGGTTTAAAAAATGGATGCTAAAGCACTCATTAAAAGAAAGGCAGAGGAGAATAAGCGTAGTACTCAATCAGGTAGCTTGATGCGTTGACCAACAGGTGACCCCTGACCATACGTATGGAAACTAAGAAACGTGGAAGTTTTGCCCACATAGAATGAGTCACATCTAATACAAACGACAAACGCAGTTACTAATAACTGTCAAAAGTAAGATGCTAATTATGAGCACTACCAGGTGAGATCAAATGACCATTTAGGTTGATGATAGGGCGTGTCTCATCATAGTATCCCTATATATCAGTGCTTCTCAAACGGTGCGCCCGGGCGTTTGGTGCGCCCTGGAAGGTAGCCAGTTGCCAGATTTATATTTTAGTTTTTGCATCATTTTAATTTATTTGAGAAAACACCAAGAATGTATTGGAATTAGTAATAATACTGTCCGTCATACCTCGTAAAGTCTCAGAAAATCTTAACCGGTTTCGGGTCCGTCTGGATCCCATCCTCGAGGACCCGTAACCGGTAGAGATTTTTCTGAGACTTTACGAGGTATGACGGACAGTATTATTACTAATTCTATTATTACTAACCTCAGTGGAACTAACCCATTAACTATACCAAGTATGTGATTTTCAAGTCTGAGTCAAGTCTCCGCCTACTTCATATTTTGAACTGGAAGGTAAATTTCTTTAATCTTTAAGCATCAATGGATAATACTTCCTCTTTGCCTTTACTCGGGGTTTTAAATCATTTTTACTAGCCCTCCCTCCCTCTCACTCTCTCTGTCTATCTCTCTTTCTTTTTCCTTAAAAAAAAACTATACATTTTAATTTCCAATCATTTTCCTGTTATCAAATCTCAGGATTAAATTTTCTATATTAAAATCAGTGATGCACCCCAAAGTTTTGGTTTGGTTTCATAGGTGCGCCCTGAAGTAAAAAAGTTTAAGAAACACTGCTATATATCATCATGAAAACTCACTTCGATCAAATTCTATCCATTAAAAGTGGTAGAAATATTTTTATATGTGATTATAAAATACTTAATGATGTAAGTGGACAATCAAAAAACATTTAAATTAATTGTACCTTTCTGTTGTCCTGGGAGTCAATGTCAGCTCCCATTTTGAAGAGGAGTTCGACAACTGCAAGGTGACCACCGTTTGCTGCCAACCAGAGTGGGGAGTTACCTTTCTTGTTCTTAACTTCAACTTGAGCGTTTCTAAAAACACAAATCATATAAATAAATGAAAATAAAAATATCATAAACTAAAATAACAGTAAACATAATATAATGCAGGGGTTCTTAACCGGGGATTCCATACCCCTTGGGGGTATGGGACTGATCTTTCGTAATCAGGTATTTTTTTAATATCTCTCGTTATTTTTTCTATTTTGTACCTATTATTGTTCACGGGTTCTTTTTTTTTAGTTATGCTTGTAAGTAGTTAAAATCTGACAATCTCAAATGAACGTAAAAATCTGCAAAAAATGTGTAAACAACAGCAAATATCTCACTAGGCTAGTAAAAGTATGTTTTAGGTTGTCGATTTTGGAAAAAAAATTACATTTATGTTCTCTTTCTTCTTTTGTGTAATAAAAATAGAATGTAACTTTAATTTTGTTTTCACTAGAAATGTAAAAAAATTATCAATGCTTATGATTTTTCCATGTTCTAATCCTCGCAATCCATATCTAAAGTACAGGATATTCAAGGTACTGACATATTTGGAAGACATACTAGCAAATAATAGGAGTGGTAATAATTATTTCAAAAGTCAAGTGAAGGGGGTATGGACTATACTGGACAATCCATTGGGGGTCTGGAATCATTCGAATGTTAAGAACCCCTGATCTAATCTATACAAGGCAATCCCTTTCAAAACAGAAGTAGTACAGATCTATTCATATTCAGAATATCACAGTCACATATGGAAAAGGTGAGAGATCCGTAAGAGTCATTCCGGTTTTTATGTATTATAGTCACAAATGATGGTGCATTTAAAAAACAAAATAAAATTTCAGTAAAGAAATTGCAGGATGGCTATTAAGAAATGTTAATGATTTGAATAACTTACGAGTATAATGAAAATATACATAAAAACAGGTTTGTATTAATGTTATTTTAAAAGGATAAAGTAAGGTGCATGTAACTACTCGGATTCTGGAATAAACGCAAAGGTATTTGGACTTATTGAGAAAGCATACAACATCATCAGTTAATATAACGAAGAGTTAAGTTCAACAGGATAAACTTAAAATAATGGCATTAGAGAGTAAAAGGTCACAATGCCCAATCACAGTGGTCAACATTAAAGTTAACAATATGTTCTTTAAACTGAGAAAATCTCGAAATATCAATAAAGTAGTGAACAGCACTGGTACTCCTGTAGTAATTAATAAAGGAAAAGTGACTATGATAGAATGGACTCGGTACATACGTCGTTCAGATATGGCAGTCAACAAAGAAATTATGTGGATTCTTTCAGTTGAGGGAGCCTGCAATATCATCATAGCTAAATAGATTACACAACAACAACGGTAGTATTCATGAAGGAAAATATAACCATAAATGCATAGACAAGATACAAACATTGCTCAGATATGGCAGTCAACAAGAAAGTTATTTGGGTTCTTTCAGTTGAGGGAGCCTGCAGTATCATCATAGCTTACGTAGATTACACAACAACAACGGTAGTATTCATGAAGGAAAATATGACCATAAATGCATAGACGAGATACAAACATTGCTCAGATATGGCAGTCAACAAGAAAGTTATTAGGGTTCTTTCAGTTGAGGGAGCCTGCAGTATCATCATAGCTTACGTAGATTACACAGCAACAGTAGTATTCACGAAGGAAAATATGACCATAAATGCATAGACGAGATACAAACATTGCTCAGATATGGCAGTCAACAAGAAAGTTATTTGGGTTCTTTCAGTTGAGGGAGCCTGCAGTATCATCATAGCTAAATAGATTACACAACAACAACGGTAGTATTCATGAAGGAAAATATGACCATAAATGCATAGACGAGATACAAACATTGCTCAGATATGGCAGTCAACAAGAAAGTTATTTGGGTTCTTTCAGTTGAGGGAGCCTGCAGTATCATCATAGCTTACATAGATTACACAGCAACAACGGTAGTATTCACAAAGGAAAATATGACCATAAATGCATAGACAAGATACAAACATTGCTCAGATATGGCAGTCAACAAGAAAGTTATTTGGGTTCTTTCAGTTGAGGGAGCCTGCAGTATCATCATAGCTTACATAGATTACACACAACAACGTAGTATTCAGAAGGAAAATATGACCATAAATGCATAGACAAGATACAAACATTGCTCAGATATGGCAGTCAACAAGAAAGTTATTTGGGTTCTTTCAGTTGAGGGAGCCTGCAGTATCATCATAGCTTACATAGATTACACAGCAACAACAGTAGTATTCACGAAGGAAAATATGACCATAAATGCATAGACAAGATACAAACATTGCTCAGATATGGCAGTCAACAAGAAAGTTATTTGGGTTCTTTCAGTTGAGGGAGCCTGCAGTATCATCATAGCTACATAGATTATTTAACACCAACTGCAATTTGCATGAAAGAGTATGGGATCTTAAATGAATACATTGTTCAGAAAGGTGAGTAAACAAGAAAGTTGTGTTCTTTCATTGGGGCTGCCTACAGTATCACAGGGCATATGCGGTTTACATACACACACACAGATCACACACTTACAGAAAGAAATATTCAAGGTTTCAATCTTCAAGAAAAGAAATCTACCATAATGAAATAGGTAATTGAGGATAATACATGCTGATGATAGAGAACGGAATAGTTTACAGAGTCTTCAGTTCATGAACCCTAAAATATCACTATCTGGAATGAATAATGTAATAACAACCGTATATCGAATAGTAGAAATGCGACTATGAATGGAATATACTTCCTAAACTAGATTCCACTGCACAAATAACGAAGTTAGTATGAAAGATGTTAGTAGTTCATATTGTCGGAGAGATAAATTTAGTTGAAGAAGATAACTGTTAAAAAAAATGTATATACGTTTGAAATGGGTTTTTACGCATGCAAGAAATCATTTATTTCTGTTGTAGGTGTCGACTGTGTTTTGTAACTGTATTTAAGGGAAGAAATATAAGGATAAATGAAATTGATGGAATGAATATATCGCTCAGATATGGCAGTCAACAGATACATATTTGGGTTCTTTCAGTTGAGGGAGCCTGCGATATCATCATTGCGAATACACGTGAATTAATTGCATTGCATAATTAAGTATGATTTCAAGAAAAAAGCTCAACGAGAAGAAACGTAGAAGAAATCTTAGATATTAATATAGAGAATTAGCTATTTCACCTGATGACGACAAATGTCCGTATAAACAATTTGTGCCAGTTCTTTTTTTGTATTTTAACTTTGTAAAAATATTAATACAACAGAGAAAACAGCACAGAAAAACACTAAAAAATGGTCATATCTACATTTTGGCAGTATCAGCACAGTATAAGAAGAGGTCAGTAAAGTGTGAATGCAACAAATCATTACAGCTTCTCCTAATGACAACAGATGTCAAAATGTAGAAGTATCTGTTTACAAAAGTAAAACGTTTGTTTGTTGTCTAACGAACGCACTTGTAAGGCATTCACCTTTTAGTGATGTACTAGGAGGCGGAATGGTAGTTCATTTATTATTTAGCACCCATTTTAGTAATGGGCGTTGATCAGTAAAACAAAGTAAAAAAATGGTATATACCTAGAAAGAAGCAATTCAACGAATCTAACGTGACCCTTGTCGGCAGCAATTGTAAGAGCAGTATCCCTAGAAGAAGGCACTGGAGGCGCATTAACGTCTGCTCCTTTGTCCAGAAGAACTCGGCCAACTTCGACGTAACCACCGCTTGCTGCCTCCATAAGAGGGGTCAACCCCGTCTGCAAAACACATCAGTAAGCCACAACTTCAACGTTACCCAAACAAACCATCTCCAACACCAATAATATGTTTATTATTCATTTCAATCAATATAGCATAATTTAATTTGTATATAAAATGAAATTTTAATTTATAAAACCATAAGAATTCAGTGTATGAACTTCTATTTTTGAAAGCGGTCTAGATTAACATTTTTAAAATCCTTTAGGTTTATTAGTGACATTTTAATATTTATCTTCTTATAACAAGATTTAACGTAAAATAAAAATCAACGTCCAAACCACAGAAAGAAATCATAAAAATGACTAAGACCTTTCGACCAAAACTAACGGTCTTTATCAGTATCAGTTTGACTCTGATAAAGACCACTTGTTTTTTTATTGAAAACTCTTAGTAAGTCTTCTTATTTTGTTACTGTGGTATAGTCGCTGATTATCTTCTTATATGTATTTTTCAATCATTTTTATATCCGCCAATTGAATGGTGTACAATCTCTTACAGAATTATGCTAAAAAAAGATTATCCTAAAGAAAGATTATTCTATTTCAGGAAGATTTTGTAAATATAATGTGATAAGATTTTTTTTTAATAAAGATGGAATAAACGCATTCATAATAATTAAGGAAACAACTTTCCGGTATAAAAATTTAAAAGCTTATAATATTAAATGCAACACCGATTTTACTAACTTTTGTCAATTACTCAACTGTTTCAAGTAAACATTCTTTAAACACCTTTATATATTATTTAAACTTTTTACTTCAAAACTTTACGCCGAAGCTGAATTCATGAGCCAAAAGTGTGACTCATTTTTGATTGAGCACCCATTAACAACGGGGAATCCACATTAAGGGGTGACATCCGAACGAAGCGCTAACTATCCGAGTAGTCATAGCAACTGCAACTATTGTTTATTCCAAGGATTAAAAATTTTAATCGTGCGTTTATTCGTAATCTTAACGTTTAATCTTACTTGTATTCGTAATTTTTTGTTTGAACTATTGTCCAGTATTAGAGGAAATTCTAACAAGTAGATTAGTTTTCTATACAAAAATTGTTTATTTAAACACCGAAACAGTTGAAAAGTTTAAAGGTTACAAAGAAAAATTCAGTGAAAATAGCAGCTGATATTTAGCAATAAAATCCTATCGATATTGTAGCAATATTAATCCCTTTTTTGTAATGGCTTCACACTGAACGTTTCTGGATAGTTTATTTTTAATTTTTATGTGTATTTATTTTATATTAATTAATTAATTTACACATCAAGGCAGAATAACTAATTTATTGTTTTTAATCATTTGGGCACGTTAGATCCATATATTGTGAAACTACATTGACTGTAATTTTATGAACAATTTCCGTAAAATCACCGTTATCGCAACATTGGAAATATGTATGAATAATTACAAACTATTTTATTACTTATTCGAAATAGACTTGTGTCATTTTCTAATATGCTATGAAGAAAAAAAAAGGCATTCTAGCAGTGAAAACCGATTTGATATCTACCCAGTAGTCACCAAGATAATAGCAGTTGAAAATCCTGCAAAATTAGCAAAACCCCGAGTATTTGCGGGTTTCTTACAATATTTATGACATGCACTAATTGGACTAAAAAGGTTAATAGAAGACCTTGAATTTGGGACACGATCAGTCAAACTGTTCCAGAGTCCAGTCTAGTCGAATTTTAGCCAGATAGGAGCCAAGTCTTGTCTGGTCCTTCTGTCAGTATCAGTCAGTAGTTAATATCTTATGGTCTATTGCACTTTGCCAGTAGGCCACTTTTAGGCTATATTAATTTATTATACGAGTATTATGATGCGTGACTGAATGGTTGATTAACCCTGATTAAAATCAGCCAAGTTACTATAATTTTTAATCATCGATTAAAAAAATTAATTGTATAAAACATTAACACGTTAATCGTGATAATTAACGCAATTAACTTCCAGCCCTATTTATTACTGACTGTAATTATTCACAGCCACTTCCATGAGCAATAGAATAGTTCACATGGCAAATATATAACTTTTTCCATGAAGGGACGACATAGAATTGATCAGTTTTATGAACCAGGCAATTCTATGTCACTTTAAATAGCTACTATATGGTGAAAAGCTCCATGATACCTTGGCTCGATGTTCTACGTTGGCTTTCCTGTCAAGGAGAAGACTGACCACTTCGTGCCTCCCTTGGAAGCAGGCTAAGGTCAGTGCTGTGTTCCTGTTGGTTTCTATTTGGGCATTGATGTCGGAGCCCATGTCCAGAAGCAGCTTCACTGCCGCTGTTTAACACCAAACATAATTTAAAAAAACACTTCAAATTACAGTTTTCGTGATACTATAAAATTATAACAGCAAACACTCAAAACAATAAAATCAAAGTCAGTCAAATAAGAAGGGGTGGGGGGGATACAAAACTGAACTGGAAGATATAAACATAAATAACAAACTTAGAACACTTTTGAAATATATTGAAGAAGTATAAATAAAGAATACTTCCTTTGATGAAAGGAATTATTCTAATTAAAAATGGATACAAGAAAATCAATAATAGTTCTTATGTATAAGCTGATGTGTATTTTCTGTTATGTGTTATGTTCTGTTATCTGTTATGTATATTTTCTGCTATGCACACCAGAAAATAAAACAATTTTTTCTCTACCAGGAATTAATTGTCTTCTATTATACAGATATTTTTTTCTCATTGAATAGTATAAATTATATAAAAAATATATAAAAAAATTTTATATAAACATAATATAAAAAAATTACAAAATTTGGGATTTAAAAAGTAATATGCACTAGATTTTGAGTTAAAGTTGTAAAATAAAATACATGTATTTTGAAATATATAGGTAAAATTTAATTGTAGTAATAAAACTATCATCCAAAGCTAGAATTCTATTTGTAAAAAATTGTTTACGACTTGGAACATTTATTTTAATAGTGGTCAGAGTTTTAATATCCAAATCTTTGTCTCTAACAATGAATCATAATTTTTATTGTACAAAATATATTTCCATAATTTAATATATATTATGATAAGTCCCAAGGTCTTACCCGTGTGTCCGTTCATGGCGGCCAACATAAGAGGTGAAATACCCAACTTGCTTCCGGTCCTTGAATTAATTTCAGCTCCATGGTGTAGAAGTAACTTGATGATATTGACATAACCGCCTGAAGCGGCTAGGCTAAGAGGTGTGTAGTCGGAAACGTTTCGGTGTTCTTTGTTTGCTCCTCTTTGCAGTAACAGTTCGACCACCTATACCATACAGTAACAATTTCAGATCTTACAAAATCAAATGGCACAAGGGTTCCATTATTGTTGGGTTTGAGAGGAAGGTTTTTAAATTGAGAACACCATAATCATTAAGAATGATTGGAAATCATTGGAGAAACAGTGATTACAGTAATGACTTTGTGATCATTACAAAATGGCGTTATCGTCAATACCTCACTGTTTCTACTCAAACAACTATTCTTAGGTAGTTTGAAACGTTCGTTTTGGAACGATAAGAAAGGAAGATTTTGTCAAACAGTAAAAAAAATTCACAGGTTCCAAACGCAACTCTAAGGTACGTTTGAATATTTTATTTTTTAGAACAACAAGGAGGAGAAATTTCCTTGAACTATATGGAAGGTTAAGCAAGGCATCATTGCATGAACATCGAAGTTTTAATGAAAAACATCACAAAAACAGTGAAGAATTTACGACTTGTTGCTAGTTTTGTTACACTTTTCACATAGTAAATTCAGTTTTACCAACTAATAACGTATAATGGTCTCCGGTCCCTCAATTGCAATTCTTTATTGCTCCTAATTTAAATAAACCCCCTGTGTTTTACTTTCATCATTAACTTATTGGCTTCTCCGATATTATTAACATAAAAAGTTCTTTTTCTTGCTAACTTATAGAAAAATTTATGTTTCGTAATTAATTCATGTAATAATAGTTTTAAAAATTATTTTTCGTTTTAAATTTCAAGTCTGCACATCGTCTTTTCATTCTGATTATAAGTCCAAATGAAATATTAGTCTGATATCCTCTTCATTACTTATTCTCTCTATATAATATGCTTATAAATTTCCAATTCTTTTCTGAACTAAGTAATTCTCCTTTATGATCTGCCAAAATGGTATCAAATGTTCCTTACTCCACATATGTTAAAATTCATTTAAGGTTTAATTTGTTCTATTTGTCTTCTGTATATTATATTTATCTTTCCTTTCTTATATTTTATTTAAGTCTCCTTTTCCTGGAAATTTATCCAAGAAGTTTCCTTCCTGTCTATTCTACCTACCTCCGTAAACAGTTCTGTCGTTTAAATAAAAAAATATCGCATTCTAGAAATCAAGATGTTGGTTATAAGTTCTACAGTATATTTGATCACGATTTACTTAATTATGCTGTTTGTTCTAATCCCCATTTTTAAATTTAATTACCTTAGTAAGCTAACTTCTTCTGTAAATATTACCTCTTTCTATGTATTAAGGATGTTATGGATACATTTATTTACAATGGACGTCTACAAGATAAGCAGATTATTGACATTTAGCAGTAAATATTGTGTACTTTACCATTTCTGAATACTTTTGAAATAACACGATATTTACATATTAACAACGATAATATAGAATTTTTCATATTAAAAAAAAAATTGTTTTGAAGAATTAGTTATCCAATAAGGGTAAAGGGAAGTATTGTAATTAAAAATGGATACAAGATTATTACAAATAGTTCTTATGTAAGCTGAAGGTATTGTGCTATATGCACCAGAAAATAAAAGAATTTTTTCTCTACCAGGAATTAAAATTACCTCGTAACGACCTCCTGAGCAGGCCAGTGAGAGAGGTGTGTCCTTAGTCCTCTCCGACTGCGCCTCCATGTCGGCCGAATGGTTCAGCAGGATCTCCACAACCTTTTCATGGCCTGCTGTTGCTGCTAAGATGAGCGGTGTGAACCCTTTTTTATCTCGGTGTTCTGGGAAAAAGAATTCAACTCTGTTTACTTGAAATCATTATTTAACAATTGTTTATTTAAGTAAAATCACCATCCTATATTTACAAAAAGAATACAGATTCTCTTTTGAAAACTTGTTAAACTATATTATCAACAGTAAGCTTTACTGAAATTTGTTTTTATACAAGACACTGAATGATGTTAATCAATTATTTATATAAATGATATGAAAAATTACTACCGTTTTCAAAACATGTTTGACGCATTAATCAGCAACAATCTTCAAGTGGAAAATATGATCAGGAAGAAACAGTAGCAAATTTAATAACTCATAAAGAACACATGGAGTTTAAGTGGTTAAGTTTACTTCTAAAATTAAGAAATTTAATATTAAAACAATAGAACTTTTGCTTTTTAAATAAAGTTCTAATTTTTTATATATTTATCAGTGTAAACCTTACCAAATTCATAGTTTTCCAACGATTAAAACAACCTCATTAGTCACCCATTGAACTTTCAATTATCACTAAATGTTGTGTAATTTACCATTTCTCAATACTTTTCAAATAACACGATATTTTCGTATTAACAACGCTAATATAAATTTTTTCATATTAAAACAAACTGTTTTGAATAATCAGTTATCCAATAATGGGTTACCTTCGTAACGACCCTCTGAGCAGGCCAGTGATAGAGGCTGAGCCTGCTTTCATTATAAATTGTAAACTGTTATACAGTTTTTAAGCAGAATTCACGCACAGTGAAACAAAACAAGTAATTCATACCAGCACTGTATATCACAGAGTAGTAGACACTGTTATAGCAACAGCCTCCCTTCTTTCCCTAGCATGCAATTTGTTGTCTGGAACATTATGTGTACAACAACCACAGAACAGGTTGTTAGAACGGTGAAGCACACCTACTTTACAAAAAGATATTTGCCTTTTTTTTATACGTGGGCCTGGCGCACAGATAACATATTTAACTGACTTGACTTTAAATGTACCACCATTTCTAAATTTTCATTGGACACTGAAAATACCTCAGTGTTGGTCACTGAAAATATACCTTTTATTTTCACAATAAAAAGTTACATGGAATACTCAGAGTGGGTAAGAATGGATACCCTTCTCGAGCATTATATTCTTTCGAAAGAGAGACCCCTATGGATCTACTTTGTCATTTATATCGTCCAGGTGGCGTTCAGCCAACGAGGGATTTTAATCTCTCCAACCCTTGTCATGATACCAAGACGATCCACAATAGAGCCCGGATGGGCCAAATAACTATCATTGCAACCCCTGATCACGGGCTAACGGGAAACTTCCCTCCTTGGAGGGGGGACGACCAAATCCTCAAGGATCCTGTGGTAGTCCTAAACCTGTAAACTTTGTAGGAGTCGATCTGTCAATAAAAAGTTACTAATGACTGAGTTAAATTGGAGTTTATGCTTCGGTAAGTGTTTATTGTGATTCAATTTAGAGCAAAATTTCATTAAATTCAAATATGACTAAGGAGGCATGCATTAATTTGTTCTCAATGATGTTTACAAGATGGATTACCTATATTGGCTCCCCTCGACAGGAGGAGCTCGACGAGTTCGTCATGACCTCCGGCACAGGCGAGAGTAAGGGCAGTGTCGTTGTTCGAGTCAGTGGCGGAGTCCACATCCATACATAGCGAGCCGCCCACACACTCACCTCCTGGGTAACCTGTCACATTCCAACTTTTAATCAAAGTCCAGACAAATATCAGTACATAACCAGCAATCATCGCCAGTTATAAAAAGAAAAAAAAAAATCACACGACAAATTACAATTTTCAAAACATGTCATAAAGTAAAAAAATTCTACTAAATAAAATAAAATGCAATTCAGAAGCATTAGTAAATGTTATTATTATGGCCCTATAAAAGTATAATTATAAGTTGAAATATTTTGTTTCAAAATTTTAGTACCTTTTAAAAAATAAGGAAAGCCAATTTTCTATACTGAAACAATCTATGAAATTTATTTTGTTTTATTTGGATTGATAATATATTATTTGCACCCTGTTCAGTGTGATATATCACTAAGACACTGTCCTATACCATTATTAAAAATGTATTATTAATAATCAATTATGAATCCATTATTATACCAAATCTTAATAATTTTTTATTGTTAAGTTCCTTTCATGAACTTTTAACTAATTTTTAATAAAAAGGGAAATTCGATCAGACCTTTGAGTTAACATTAATAAAACGAGATGTAATTGCAGAGAATATCGGTAAGTTAGTAGCAGTACTTGATAATACAAATACAAGGTTTGTTTTTAAGATTTATAAAATGCCGTTTTAAGTAACTGCTAACGCCAGTTAAAACAGTACCTATCACAGTATTAGTTCCTACAAATCAGGGACGTTACTATATCTTACACCGAGAGACGAAAAAAGAAATGTTTAATAGTAATGTATATATACCATTGAAAATACACCAGTGAAATACAAGATGTAATCACTTTCTTAAAGTTGAAAAATTTACCACCCAATTAATGGAAATTGAATATCTATTATAGAAAATTAAAGACTGTTAACTATAAATATTAACGATGCTGTAAATATATATTAATTTTAATTATAAAAATACGTTTTGATTTACAATTTAGAATCACTAGTGAAGCCTTGATTACTAATATATATTCATGTAACCCTTGCTTTTTAATCCTTCCCGGTTTGGAGACTGTTATGCTATGTGTTCTTTAAGTTTCCACACGTGCTGACTTAAAATTGTTAACAATCGGAAATTTAAATTGTTATATTATTTAACATCTAAGTACAACCTTCTTAAAAACAAGCTGGTAGATAAAATATTATATATTATAGGAATATTTTCCTTATCTCGACCACATATATTTAACACTATTTTTTTTTTATCGAGGTTTAGTCTATCTTCAATAATATAACACCTTTAAACCGACGTTTCGTAATGTAATGCAATCAAAAGTAATGTAATATAATTATTTTTCATGTTATTGTAATGAAATTCTGCATTGATATAGCCCTGAAGATGTCTACAAATAGAGACGAAACGTCGGCTTAAAGGTGTTGTATTATTGAAGATAGACCAAACCTCCATAAAAAATAAAAATAGTGAATACATTTGATTATATTAAATGTCAGAAACAAACTACAACAATATTGTATATTTATATTTTAGACTTTAAACATTTAATTTATTAAATACAATTTGAAAATTTAATTCCGCCATGATACATGGATCGTTTTGAAGCGAATTCTGTGTTACGGTATTGACATCCTAACAGCCATGCTAAATATACACTAAAATGAAATCCAATGTTTCTATGCATTTATTATAAGGAAATCAAAAATTGGAATCAAAGCAATATTATAATATTAATTGTTTTTTAAAGTAATTTAAAATAAAAAAAAATTAAAATAATAAAGTACTCAAAAAAAAGCACCTAATCATGCTTTTTCATTAATTTGTTCTTCTACATCAGGAATTATATTTGAAATTACAAGCATAAAATACAGCCAAATGTAATTAAAAATCACAACATTTAAAATGTCTATACTCAAATATTATACAAGTACTACCATCTCTCCTGATTTGGAATTTACAAAGTAAACATAATCAATAATAATAGTAACTAAGCAGAATAAAACTGGAAAACAGAAGTGCAACTTTTCAGTTATCAGCCAAATTTGATTTATCCACTTATTTTCTATAATCGGAAATAGTAAACAGTGTAAAAAATTATTTGCCAATCCCATTTCACTTTGTTTAAAAAGCAAATATTAAATATTACTAATGGTTGTTTAAACTCTTCTTTATAGTTCAGAAAAAAAAAACTTTTTCTGTAAGTTTTGAAATTAAAACAAAAGAACAGTTCCTGCCGTTGATTGAAATTTTGTTTCTTTACATCCATTAGTACTGGTTCATAATTTAAACTCTTCTAGACCTAACTTCCATGTATTGCATTCACATTAAAGTCTTCGTCATTAAACTATAGGTAAACAATAAATGGATAAACATACTTACGGTCTCTAATTTTCAGTTTAACCGTCATAAGGATAGAAGAGAGTGGGACGTACTTTCCTCGTTCCATAAGTTGGTTAACAGGAAATTAAAGGCAGTAAGTGTGTGCATCTATTTATTTTTTTCTTATACATTTCCTTTTAATGTTTGTTTTCTGTTTTTGATAGTATTCTTGTTTCTCTATCAACAGTGAACTTTATTTGTCCGTTCTGAATCGTATTTTCTTCGGAAAAGTGTTTATACATAAACTAGAATTAGTAGAAAGAACACACATGAAAGAGATCACAGAAACTCACTATATTGAAACAGAGTGGTCATCAGGTATAGATATAAAGAAGTCTCAAAGCCAGTCGACGAATTATATATATATATATATATTGATAAAAGTATCGACCGTGGAATAGAAACAAAACTAAAGTTATCGGGACTAGGTCAGTTCTTCAGGTTCAAATTAAACTCTCATTGCCAACGTTTCGGCCTTTATTTAAAACATAATTTTTCAGGCATAATCCCACGGATGGTAGCCTCGCACTAACTCGACCGAGTGCTTAAACCAAATGTCCGAATCTGCGGTTCCTCTCATACTGAGCAAGATTATCGTTGCAGTGATCCACATACTAATTTTCTTTTTAAAATAATTTTTAATAATAATACTTAGTTTTTCTTTTTCAAAATTTATGACTTCTGCCTATGAAAAAGGTTTTAAAAAAAGAAACGTTGGCAAAAAGGTTTAATTTGAACTAAGCTGACCGATCCCGAAAATTTGTTTTTATTTTATATATATATATAAGAAAAATATTTATAAAATACATATGGAAATTTATATTTCCATATGAGTGAGTTTCCTTCAGTGATATTTTCTATTTTCCACAGCTTGTATTTCCGGACTATTTTAATTTTGTACAAATAAGTAAATGGTGGTCAACCTGATTTTATCCAACTTAACAATTTGTCTTTTTTTATTTATAATTAAGGCACAATTATCTTTTTCATAAATTATTTTATTGATTTTATTTGACTTATTTATTATTTAGTTTTATTTCCTCATCTTGGACAATGTGACCTACTGGAGAACGCATGAACGTTTGTATAACCTCTTCAGTAGCCTAGAATTAATCAAGCAGAGGATTTATGATTTCATTATACCAGTCAATCAATTTATAGATCAATAATCAATGTTTTGTGAGAAAATACGAACAGTAACTTGAAAATTTCTGTTAGTTTTAAAGATGAATGTGCTTTAAAATTATGTTTTGAAGCACATTACAAAAAAACTGGGTCTAAAATTAACAAAACAATTCGAAGTGGATTCACCCATATTAAATAGGACTGATACAAAAATTAAATTGTACATTCGTCTATCACCAATAAATGAAACATTCTGCTCCTTAAATGCATTTATAAGTGAGTTTTATAACTTATAATTCTATTAATATTATTGATATAGCTTCTCGACCAATGATTTTTAAAGTTCAAAGATTGGTTTGTTGAGGATTTTTGGTCTAAAGAAATTACACTCCTGTTTGTATGCCGACGTTTCACCAAAAAATTATTTGTCATTTTTAAGGCTAAAAAGATTTAATGTTTTAGCCTTATTTTATCTTTAAATCCTTTTTTTAAACCTTTTTATCTTTGACCAAAAATCTTCAAGAAACCAATCTTTGAACTCTATTAATATTGTACGTTCTTTTACTGACTGCAGTTTATAGCGCAATTGACATGTAAAGAAGTTAGAATTATTTGATCTAGCGATGATTCGGCAGGAGAGATAGCAGTTGAGATACACATACCTGGCCCTGGGCTGACGTGAAGGACTGACTGGGCAATGAGTGAGCAATACTTACTGTTAGCTTGGAGAGAGGCTGGTGGAGGGGGCGTGGCGGGGGCGGGTGGCGGCGGGATTGCCTTCTGTGAGGTTTTCTGGGCCCCCTTGTGGGGACGGCACTGCTTGAGGATTGTTGGGGCGGCATGTTCAGGAGGCAGCAATGCTGGCGTGGTCTGGGTGCCTGTCTGCACCTGCTCCTTCGGTGAACCCCCCTCTACTGATCCTACCCGTCACACACACACAAGACCTTGTTATTCCTCCTCTACTTCTTTCTACCTTTCTTAATTTCTGCAACCCTTCCGCATCGCAAGTCCTCACCCAGGACTAGCAATAAACAACCACCAACACACACCCACACATCTTTCTTCAACAATTTAAACAAATAAGCCTGATACAGTCCAAACATGTGCAACTAACATCATCTCTTTAATGATACAGTGTATTACAACTATTAACTGACAGACACCAATGCTAAATAGCCGACACCATAAAGAAGAGATTCCCGAATCTCTCCTAGCATGATACCAATCTTAGACGACTACATAATGGATCCATTCATATCGCCTATCGAAAGAAAAATAATCTGTGCCCCTACAGTAACATAATTAAGTGAACTTCAGAAATAAAAGAAAAATATGACAAAAGCTACACATATGGGCCCATTCCTTATAATAATAGCATATTACGAATATGCTAAATTGTTAATGCTAATTCTAGAAACAATCCATGTTATTCCATTACCTCAGAATCAGATCGAAACATACACAAAAACTGTAAACCTTTCTGTATAGACATCTCCAAAGACGAAAAGAAAGAAGCATAATCTCTGCCTGCTATATCTGTGTTTAGTGAGACACAAGCTAATAAATATAACCCCAGGAAAAAATTTCACTTCAGCGTCACTCTATCAGAATCTACGTAGTCCAAGAATTTCAGTACTTACATGATTTCATTTTTCTGAAAACAAAAAATGTACCATAACGCCCCTTTTTGTTAAGATAATTTTAAAAAGAAATAATACCTCATCTAATCCTTCAAATAATGCTCTAGTTGTGGGTATTATTTCATTCTGATCCGTTAAACGGTACGATCTGTAACCTCTTCACAACCTTTCAGAACGAATCATCAATTACAAAGTTTGCATTTAAAAAGCATTATATTTTTACTTTATATCTAAGAAATATATGTATGGATATAAAGATAAGTATTATTTTACAGCTAAATATATTAGCAAGATTCAAATGAAAAATACGTCTTTTGCGATAAAACTTAAAAGTACTATTCGCAAGTAGTACAAAATATGACTCATTAGAATGATGCGTTAGGAAATATATTTGTCCCGTTTTTTTAAAGAATCATGGAAGTATATCTTAAAATACATCATCTTCAAGGGAAGGCAAATTGTTTAGGTTATTAATTTTCTTTTGTAAATAACATTCATTAAATTAGTTTAAAAGAGTGTAGGTTTTTTATATGACCCACGTTCATCTTTGTGTGTTGTGTGTTCTGTGTGAATGTATTAGAAAGATTATTATATCCGTTTGGAAAGTGATGGGTTGAACTAGTATCAGGACGTGAGTCGGTCATTTAAATTAATTCTTTCTGTTTACATGAAAATGATAAATATTTTATTGATGTGATTTTTAATTAGAGGGTTACATTTTCATGTTTATTAAAATCAATTAACAATATTTAAAATAGAAGAAATATTATTTTTAATTCTTTGAAATTTTTATAAAAATATATATTTTTTCTATATATATTTGGAACGTTCAATCTTTTTTTTATAATATCAAATTCATTACTTTTTGAATTTTTTTAACAAATCTTTTTTATTAATCTAGAAATTCTGTTTACTTCAAATGTACCACAATCCCTAAAACTAGCAATTTTCTTTAAAATAAAATGATAAAAAAGTTAAAGTCATTAATTATAACAATCAATTATGTTTTATTTATAATAATATTAATCATTACAATTAATTATAATTAATACTACTATATGTATATGTAGAGGATTTTATGAAATGGTCGGTAAGAGGATAATAAACCAAATAACAGGAAAAAAATGAAAAAAACACCGTATAGTAAGAATAATTCGTAAAATAAGAATTGATATGCAGACTCAAGAGTATTTCTCTCTCAAGCAGTACACTCCAAGGCAGTTTTATCTGTGTGTTTCTGTATTTTTTCTCCATTTTGGTACATGAATTCCTATGATCATGAGTTCCCAATAAGACACAATCCTGAAAGTACGACAATATGTATGATCGAGAATGGGCCTGGATCAATCTGTTTTGTGTGGCCGATCTCACAGGACTAGTAAGAGAAAAGACGGTCGAATGAGATTAGGTTCTGGCAAACCAACAGAAAGTAATAGCAACAATGGAATAAGCAGACGTAATACGGTGCCAATCTATTGTGACTTATCTTTATATATATGGGCTGAGTCACGAGAAACGGATGTTAAGGAAAACAAAACTCTGCGAATATTTCAACCAAAATTTTATAATGTACATAAAAACATTTACTAAACTATGATATTGAAATATTTAGAAGCAAAAAATTATGTCCGACAAATGATGGCTATTTTTACGTGGAAACATTTGAAGCCGCTTTCTAAAGTTATCCTTCACTTTCACTAAAGTTTCTTCAACTATACTTCTTTGATATTTTCATGTATTTCAGTTTTCAATTCTCGAAGTGTGCGGGGTTACGCTGTTCTGACTTATTCACGTACTTCGGCCTTTCGACCACACCGTGATAAAGTAGAGCAGATCGATGTCTTTTAACGTGGTGCCTTTTAGCCACCCCGTTGAATGCAGTCGGAGCGACAAAAACGCCGCTCCCCCGGCAGTCCCCGGAGTGCCCAAGGTGGACCTCGTGGAGTTACCCAGCAAGACACGTGATTTCAAAAATTCCGACAGGATAAAAAATCGCACATGGAAAGATTAAGTGAGCGCGGAGGCCACGGGAGATCTCGAAAGCGTGAACTCACATGATTAGGGAATGCAGCTCGATCAGCAGTCAAAGACGCTCTCGCTATAAGAGCAGTGGCCTCATCTTGTTAAAACTATTTTGATTCCTCGTCAGCAAAGCTCTAGAAGGAAACAGTTTTCAAACATTTGACTATATATCCGTTTCCCGTAACTCACCCGTTATATAATTATAAATTTTATAAAAACGATCTGAAACTCGAGTGGAAATGGACTGTCAATATAACAAAAACCAACTCTACACAGATTCATGTAAACAAACCATAGAGATGCGTTGTTCCAAACATAATGAGTATAACTCTCACCTAAAGGTGCCAGACATAAGGGCCACCATGGTCCACCAGTCACAATTAAAAAAAAAATATCAATGGCAATGTTAACAATGCAACATTCATTACATAGAAAAAAAAAAAAGGATTTGCAAGGCAGGTAGATGGAGGTGGTTAATGATTATAGGGGAAAAGCAGAGGTGTGCTGAGTGAGAAGCGATGCAGGTAAGGGAAAATAAAACTGATGACTATAGCTGAAGAGTGCTTGACTTACACGCCAAATGCACTTTCCTAAATCTGACTTTCTCTCTACACTAAGTCGAGACTGCTGTAGCTTCAACATATGTACAGACTCATAGCAATTTTTTAAAAGTCTAATCAAATCCAGTGATTCCCACAAAAGTCCTATAATTATAAATAATAACTACAAATCATGTATTTCGATTTAACTTAGGAACCACTGTTCACTTAAAGTGACATATATAAACGGCAATGACAATAAAATAATAATATATATACGACTAACAATAGAATAACATGAAAAAGAAAATATTTAAAAATACAAAAAAAAACTTCCTATAGTTCATACTGATTCAAGCACTTGTTGAATTAGTTGAATATGTTTATTTTACAAATTTTCAACAATTTTGATATTGTGAACTGTAGTACATCAACGTGAAAAGAAATGAAAAGACGAAGTGAGGACATATACACTAGTTAGTGAAATAAAAGGCAGCCACTGAATATGTGACACTATAGTTAAGAAATCTCTCTCACTCCATCTTTATCCTAGCTTTCTTCTGATTACAAACAAACAGTTCCAATTAGTTAGAGAATGTGTTGTTTCGCTGTAGTCCCTAAGTTATTTTAGAGTTACATACAACAAAAATGTCGCTAAAAAATGATTCTGTAGTAAAAGCTATAAGGCCTATGGTATAGCTCATTTAACTTTGACTCTCATTGACGCTCATTGACTCTCAAGAGACCTCCAAAACCATATGTTTCTTTTCCCTTTCATACATTTATTATATTAACAAATGATAAGGCATTTAACTACATTGTTAAACTTGCTTATGAACAACCAAAAAAAAAAAACCACTAGAATACAGCAAAAACGTTTTGACGCCTTTCTAGGTCATTATAAAGCAAACACATGTGTCTACAATCATGAAATAACGAAGAAAATAAAATTTTCCATTTCCTACTTCCTTTATTAGAAATAAATGTTTTATAATTTGTATACAAATAACTTGAAAATAAATTATTACGTTGGAAGTAAAAAAAATATATGTTTAAACTTCAAAAGTCGTTCCCAGTTTCAAGTTTGATCAAACAAACTACGATAAAAAGCTTTCACATACACGTGAAACAACAATCAATGATCAAACCACAATAAGAAATGGGAAAACAAGACTAAGATCTTTCAACCGTAACAAGCGGTCTTCGTCAGAGCCAAAAACCCAACTGAATATATTGTTTCATTCAATAATTTTAAAAGTGATAAATTCTAAGAAAAAATATTTGTGCAGAAAGAAAGTCAGATTATTTTTCACATATTTTGTATAAGAATAATGTAACTACTAGCATTTTAAATATTCCTTAATTAATAATTAAATATGCAAAATAAGTTCATCAGATATATCAAACACTAAGTACAATAAGCATTATTACAAATATACATTAATATGGTATTACAAATCGTATGATTCCGGCATGCAATATAAAATATAAGAAATCAAAATATATCTGCATCTTAAAAAACGCAGTTGTTTATGTTTTATAAAATAAAGTTAGTTATGAAATTATCAAACAACACATGAGAGCTTTTCTAATTAATAGAAAGTTATTTTCAGTCTACAAAAATAAATTAATAATAATTTTATTTTCTATTGACATTTTTATAATCCAGGTTTATTAAACTGAAGAATATCCAAGTTAAGCACTGTAGGAACAGTACATTTTTCATTAAGCTGGTTAATTCCCAATTTGAATTTTCAATATATTTTTAAGTATTTTATAATGGGATTCAGGACTGCGCTGTTCATGAAATTAGATTATTTATAAAAATATATCACGGGGATAGGCAAAATTAATTGTACTAACAGTTTTTGCGCGCATAAAGTTTACTACTGAAATCTACAATAATTAATTTCAATTATTATTGAATATGCAGAAAACTATTTATTAGAATAATTAATAATTATCCAAAGTCGTATAGAAGTTAAGCAGAATAGGGTGAAAAGTGTTACCGTGGCAGTCGCAAGGAGGCGGAGGCGGACTCTTGAGGAGGAGTTGGGCAGGAGGTTGGGCATGGTGGGGGCGGCGAGGGTGGCACGATGGAGGCGGTTGGGGCAGGCCTCTGGACTGCACCAGTAGTTGTCGTGCCTGTACTTGGACTAGGCCCAACCGGTTGTTGAGGCTGACTTACACCACTAACAGGTGGTTGTTGTGGTTGCTGTTGCTGCTGTAATAACAAAAAATCTGGAGTGGCCTACACTCTACTTTACTATAAGTAACTTAATGTCAAATTTCTTGAGTATATAAAACATAACGTCTCATTTAAGCATAACGTAAACATCTAAATGGGATATAATTATTAGCCTTTCATTCCTGAGGTAGTACCAGATAGTGATTGAAGGACATATCAATTTATAAGCTTATTTTAGTACATCACAAATTATTTATTATTTGCAAATAATTTCATTAGTATAACTACAGCAGTAATAACATTTTTGAAAAACCAAAGTGAACATTTCTTGAAACGATTTATTCTCCTACAAGAGAATGGCTTTCGTTCAAACAGCCAGTGGATTTCTTACATCGTTTACTTGACATCCTTCTACATTGAATTCAGTTCGTGCCGCACTTTGGTTAGTACAGATTTATTTTTCGTTAAGGAAAATATAATGGTATAGGTCAGAGGCATTTAACATGTAGATTGCCATATTTTCATTAGAATACTTTGCAGCATACACAAAATAATTTTGTAAGATGGAATTGCACGGTTACATATATACAAGAAAACCTAAAAAGTACATTAAAAAAATATGAAATTCTTCCATATTTCTGTATTAATCAAGTCTATTATAATTTCACGATTCATTGTTATCAATTTAATAATAACTAGCCCTAGTACGCTAGAGCATTCTAGGACTAACAGTCCTAATTCAGAAATTTGACTGCAAATTTATAAAGGTTGAAAATTTGTAAAAAAAAAAAGCATTGAAATTTTAACCCGTGGAAGTTAAAATTGAAGAGCAATAACCTGATGGACAACTTAAACTATGTGATCTTCAAGTCGATCCTTTCTTTAAAATCAGGCAGAGAATAGTGTCTTTTTTGTTTTGTAAATTTCTATCTTTCTATGAAGTCTAAACAACAAGGAAAAAGAAAAAAAAAGAAGAAATAAATGCTCTGAGGTCTTTCACTTTATGTCATCAGAGAGTAAAGTAATGTTCCTTAGTTTGTCTGCTCTTTGATGACAAAGTGAAAGGCCTCAGAGTATTTATCTCTATTCTTTTCCCTTATAGTTTACACTTCATTGATTGCATCGGAATTTAATTGTGATTTTTCTATATTCTATCTTTCTATCAATATGAAGGTATATTTCATAATTTAAAAGATTTTGAGTTAAAAGTGATAGCAATGTTTGGTAGTATTTCCATTTGTGCAAGTGTATTTTCTACAATTAATTTCATGAAAAGTAAAAATAAACCTAGCAATACGACACTTCTCCGCGTCATCTCATGAACACGTCAACAAAGGAGCTAGATGTGGACACTCAGTTGTAAATGGACGCATCGCATCTTAAGGGCCACAATCTCCAAACTAATTCTAATTCTAATGTTCGTTGCGATCGAAGATGGACAACATCCGAAAGAGCTCCAACTCCAGGATTATCTTACGAAGTATGACGGTTTTACCTATTTCTAATTCTAATTTAGTTCAATCAATCATTAAGTGGTATTTACTCATTGAAGGGTAAAAAGCCGATAAATTAGTCTCCACATATAAAACCTTAATAATCTGAACAACGCGTTTTGAACACGCAATTTTCTTCTTCAGGCATAAAACCAAGCTTCAGATTGGTATATTATACTGTGGAATAACAGCTATACCAGTACAATAAAATATAATAATTATACCCCACACTCTGAAGCTTGGTTATATGCTTGAAGAAGAACACTACGTGTTCGAAACGCGTTGTTTAGACTATTAAACTTGTATATGTGAAAACTATTTTATTAGCTATTCTATTTACTCTATAATCCCCAAACTAAACTGACTACTAACGTATTATTTATATTTGAAGCGTACAGATTTAGATACTTTGACTTTTCAATAAATAAACACCTTTTTAAAAACTAATATTTTCTAAAAATTTTTTTTTTTAAACTGTAGTTAAGGTCTAAACCAATTATTGGATGTTATTTTTGAATAATGTAAGTAATTTCATAAAACAATGATATAGCCAACGTGAAAACTAAATGCATAGCCCACTTAAAATTAAAAAATTGACTAAGTTGTAATACATTAGTATTTCATGATTTAAATAAGCTTACTCTACTCAGATTTTCTTTTTTTTTTTTTTTTTTTTTTTTTTGTATTACTGGATACTTCGACTACAATTTCATGTATTTAGAAGTAATGTTGTTTCAGGGTTGTTCCTCATATAGTTTTTTGATTTTGTAGCGAAAATCGGGTGGACGCCCATTGGTGGCACTCCTTAACTATATTTAATCTTTATGACGCAGAATGTCACGTGACCATTGCCATTTTAGTCGTCTTTGGGGATTACTAGTAGGGAAAGATTTTGAGCAAGTGGGGTTTGGTTGAGTTGAGAGTCGTCAGAAGATACAATGAAATCGCTATTTTTAGTAGAGTATGTTTTAATGATATTTTACATTTAAGTAGTTTAAAGATTATAATTATGAGGGGAATACCTGGTGATGGTGGTGGTGAGAAGGAGGTTGATAAAATTTAGAAACTGGTATCTGCTCCTGATCCTCGACAGTGAACATAGGAGGTGTCCCTGCCAAATTCACTTTGGCAGAGGCTTCCTGCGCCGCCTTTTGCATCAACATTCCCATTATCACATGCATTCTATCTTCACTGTTCTTCGTTCCAGAAAACACTTAACATAAAATATGAAATAATTATTCAGTTATATTAAAGTTTCAAAAGACTAAATCTAATCAAGCATTATTTGTAAGCTGTATTAAAAAAACATTTTACACTAGCCATGTTAATGATTTCATAATGCTGGTCGGGAATCACTAATCCAAAAATTTTGTGACTGGGGATTATTCATTTTTCTGGATTAGTGATTGATTAGCATCCAGGAGTTTAATTTGAACCTGAAGAATATTAAAATCCACAGACTATATTTTTCTTGTAAAAAATCATTAATGTAATACTTAGTTTTTCTGTTTCAAAATTTTATACTTCTGCCTATGAAAAAGGTTTTAAATAAAAACCGAAACGTTGGCAATGAGAGTCTAATTTGAACCTGAAAAACTGACCGAGTCCTAATACAATTTAGTTTGTTTCTATTACACGGTCGATACTTTTATATATATATAAATATTGATTATCAATATTGATAATATATTAAAACTGATAAAAGTATCGACCATGGAATAGAAACAAAACTAAAGTTTAGTCAGTTCTTCAGGTTCAAATTAAATTCTTTCTTAATATTTCAAATTAAACTCAACGTTTCGGTTTTTATTTAAAACCTTTTTCATACAGAGGAAATAGAGGAAATATAAGAAATAATACAGTCATTCAAAAATCAAACGTACGCGCAATTAGTTACAATTAAGAAATTACAATAGAAATTTTGACAGTAGGAGCATTTCCGGAGCATTGACTTAAAGATGTCTGCAGTGCCCTCAATACATATTAGACTTAAAATGAAATAAAGGATTACATGAAGTGTATAGATGTTACTTGAATTCAATTAACTTTCATAAATTATCTTATATTTAATAGATAATTTTATTATTTACATTATCTATAACTTAAGAGCCTGAAATCCAAAATGAACATAACTACACAACAAAACAATAATGTTTGAAAAAATGCAATACCAATTCTAGATCTTTTCTCAAACCATCAATAAAGTTAAATTAAATTATATTTTTCAGTAGTTTTTATTTAAATCTTATACGGATACTCTCGCACGCTCCCTTACCCTCTCCTCTCTCTCTTTCCCTCTCACACTCTCTCTCTCCCTCTCTCTCTCCCCCTCTCTCACACATACACACAGATATCTCTCTCTCTCTCTCTCTCTCTCACTCACTCATAACTGATTAGTCACAATATGTATCTCAATTTCAACTCAAAGTTCTTTAATTCAAATCATAAAAACAAAAAATGAATTAATCTTGAAACATACCCTTCATAAGCTCCTTGATATCCTTGATGCCACACTTTACGCCCAGGTCATACCAGTCCTTCTTCGTCAAGTGAGGGTTGGCAACTTGTTCAAGAAAAGACTTTTCTTCTTCCGAAAGAAGAGGGTTACTGAATAACTTACGACGTCCAAGTAAGTCTGCACCAACAAGGCCGTCACCTCCTCCCGACCCCATCTGATCAAAGTCAAACAGGTTATAACATGCTCCTTATTTATTAACTTATAAATATATCAGCTTAACCAAACTAACCAGAGTATTGAAACTTGAAAGGCTCAGGTATGGCAATTTAATTTCTAAATTGGAAAATATCGTAAAAAGTAATTGTCCAAAGATCTTAAGTTAAATGAAATAACTTAATACAGACGTATCGTATAACCAAAAGAAAGTGGTCACAGAGAGATCGAATAATGAATTTTAGTTCTACTCCAAGCTGAGGAATAAAATACTGATACAAGTTCTATAATGCAAATATTTAAATTCCAAATATGTAAATCTTTCATATGTAATGTAATGTTCACATGTAATGTAATTATGCAATTTTCATTTCCATATATAAATTTTCCTACATTTTGGCATCAATATTTTAATCTGGTTTGCACCAGTACTTCAAATTCTCATATCTAAGTTCAACATGAAACCAAACCTTATGAAAAATCTGATAACATCCCCAAAACAATTTGCATAAAACATTATTTAGGGTTTCTTTAGATGTTTATATTCAATTCATCTCGGACTAGAAGTAATAACTCTTAGTAAATCTTAATAAATCTTAGTAAATCACATTAAGGGTTCTTAAATAATCTTTACTATAGTCATTTAATCAAAAAAAAAACTGTTTAATATAAAAATATATCTATATAACACACAACAACTTTGAAAATCTACCCTAATGAAACGAATGTCATCCAAGACAGGTTCTAAACAATTTATATAAAACATTATTTAGGGTTTCTTTGGATATTTATATTCCCTTCATATCGGACTAGAAACAATAACTCTTAGTAAATCAGAATTATTGTCTCTTTGAAAGGGTTCCTTACATAATCATTGTCAGTCATTTGGAAAAAATAATCTATTTATTATTATTGTATTACATAATGATTATTATATGTACATAAGCTCATATATACACATGTACTTGGAACAACCTATTTTAATTATAAGAATGTCATCCAAGACAGGTTCTAAATCAATTTGATTAATATTATTTAGATATTTATATTCCCTTCATTTCGGACTAGAAACAATAACTCTTAGTAAATCAGAATTATTGTCTCTTTGAAAGGGTTCCTTACATAATCATAGCCACAGTTATTTTGTAAAATGAATCTGTTTAACTACTATATTTTGTACTATTATAATTGCATTATAAAATAATTATCATATGTACATATGCAAATATATACATATACTTGAAACAAACTATTCTAATTATAGGAATATCATCCAAGACAGGTTCTAAATCAATTTTATTAATATTAATTAGGATTTTTCTTTGGACGTTTATACTACCATCATTTCGGACTAGAAGCAATACCTCTTAGTAAATCAGAATTATTGTTTCTTTGAAAGGGACTCCTTGCATAATCTTCATCATGGTCATTTGTAAAATGAATCTCTTTAATTACTATATAAACACATATTACAACAGTATAAAATAATAAAAACCAATGTAATCCAAGACAGGTTCTAAACAATTTATATAAAAGATTATTTAGGGTTTCTTTGGATATTTATATTCCCTCTATTTCGGACTAGAAACAATACCTCTTAGTAAATCAGAATTATTGTTTCTTTGAAAGGGACTCCTTGCATAATCTTTGCCATGGTCATTTGTAAAATGAATTTATTTAATTACTATATAAACACATAACACCACAGTATAAACTAATAAAAACCAATGTAATCCAAGACAGGTTCTAAACAATTTATATAAAACATTATTTAGGGTTTCTTTGGATGTTTATATTCCCTTCATTTCGGACTAGAAACAATAAATCTTAGTAAATCAGAATTATTGTCTCTTTGTAAGGGTTCCTTACATAATCTTTATCACCGTTGTTTTTTTCAGTTAATCTATCTAATTATTAATTTAATACATACATAAACTTGGAACAGTCTAAACTAATAAAACGAATGTCATCCAAGACAGATTCTAAACAATTTATATAAAACATTATTTAGGGTTTCTTTGGATGTTTATATTCCCTTCATTTCGGACTAGAAACAATAAAGCTTAGTAAATCAGAATTATTGTCTCTTTGTAAGGGTTCCTTACATAATCTTTATCACCGTTGTTTTTTTCAGTTAATCTATCTAATTATTAATTTAATACATACATAAACTTGGAACAGTCTAAACTAATAAAACGAATGTCATCCAAGACAGGTTCTAAACAATTTATATAAAACATTATTTAGGGTTTCTTTGGATGTTTATATTCCCTTCATTTCGGACTAGAAACAATAAATCTTAGTAAATCAGAATTATTGTCTCTTTGTAAGGGTTCCTTACATAATCTTTATCACCGTTGTTTTTTTCAGTTAATCTATCTAATTATTAATTTAATACATACATAAACTTGGAACAATCTAAACTAATAAAACGAATGTCATCCAAGACAGGTTCTAAACAATTTATATAAAACATTATTTAGGGTTTCTTTGGATGTTTATATTCCCTTCATTTCGGACTAGAAACAATAAATCTTAGTAAATCAGAATTATTGTCTCTTTGTAAGGGTTCCTTACATAATCTTTATCACCGTTGTTTTTTCAGTTAATCTATCTAATTATTAATTTAATACATACATAAACTTGGAACAGTCTAAACTAATAAAACGAATGTCATCCAAGACAGGTTCTAAACAATTCATATAAAACATTATTTAGGGTTTCTTTGGATGTTTATATTCCCTTCATTTCGGACTAGAAACAATAAATCTTAGTAAATCAGAATTATTGTCTCTTTGTAAGGGTTCCTTACATAATCTTTAGCATAGTCATTTTGTAAAATAAGTCTGCTTAAATATAAATACACATATTCCAGAAACACACATAAACTTGGAACAATCAACACTAATTTCACGAATGAGATCTAAGACAGGTTCTAAAACTATTTGTAAAACATTATTAAGAGTCTTTGGATATTTATATTCACTTCATATCAGACTAGATACTACATTCTTTGAAATTTAGAATACAAGTTTGTCGGAAGTAATAAGGAATGTCATATTACCGTTGTCTGTATTACAAGTTATATATTAATTTGCAAATATTTTAAGTAGTGCAATAATCAAAACATTTAATTACGAATGTCACCCTTCTAACAATTTGTATAAAACATTATTTAGTATAATTTTAGTTTATCTGATATACCCTTGATTTTGGGTTATTACTAATTTAGAAATGTAGTTTCTTTTCAAGTGTTAGATTTATATGGGGTTATCTTCTACTATGTGTTTTGATTTTCATTTCTTTTTTCTTTTGATATAACCACTGGATAATTTGTATTATTTGAAAGATCTAATCTTTAACTGCTGGCATCAAAATAATTTAAATCTTCCTTATTTCCGGAGAAGAAACTCATAGCGTTAAAGGTACATTATTATAATATTATTTGTTTAAAGAGATTGAATTTTTGTATGTTCAACCAGTGTTTTCAGTATGTTCAAATTGTTAAATAAATGAGAATGTTATTCTATGTCCAAACTCTCAAGAGAAAAAATAATATTATGAATATTCTATTAATTTCGAATTTATACTTTATACCGAAATATGTCTAAGTGTATTTTGATTCAGAATTAGCAGTTATTATATGTAATTATGCATTATATTTTTTTTTTATATTTTAATGTAAAAGAAATACAGAATTACTTAGTTACTGATTCTTTGTAAACTGTTGTATGAAATGATAATAAAGAGAAGGCTGGGTTTAGCATCCATGGCAGGAAAAAGTACGCTATATTGGTTCATTAATGTTTATTAATATGCTTCTCTATTTTAGAAGTTAGTAAATAATCTAAACAATCAATATATATGACTTCTTTAAATCATTTAGGAGTTATTTAAGTAATTGTTGATGTCATTAGCTTCAACAACTAGCTGTCGCATTAAGAAGTCAATGCAATTCCATCATTTTATTTAGCACCTGAGACTCCCATATGTAACTTCAAAATGTTACACAATGCTTATAAGGTGCAGTAGTCAATCAAGTTTTGTTAAGCTTTATTGAAGTTGTTTAAAAATATGTTTTACACCTAAACATATAAATGCTATTTCAGAAATTATGTTTCAGACATTTAAGAGTTACTTATTTTAAAATATGCTAATCTGGGGGAAAAATAGAAATTCCCCCCCCATATACAAGCATTTATACAAATATCGCGTTTTAAAGACTTGAGTTCTGCTTCAAATTAAATACAAATAGAAGTAAATGACGTAACACTGAATAAATAACACTAAGCAAGGTCAATTTGAACGTGGAGACGTGTATAATTTTGATTTCCTTATACCTTTTCATTTTAAAACATGATCAAATACCACATTATAATTGGCAGTACAAATTCTGAATGAAATATGACAAACTCCAAATATATAAACATACTGGTTAATAAACAAGTTTCAACTATGCGACCATACCAATCCATTTCGTATTTGAGTTACTGAAAAGTGTACACGAACAATAACAATGTGACTTCATTTAAAGTATTAATTGTTGTTGTTGTTGGTTTAGCTTTAACAACTACCTGTATCATTAAGAAGTTAAAGTAAAACCATCATTTTATTTAGCACCTGAGACTCCCATATGTAACTTCAAAATGATACACAGTGCTTATGAGGTGCAATACCAAATCAATTACTGTTAAACTTTGACCAATTTGTTAAACACTTTGATCACAGCAAACTTTTATTATCGTAGTTTTCAAAATATGTGTACTTTATGAACATATAAAAAGGTTAGATTAGAAGATGTTTCAATCAATCAAGTCCAAAACCTCATCAAAATAATATATACAATAAATACTTCGAAGCCTATAATTCAATTTCTATAAGATATAGGTTGAAGTTATGTTATAGGGGGCATTTTGAGGAGGTAAAAATAGAAAATAGAACAAAATTAAAATAATAAAAAGCCAACAAAAAATCTGAAAATTTATTGTACAAAAATGAGTTATAAGGTCATAATTGCTTTTAAGTTTTATGTGTGTAATAAATAGATTTTCAACGGCAATATTTACAAAATAAAACTAAATTTATTTTAAAATTGTCAAAACTAGTTTTTTAAAGAGGTTGAAAGTACATTATGTATATTTGTTTGCGAAGCCAGTTAATTTAATTTAATATTTTTATTATTTAAATTATAGTTTTTGTTTTGAAAATTTTTTAGTTTTCTTTGATAATGACTAGATATGTTTACGAGTGCTGCAAAAAGAAGAAAGTTTGGGACTAATAACAGAAGTCTAAAATTAGATACTTCGATTGTAATTCCATGAAAATAAATATATTAAGGACTTTCTGGAGTTTTGAAAGTTAACGAATTATCAATGGCCTGAGAGAGATGGGGGGGTCAAAAAATTTTACGACCGCCCAGGGCGGTAAAAATTAGTTCCTAAGCGACTGAATTGAAATAAAATTATTGTTAGTATTTCATAAATTCTGAAATAAATATTTAATCATGCAATAGGTAATTAGATAAGGTCATCAAACATGAAGAACCGATATGCTGACATAAATATGAGATAAATCACTAAAAACTCTTTCTGGAACCCCAACAAATTGAAAAATATTGTTTTAATTTAGGTTAATAATGTTAAAATGCATTCATAACTTTTTTTTTCAAATATAATACAAAAACAAGACACACCAATTTATCCTCCAGATTATTTCCTTTGGTCAAATATAATTAAGTAACAATGTAAGTGAAGGAAATAAAGCAATGTATCCAGTGTGTTTCCAATTACTCTGATTTGCAGTGAATTGGTGCAAGCACTTGAATTACTGTCGCACATCGTTTAGAAGAGACAATATCAGAAACTTGTACTCTGTAAATCTACAAGATGTGCTGTTTCTAGACACAAAACCCCTAATAGGTAAACTAGAATTGAATATACAACAGCATAGGATAAGGGTTCAATTTGAATACATACAAAATGCATTTTTTTTGTAAAAACCTTGTTTGATGTATTCAATAAATACTTTTATAAGAGAATCAATATCAACAATTTAAAGGAGTCATATCAATTTTGCTAGCAACTAGCAACAAGAGAGACCCAAATAGAATAAATGAAATTTATTTACTTGAATGAAGGGTTCATTTACCCTTGATTTCGACCCACAAAAATTATAACACTAATTAATTCACAATTTTAGTTTCTCCTTTAAGTTTGGATTTATATATGTTATCGTATTAAGAATCTGATCATTTTCTCTTCACGGATTTCAGATAGCTGGAACGCGATAGCAAAAACACTTTGCATGAATGTTACAAATAGTCTCTAAACAGTTTACATAACGCATTATTTAATAAATTCATATGCTAATGTCCCTTGATTTTGGACTGGAAACCATAACTTAGTAATTACTAAATTACTTCAATTTCTCTTAAAGTTTCGGTTTATTGTATCACTAATCGTTAATTCTAAATAAATTCTAGAGAATTTCAATTATGATAATGAAAAATACTAACATAACTGTCATGGAAAATAGGTCCTTAATTTATGCGGAAACATTATTAGAGCTAATTTGTATATTTATATTTAATAAGTTTGGACTGAAAACTAACTATTGGTAATTCAATTTTCTTGTCTCTTTTAAAGGGTCGATTTGTAATGTCACTTATGTTATTATACTTATATTAAATTATTTGTTTATATTTAAAATAGATATATATTTAATTTTGGAAATTAGTACTCCTGAAAAATTTAACGGAATTGTTATGCAAGGCAGGTTCAAAAAATTTTTTAGGAAAAAAATATTTAGTGTGTTTTTCATTTACTTTGTATCAAATTGTAAATGCGCTACAAACGTAGGATAATTTCTTTTATAAAGGGAATTAGACATAAAAAGGATTACCATAAATGCATGACATAAAATTAATAGTTTAAAATTTGAATGAAATATATATTGCTTATATCTGATGTTTCAACTTAACTGAACTAAACTGAACAACTTTTAATAAACACTTGAACTGTTTATATTCTGTATTGAAAAACATTACTAAAACCACCTCTCTCAACTGCACTACTTTATAAATTAAATAAACTTTATTAAATAAAGTTCCTATTATGCATTAAATTGAAGGATAATTTGCTATTTTTTCTTCTTATCTTAGAACATACGAAATATATCAAAGACCTAATTAAAGTATTTCTACCGTATAAGCTTAAGACGTCATTAAATGCATCTGGGAAATATGTAAGTCTACAAAAACATATTAACACTTTAAATAAATACAGTATATATATAATAGTATGCATCCACCTGATTAATTAATTGTTGATGTTGTTGGTTTAGCTTTAACAACTACTTGTATCATTAAGAAGTTAAAGTAAAACCATCATTTTATTTAGCACCTGAGACTCCCATATGTAACTTCAAAATGCTACACAGTGCTTATGAGGTGCAATACCAAATCAATTACTGTTAAACATTATTGAAGTTGTTTTTTCAAAATATGCCTAGCATTTAATATTATATGCAGTTTGGTAAATCAAGTTTACACCTTCGTTAAACATGTTTAACTGTTTAAAAGATAACTACTTACTGAATGAGCTAAGATTGAAAAATTGTTGACTTTAAATATATCTATTCAGGTCATAAGTTACTTAGGAAAAGCAAGTTGTCTACAGAGAATTTCTGTGGAATGAGCTTACATTTCATTTTTTTTTTTTTTTTAAAAAATCCTTATTAAAGACCTATTCAAAGTATTTATACCGTATAAGCTTAAGCTTTTGTTAAATTCATCTTCAAAATATGTGAGCCTACAAAACCATTTTAATACATATAAAACCAAATTACTTCATACGGTGTTGTATTTATTAAACTTATAATGCACCAGTGCCCATCTTCAAAGCAACTGACCTGAGAATTATACAATGTCCAAAATCTGTTCAACGATGCCAACACCAGAGTACATCAGGTAAAACGGCTTATCTATTTATTGAAGTAAAATGCACTAACTTCTGTTATATCAAGAAAGAAATGAAAAGAAACTCCTGAAAATTAGTTCATCGGGAGTGACCCTAAGCTGAAGCCATTTTTTCATGTCTTTGTAATATGCAAGCTTATAATTAACAATCCAAAATAGGTGAATAATAAATATTGAATTAATAAGTAATTCTAAGAAAAACAAACAAAAATTTAATTTTGTGGTAAAAACTATTAAAGAAACTAAATTATCACTTAATAATGAATTAACTGTGATATGCCTACTTCATTTAGGGCCCACGGTATTCGAATCATGCATTAATACCCTAATATAATTAAGTAACAATGTAAGTGAAGGAAATAAAGCAATGTATCCAGTGTGTTTCCAATTACTCTGATTTGCAGTGAATTGGTGCAAGCACTTGAATTACTGTCGCACATCGTTTAGAAGAGACAATATCAGAAACTTGTACTCTTGTAAATCTAAACGACGTGCTTGGTTTCTAGACACAAAACCCCTAATAGGTAAACTAGAATTGAATATACAACAGCATAGGATAAGGGTTCAATTTGAATAGATAAAAAATGTATTTTTTTTGTAAAAAACTAATTTGATGTATTCAATAAGTACTTTTTAAGGGTATCAATACCTGTTTTATCAACAATTTAAAGCAGTCGTATCAAATTTTACTACGACCAGATTTGTTGCACAGACAAGCTATCTTTTTATCTAAACCCCTGATCATTAACTACACCTGAAGCACTGTAGTTAATCATCAATGATTCAAGTAGCTGGTCCAAATAATATGCTCGGCTCTCCCATCTAAATCATGGAGCTACCAAATTAAATTCACTCGACCCTCAAGTTTCCGTACTTCAAGAAATCGTACTTTCAAGGTTCCGTAGTTTTTTTTTCTTCCGAATAATATAAATTATCATCCAGATATTGGTAATATACAATGGGGCAGAGTAAGACCGAGTAGCCTAGGCTACTCCTATTTCGTTAACTTAAGCAAACTATACCTATATTATGCATAAACTTGATTATTATAACAAATTATGTATAATAAACACAAAGTAACTGTATCCACCTGTATTTGATTGTGATTTGAGGCAAAGTACCAGTGTTACCAATTTACGGATTTTTTTGTTTCTAGACCTGTCTCGATCTCTTAGTACGTAAATTCGAAGCTCGAGTGTATTTCACTTTTAAAACTTACCAAACCAAATTACACTTACAAGTACAAAACAGACACTTTTTATAATTCAAATTAAAGATGAATCAAAAGGACTGATTCATTCAATGAATTATGACATAGGAAAGAAGGTAGAATCGTAATTAGCTATGCAAAAATATCAAAATTTGGGATATAGTCATTTTATGCAAGAATGAGACAATTTCTCTTAAACATATTTAACGTCGTAAGGTTATTTGTATGGTTAGATATGGACGTAATTATACAAAAACAAACAAACAAACAAATTATGGGAAATATCAGTATTTTATGGTTATTGTAATCATATGAAAGAATGAAAGTGACCTGTTAATTAAAAGATAATTGATTACTAATTGGTTATAGGATAAGTAAGAGAAGGAAGGGTACTAACGACAAGGTCGGAGGGAGGCGGCAGGCTGTTGTTGTTGTGATGGTGGTGGTGGTGGGCGTCACCGTTCGCCTGTAGAACAGGCGGAGGTGATGGGTTGCTGGAGGCCACCTGCTGTTGGAGGAAGCTCGAAAGAACAGGCTTGGTATCCCCAACAGCTTTCCCACATCCGTTACTGTAGCTCTCCTTTAAGGCGGCCCACAAACTTTCGTCTTGTTGACACTGCTTACTTACTTCTTGCTGCAATAGCACATAATACCCTATGACTTTGTTTTGGTTAAACAACAATAATTTGAGCTACTTAACAAACTAACATAATTAGCAATATTTTCTAAATTATTGTTGGGGTCTTCATCATTAAACATCTTCATGATTTTTTTTATTTACAAAACAAGCATGATCTTTATAAATACATCACAATAAATAACACTTTGTAATTTAATTTTCTTACTTAGTATCATTCATTTCGGAATAGATAACAGTAAGATATTCTAAAATAAAACTACGACCTTTCAACGATAAAAGGTACCCTCAGAGCCTTCAAGACGAATATTTAATAAAAGTATAATCAAAGGATTTGAACCATGGTATGTTAAAAGGATCATGAATGCTTAATAAATAATGTTTAATTTAAACTCAATATGGTTTTTTTTTAAGAAGTAGCCTGAGGATGGCTACTGCATGGTTTTTATATTATATTCTATTATAATTATATTTTTTTTTATGAATTAAAGTTTTATTTTTTAAATCTTACAATACATAATAATAATTTCATCACAATGATAATAATACTATGAAACGCAAACATCTATGATCAATGTTTAATCTAAGATGTCACTTAGGGAACTGGTGACTTTGCAACCGTCAATTGGTGAATGAAGCTTTCAAAAAGCTTCCATACTTTCAACTAATGGAGAAACCCACAAAATTCTATAAAGAAGGAATTATTCAGCTAGTAAATGATGTATAAGTTATTCCCAACAATACTAAATATATTGTACAGTAATTAATTTGTTGGTTATTTTATTAAAGTTAAATATATAGTGCATAAAAAGTGTAATTAATTATTGAGTGACTCGGATAGTTTGCCCTGAGTAAGCTAATATGTAATACTGACAGCAATGTGTTGATGAGTGGATGGGAGAGGTGCTTGCTTTGGCAGTGAGGGGTAGTGATGATAATCAGTAGGAGCACTTTGTTGTAGTTGTTGTTGTTGCTGCTTCCTGGTGTTCTTCCCTTCCTTCTTCCAGGCAGGTTTAGCTTTAGGCCGATCACTAATCGACGTGCTCTATAATATAAACCTTAGTAAGAATACTTCTAGTTTTAATATTTTTTTTTTTTTTTTAACAAGGCTGACCTAATTGTACTTAAATAAGACATCGTCTAGGTATAAAATTCTTTATGATAAAACCAAGTTTTTATTTTATAATAAAAACAGAAGAAAAATTGTGTTTCTTTTCAACAACTTAAAAAATAAAATTAGAAAAACAATGCTAAAAGTATTAGAAGCAAAAGTATGGCATTGTATTCCTACAAAACAAGATGAAAGTCCTGCAAGTAAGTCAACGACATTTTTTTGATCAACTGACGACAGGTGTCACAAACAAATGAATTAATTTTTTTTAATTAATTAAGTAAATAAAGAGTAATTATTTAAATATAACACAATAAAAATATTACTAAAAGCTGAAAAAGTAATAAGAGCTCACAAAAAATGAGTAAAACATACTCAGATTAACAAGTGACTGCTACACGTATGTTTCCTTGTCACAGGGTCGCCAATATTTAGTAAAAAATTATCATCACTAAATGTTGAAATGGATTTTTTTTTATAAATTCAAAATTATGAAATAAATTCTCTTAGAATCAATCCCTTTTTTTAAATATTATTATAGACAACAGAAGTTTTTTAATAACAATATTAATATTATTCAAATTTTTTTGTAATTTACAAAAACTAAATAGATTCACGAGCTATGCAAGCAGTTAATGTTTAGTATTTACTCATAATTAATGATCAAACCACAATAAGAAATGGGAAAACAAGACTGAGATCTTTCAACCGTAACAAGCGGTCTTCGTCAGAGTCAAAAACCCAACTGAAGCACCTGACGAGAATTACCTGAAACTTTGACTCTGACGAAGACCGCTTGTTACAGTTGAAAGATCTTAGTCTTGTTTTCCCATTTCTTATTGTGGTTTGATCATTGATTGTTATTTCACGTGTTTATGTGAAATCTTTTTACTCATGATTAGATTCAATTATTATTTTGTTGTATTACACATTAACGGTAACTGGTGAAATATTTAATATAAAATCTTCTTCATTTTAAGTTTAAATATGTCATACTATTTGCAAAGATACTGGATTTGTAAAAAAGAAAAACAATGTTTCATAAGTCAAATCTGATGATGATAATTCTCAAAGCAACTATGAAACAATTCATACATACAGATTTTACTGGCAACATCAGTCCTAAGAAGTTCTTTATCTATATCTTACAAAAGGCTACATACAACACCAGGGTCACAATTTAAATGAGCAAAATTTAGGTTAAAATAACACGAAAAAATAGCAGGACATATTTTCGACTCTAAAACATAACTAAGCGCGAGGTCTAGAGGTCCACTTCACCTGTTCTGTTATTAAGGCTGAATTTATTTAATTGATAACATTCAACATTTTAGATTCATCGGTCTTACAGCAAAGGTATAAACTGCAGATGGTATTATGTCTATAGCATTTTGTTACACTTCTTGTCCGATCAATCATGGCCACACTGTATGTCTAATTACTTTAGCAATAGGATAATAATTAATTCATTTGTTATTCAAACGAAATACACTAAAAAAACTTTTCTAAGGTTTAGATTTACACCATAAATTGTAAATTGATTTTAGAATGTTTTTCAAAGCAATAAAAAAACAGACCAATTTTACCAAAAACTGCTAAATCACAGAACAGACAAGCAAATTCATTCCTTTTATCGCTTTTGATCTTGAACCGATTTTGCACGGTTCAATAAATGTTAATATCATTCTGGCTAACTATTACATAATTTTAACTCATTACTGTTATTAGGAAAAGCCTTACAAAACCACGTATAAAAATACTTTGTTTTAACAATGACAAATTGAATTGCGCTTCGTTTATAATAAACTGATTCTATTTTTTTACTAATGTACTTTCCGGCTTCCATCTTAACTGCTGCTATAATGGTAGAATGCGGAACTGTTTTATTAGTACGATATTGGCAAGATAATTTGAAATATTGCCAAAATAAATTAATTATTCCGTGCAGGCAGTTTGAAATTTCGCTGTAATCAAATTTTTTTGCACATCATAAACAAGTGCTTGAAATCATTCAGTCTCCCCAGGGTCAACGGATTTTCGAACCTCTCCAAGATAAAAATTCATGCTATTTAAAAATTATATCTCTAAATTTAATTTCTTAAACGGTATGAGTCAATGCATAATAAGGTTCTTTAATGAGTACAAGATATCGTTCATTGAATCAAAGGATTTCATTCTCACCAGTGTTCAGACTGGTGATATCAAATGAATTTCCAAATATTAGTTAGAAAAGCTGATGGTTAAAAGAAATATTCTTAAACTGCTAATAGGTATCAGTTATAATATTTCAATATTTCAAAAGAAAAATTGAAAACATTTGGTGGAAGGTATTGGATCTTATTATATTTACCTAGTTTTAGGAACTAATAAATAAGTTATTGAAGAGTAAAGATACTGACGGGTACGACGTCGGAGGGTAAGGTGAGAGGAGATTCTAGAGTGACTCGAGGCAAAGGTAGGTCAAGGGAACTTCCACTATTGCCAAGATCGTTCTCTATCCTCTCACAAATTAAGTCGACCACAGATCCATCCACTGAAAAAACAGCATATAAGTTAGAGAATTGAAATGGAGGATGAGAGAAAAGAATTAGTGGTGAGGATTACCATGGACTAGAGATGACTGAGGTCCTTGGCAAGCAGAGGGAAAGAGGTCGGCGAGAGAGGGCGAGTCGGCACAGTTGCCACCTCCTACTCCTGCCACCATTCCACTTTTCTCCTTCAACTCCTCCTCCACTCTCTGCAGCACAGTCAAAGTCAAATTCGAACAACAATATAAGAAGCAAAAAAAAAAGATAAAGTTTTATTTTAAGTGAAAACTAAATATTTTAGTTCATCGTCAATTAAGGACCAGTAAAAAGTTATACTACACAACAACTAAAATTGTTAGATACTTTGAGGATTGTCTGATCATTGTCAAGGCTACAAGGAAAATATAAATTTTCAAAATGTCGGAAGACAGAGTGAAATTTTTGACCAGACAATTCTCAAAGTGTAACACAATTTCCGTTGTAGTATAGAATAAATATTTTGGGTTTATTGTTTGTTTAAGAGGATATTACGCACTGGTTAACAATCGAACGATACGTGCTTCTCATAATTTTTGATAATCCACCAGTTTGACTTGATTTTTTTGGTAACTAAAAATATACAAGCATTTTCGCTAAAATATAAAAAAAAATGGTGTCCTCGTTACTTAGTGAAGATATTTTGAAGATTATAGTTGTTTTCCTTGGTCAAGACCTATACATAAAAAACTCACTCCAATAAAAACTACTCTCATACAACTATACTACACTCAGATACAACATGGTCGAGATGCTATATTCTAGGTTCCAGAAAAATGTGTGTTTCGGGTAAGGACCATTACAAATTTTATTTAGAAAATTTGCAATGATTCATAATTGTATAATATAAATGATACCTTTAATAAATAGTGTTAACAAAACAACTATAAAAAATATTAACGGGATACTGTTCTAAATAAAGATTTTTGTTATCTCCTAAGCAGTATTTATATAAAAGATATTCTTACCTCCTTCCGATCACCAATTAAATGAGTAAAGTGAAAATAAGTGTTATCACCATGATGTGTGGGTTTCAGAAACAAATACAGGGGCTCATATTTTATAAGCAATTCGTTATGCCCAATTATAAACTATCAGATTTGGCAAGTAAAATAATTATAATAGTTATATAATTACCAACGGATCAAACCACCATACGCACATCTTCAGTTATAAAAAAAATGAAATTAAATAATAACATTAATACCCTAATTAGGGTCATTATTTATTGGAGATTGGATGGTTAAACGGATAAACGCTCCCTCTGCCTACCACAAGAGGTCCGGGTTTCAATACCTAGGCCAAAACAGTTTAAATGAAATCATTAGGTTCAGGCTTGTTAAAATATATCAAGAGTTCTTTAAAAACCAATAAAGACGGGGGAAAATCTGTGGCTGGAGTAAAAAGAGAGAGAGAGAAAGACTGCTCTGCTGTAAAAGGTTTTCGTTATTACACACGCACTTAGTCAGAGGGGGATGGTTTTTGGGGTTTTTCAATAAAAATTCTCAAATAAAAAAAATAAACCGACCCCCCCCCCCCCCCTCGGGCAAGCTAAGGTGAGATACAATGTTACCATGACTATTTATACAGTTAATTGTATAAAACTGTCGTTGTTAAAACACCAACAAGAAACAGAGAAAATATATTCTGAGAATATTTTATGAATCCAATAAATAAATAAAAAAAATTACCTGTGAAGCATATATATATATATATAATGATTTGTTTTCTTGACCCAATATTTGTAAGATGTAATTTCTTTGAGGGTTGAGGTCTAATGATTTGAAACTAGTCCTTTTGCCGACTAATAAAACAACGACATGTTTCGGTCTCGTAGACCATTATCAGGCTAACCTTACGACTAAATTATAGGGTGTATTACAATGTAATGTCACATCTTGTGAGAGTCAATGCACAAAACTGAACTATTCCTAGTTGGGGTTGACATCTGTTCGGTGGTTGATGAGAGGGGGTTGGGCGGTTTCAGGATGTAGTGGGCCATGCCCTGCAGTGTCTCACACTAAGTATTGGCGTTGGCGAATAACCTAAGAACTCTGCTAAAATTCGTACTTTGATTATTTATATCTGGGGCTTTCTCGAGGATATACAATGATTCTATTATACGTAATATTCTTATATATATATATATATATATATAGGTGTGTTCTCTAATCGGGGTTCGGTCAATTTTCCAGGATAAAAAATCAAACTCTCGTTGCCAACGTTTCGGTTTTATTTAAAACCTTTTTCATAGGCCTACAAACAAAGGATAATAAGAAATCACATATCAACATCAAACATATACACAATATGAAAATGGATTGTTACAACTCATGAATATTACAAGCAGAAATATTTCAGAGATACATAAAACAATATTACTTACAGAAGTAAGAATTTTTTAACTAAGAAAATGAAATTTACATTATTTAAAGGACTTAAATAAAGGACTTAAATAAGGTCCTTTAAATAATGTAAATTTCATTTTCTTAGTTAAAAAATTCTTACTTCTGTAAGTAATATTGTTTTATGTATCTCTGAAATATTTCTGCTTGTAATATTCATGAGTTGTAACAATCCATTTTCATATTGTGTATATGTTTGATGTTGATATGTGATTTCTTATTATCCTTTGTTTGTAGGCCTATGAAAAAGGTTTTAAATAAAACCGAAACGTTGGCAACGAGAGTTTGATTTTTTATCCTGGAAAATTGACCGAACCCCGATTAGAGAACACACCTATTCTATCAAACGGTCGATATATTATTGAATCTGTTATATATATATATATATATAGAGAGAGAGAGAGAGAGAGAGAGAGAGTAGCAGTTTGCTTCTCAACGCGAGTACTTCGCACTTCTTCCCGATGACGACGGATGTCGAAATATCGAAGTGAGTTCTGTAGTGTCTTTCTATGTTCTTTTCTCTGTGTTAAAGTGTATATATATATATGTATAATATACTGTATTATACTTTATAATATAATTTATTATATATATATATATAAAGACTGTAAGTGTGTGTATTTAATTTCTCTATCTTTCTTTATGTACATTGAACTATATATATATATATATAAACATATAATCATTAACCAGAAGGCAATACTCTGAAGGAACTTTAATCACTTTTCTTACCCCATTTATAACGAACATTAAATTAACCTATTTAGATACAGTGTCATTTAAACTGTACGGACTGGAAAATCATAAATACGAACCCCCAACCGTGTTAGAAATGTTGAATTAAGCATTACCGTCACTAACATGTAGAATTGATAAGTTAACGGTTATCCGTAATGTCTAGGAATACGGTCACCACCACTAAATGGATTTCACCATCATGCGAATTTTGGATAATCACACGATTTTGACCAACCCAGAAAATATTCCTCCAAACAATAACAGATATCTTATGTTTATATTTAAAATGAATTACATGGATATTAAATCGAGTGTTTATATGAATATACTCTTAAAGAGGGGGGAAAAATGAAATACTATTAAAAAAAAAAGTAAAAACTGAAAAACTGTAGCAAAACTTTTAATTTCCAAGTTTAAAAGTTACATAAAAGATAGTTATATAATTATGGCAGTAACACTGATCCATATGTGTTTCTGTTAAATTACCCTTATAATGAACACATTTTATCATTGTAAAAAAAGAAAGGAATCAATTGTTAGAATTGAAGTTGAGATGACTGGGGTATCACACTGTCCTCTAAAATTGTGCTCGCATAACAAAAAGTTTCCATACTGAATATATAATTATTTTTCAAAAAAAAAGCAGCAAGTATAAATTTATTTTATAAACACTGACATATTGAAACACAAACATTAAATATGATGAAAATATACATCATGAAAAACTATAACGACTACATTTTTTTTCAGAATAAATATATTCTACTACATTACAAAAAAGGAAAGAAAGAAATTTCGTTTGCATTGTTTGATTGAGGTAATATTTCTGGCATAAATAAGACTCAATACGCAATATTACCAGGGAATCAGTTAATTTTGCACTTTTGGAATTCTTGAAGCAACATTATGGTTGCTTAAGACCAGTAAAGTGCATAAAAAAAAAGGGGAAAAAAATAAGAGTGGAACAAAGTCACACAAATTAAATTGATTATTTATTCACGTGAACTAAGTACCAGTAAATTAATCATTACTGGTTTTTTTTTGTTAATATATTAATAATGTTAATATTAGCAGGAATAAAAATTTCGCCCCCCCCCCCCCGCACACACATGCACAGTCAAACCTCGATTGCCGTTTACCTAAAAACAGTTCGTACCAAACAATTTTTCTTTTGTACAGTAATACTGACAGTGTTTTGTAAAACAGGATAAAAAAGGGGACTATTTTAGTTCAACAGATTTAAGGAGCTCAGTATTATATCCCAAAATCAATCAAGAGTCACCCCTCCGTAATGTATTGTTAAATTCCTTCGAGGAAAGATTTATGGTTTAAGTTTCCTTCAGAGAACTTCAGTCTTAGTAGACTAACAGCCAACAAAAGAGTATACATTCCCAGGATAGTACGTCATTTGCTGGGGAGAGATATCAAAAAGAACAGTTCTGGATGCAAGACCAGATAAAAGCTTCTGCCCTTTGGTAATGTTAGAGAACAAATCAAAGTAAGGTTAACTTCGAAGTGCACACAAAACTTTTCAATAAAGGTAAATGTGGTTGACAGAGGTTTATTTATTTATTCACCCTCCTCCCCTATCATTACTTGTTTGTATTTACAACTCATTGTTTTTTGTAGGTAAATCTATGGTTCTTGTTTTTTTCTGAACAGCTACCAAAAATATATTTTTGAAATTACATACTGGTATTCTACAGATATTTTTACAAATAATACACAGGCGTACGCTCCATAAATATTAAATCTATATTTTTTTTCGTTTATAATTTATTCGTGTTCCAAAGCCTTTTGCAATAAAAGGAAATAAATACATAGAGGGCAAATAAAAATTCATACAGTATAAAAATAAAATTAAATGGTTAATATTTTATCATTTTTATTGGTTCACCAATCAAGTTCAATTGTTTTAGTTTTGTTTAATTCTTGTTTTTAAATTTCTCTAGATTCAAGAAATGATGGTACCATTAAGATGGTATTCTTTTTTCTTCACTTATAATCGCAATTATTTGATATGTATTTACTTGAAGTAACCTAATTTGCATATTTTTGAAATAACAGCATTTTTTTCTAAACATTCGTTATGTTTTACAAGCCACGAAGTAATACTTCCATAAGATTATTAAAGTTATCAAAAGTAGTGGGGTGACTTGATCAGTTGTATCCATATGCTATTTGTTGAAATAACCGGCGATATTGAAAGAAACAATTCTTCTCAAACAAACTTCATTCTAAATATTCAATTAAATGAATTAACTAGAAGTAACAAGTAGTTATGAAAGGAACAAATATAGTCATACGTAAAATTTACTCAAATACATTAACTCTGTTCCATCATTAGAAGGAATGACAGAAATATTATCTAAAAACCGCCTTATTCTTATTTGGATTTTTATTTTTTTTCTTGCGGGTAAATATTGCTTTAATGATCATACATTTAGGTTTCGTCAAGCATTTTCAAAGATTAATTGCAAAACACTGGGGATTTAGTGGTTAATAAAATTCACAAATCTTTTACTGTATTAAGAATGAAAGAAGTTGTTAGTAAAGGTAATATAAAGAGTAATGTACCTGAAGTTCCTCAACGATTTGCTGCCTGTGGTAGTACTGCGAGTCTATAAGGTGTTGAATTTGCTTCGTACCACCCTTGTCCACCGTGTCCTCTCGACAAACATCGCCCGAGCCGCTCATCCCTCCCCCAGCCATGCCTGTCTGCGAAACCTGCCCACCTCCGCTGACTGCCCTCTCCTACAAGAAACAGAAAATCCAGTTAGGCCTTACATGAGCAACTAGTAATATTCATTATGCAAGTTATTAAATATATAAATGAGCCAGACACGCAACCAGTTCTTTGAAATACTGCTTCATTGTACAACTCAAGTCAATATGATTCTTAACTATATTTTAGGTGTATATACCATAATCCAAAAGACAACAGGTCAAATTAAACAGAAAGAACTGACACAACTTACTTTCGTATGATGACAAGCTTCGAAATATACAAGATAGTTGAGTTAACATTTTTTTGTGGTACTTCCACATGAGCAATTTGATATGTATTATTATTTACATGAGTATTATTTATGTAGTATTATTTACTACTGTTACATGATGAGTAGCCATCATATAACAGTAGTAAATAGGTATGCTGCAACATAAACAGATTTCCAAGCCCTAAAGATGACATAAATATATGTCGAAACGTCGACAAAAGGACTAGTTTAAAATCATTGGACATCAACCCTCAAAAAATTACGTAATATATATATATATATATATATATATATATATATATATATATATATATATATATAGAAGTATGGACCGTGATGCAGAAACAAAATAATAGTTAATCAGGACTCGGTCAGTTCTTCATTTTCAAATTAAACTCTCATTGCCAACGGTTCGGTTTTTATTAAAAATCTTTTTCATAGGCCTATGAAAACGTTTTCAATAAAAACCGAAATGTTGGTGATGAGAGTTTAATTTGAACCCTGGAGAACTGACCCAGTCCTGATAAACTTTTATTATTATTATTATTATTATATTTATATATATATATATAGCATATACATAAATATATATAGAAGTAGGAAAATAACGGTGTCAAATTGGTAAAAAAAAACTACTTTTTTTTCTTTAAAAAAAAAGAAATATTTGGGGTGAAATATTTTAATTAATGAATCAAAAGTTAACAAAAGATAGAATTATAATAAAAACGCTGTAATAATTTCATACCAGAATTTATATTAAACTGAATAATGGTTAAAAGTTTTTTTTTTACAAGATTGCAGTTGAATAAGAAAAACCGTTGGTTCCGGATATAACTATAGTAGTCAGAAACAATATATCTCCTAGGACTGCTAACATGCTATAATTTTCCTATTTTTTCTATGGAGCTATAAAAACAAATTTATTTAGTTTTTATTCAATATTCAGAAACATGCAATTATATTTGTTGACACATAACCAAAAAATAAACTACAAGATTGTAATAAAAAAAGAGAATTCTTAAAGATTACTTACCAGTTTTTCTTGAGGTATTAAATCAGGGATAAGAGTGGACTCGAGGAAGAGAGACAGGCGACTCTTCCTCAGAAGGGATTTCTGACTGTTGGAGGGTTGTTGAACGCTGGTGCTAAGAGGAGGTGAGGAGGTTGTGGCAGAAGGAAGAGGTTTGGGGGAGCAAACGACTTGATTTTGTGGCTGCTGTGGTGGTTGTTGAGGTGGAGGTTGCTGATCTACATTTATTCTTGCTCCAACTAAACCAACAAACCATCATGAGTAAATACAATCAATAAGAGCAGAATATAATTTGTGCAGAAAACAATGGCACGAAAAAGTGCAGTGCTCAAATAAATTTCATAATACTAATTTACTTTTAACCATTGACTTAGAGCACTCAAATTAAGTATAATAATAAAGTTACACATTATTTACTGAATAAATAAATATAATCATGTAAAATTTATTACTTAATTTAAAGTTTTATTAAAATAAAATAAAAGTTCTAAAAATTGAGTAACATGAAATTAACAAGTAATTTCTTTTTTTCGTCCTCAATAGGATGTTCAGAAACGATACATGAGGGAAGATAATCACCAATAAAGATTTCGTTACTGTTCAAGCAGGATTACTAAGTCCTTATTAGCTTAAAAAAGATTTTTTGTCTGAAAGCTGTTAATCTATACTGACTTGGAGAAGAAGTGGAGGTAGACAGCTGGGTATCGGAAAGGTGGAGATGGGGCGGGTGCTTGGAGGTGTCAGGAGGAGGAGATGGCAGAACTGCTAGGTTGTCTAGGGTAAAGGCTGCCGGGGGCGTGAGCGCAGTTGGAGATAGCGGGCCTCCGCCCCCACTGGTCTCCACCTGACCCCCGCCCCCACCGCCCATAAGCACCGAATGAGGAAAGTCCAGTAACAACTGCACTACATTCGCATGACCTCCCTTCGCCGCTTCCATTACCATCGTCGAGTTGTCCTGAAATTCAAACAATATCGCTATAGGTACTAGTAAATTATCATTACTCCAAACCTCAATCCAACAGTTAAATAAAAATAACTCAATCAGAACATGTCTCACTTTTTTTCAACACATTGCTAATTGGAGAATCAGTAGGGCATTAAGTGAAGATTACTCAGAAGTGGACATCCAAGGATGTCCTTACAGTTTACGTCTTCTCTGTCTGCGGACAACGTACTTTTTCACTTCCCATACGAACACAACCTAGTGATCAGTCTTGAGACTGATCACTCGACCTCCGAAGTTCTCTTTCAGCCAATCTCGGGACAGGTTTGAGGTGTGAGAACTTGCTGGAATCAGAACTTGCTCATGAGCGACGGGTAGAAGCTCTGGAGCTCACTCCATAAAGTGTACACGGGGCCCGTTTCTTTGGGTCACCCTGTATAAGCTCTCAATCCTGTCGCCAACGTTCCTCAACCTCACTTAATATTTACTTCATCCATTGACTATTTTTTTTCAACTCATACTAAAAACATTGAAAACCATGACCAACAAGACCACATGACCGCGAATACGACGTTCTTTATACACGAACTTAATAACCGACATGAATTACTGATAGTCCAAGTTATAGTAGCACAGTAATCAAGCAGTAGAAGGCCCCTCTGGTCTGGAACTGCTAGATACTGCTAGATAGTGGACTGATATATTCGTTGGTCATTGTTGATAGTAAAATACAATTTTAGTTTATCAAGTTAGTTTTAGCAAAAATCAATAGTTACCTTTAGTTTATGAAAGGGGTCTGCCTGGTGAGCAAGGAGGAGCTCGACAACTGACAAGTGACCGCCTGCAGAGGCCAGGGACAAAGGAGTGTGGTCATTGTTGGTTGTCTGTTTGTTGACATTGGCATTCCTCGAAAGGAGAAACTTGACCGTGCACTTGTGCCCCGCTCTGCACGCTTTCATCAGCGGCGTCCTTCCACCTTCACTTTCATGTTCCTGAACAAACAAACATCACACAATCAGCTTCCTAATAAAAATCACTTATCATGAAAGATAAACTCAGCATTGTTATTATAATTATTATTTTGTTCAACCATCTTATGAAAGCTACTGGAGACTAAGCTTTCAACACTATTTCTAGATAGAAATTAATAAAATATTTAATAAATAATTTTCACACAATTTTAATTAAATTAAAAACAAACCAAACCGTAAAATAAATTTGTAATATACATAGACCAGTATACTTTCCTGTTTCATAGACAGGCTAAAAATATACTTAAATTTAATATAAACTTTAAAAAGTAAACAGATAGAAATTGCTACACTTTCAGTAAGGGTATTTTATTAAACAAAAGCATATTTTTTAGGAATGAAAACAAAAAAAAATAGAAAAGCAATTTAGTTAAACACATAGGAGTAATTCAACAGAAAATAGAGACATATCTAACATCAAAGTGCAAGAATATTTTGAAACCAGTCGAGTATACCAGTGCTTCCCAAACTCAGCAAACAATCCAATCCTGATAAGAAGAGATCAGTACGGTGTGTGGTCACTAATTTTCACAATCATTAAACATTAAAATAAGCAAATTTGCATCAATGAGTTCAATCAAAATCTTTATAAAAATACAGCCTGATTTATTATGAACTTTTTTTCGTCAAGAACTAAAATTAGTAAGTAACATAAAATGAAATATGTTTATCATATCCATATTTCATAACCCTACAAAATCCATTGAAGAAGTAGCTCAGTAAAGGAAAATGTAAACATTGCGGTTGACTTACCAAATTTGCTCCATACTGGAGCAGAAGTTTCGCTACTTCCGTGTGACCATTCTCGCAAGCATAGGTTAGCGCTGTGTCTTTCGTTTGCGTTGTGGCATTAACACTTGCCTGGTGTTCTAACAGGTACCTGTCAAACCATTAAAAATACAGTCATAATTGGTTATCTACAAATTTAAATTTGTTGTTATAATTCCACATAAACAAATTAGTAACTAAGCCATTAATGTAGTATATGCGACTACAACTAATATTAACTAATATTAAAGTTCAATATGAAGAAACAAATATCAAGAAAAAAAAAATCAAAACCACACACTTCCAGACTAATTTTCGGTTTGAACCGTCATAAGGAGAAATAAGAGAGGGAAACTAAGCTCACTGGTACAGAGAAGTAAGTGTTATATATACTTCATATATATAGTCGTCCTAATTAATTGAAACGATTCAATAAACTAAATAATCTAGATTAAAAAAAAACATACGGAAATGAAATCACAGAAACTCACTACTATGGTCTTGTCATCAGGATGATAGTCGTGGGTTTCTCTGATTTCATTTCTCTGTGTTCTTTTTGTGAATGTGACGGTCACCAACCGTCGCTTCACAAGTGCGTTTGGTGTCCCTTTCTCAACTCTCCTGATGACGGTTCAACCGAAAATTAGAGACAGTAAGTGTGTTTGTTCCTTAGTTCTGTGTTTGTGATTCATCGTGAAACGTATATATATATATATATATATATATATACTGCGTAATAAAATAACCAAATAACTAATAGTATTAGGAAAAAGAAGAGAAAATATAGATATATCGACAGTGATTTAGACTAATACCTATTTTATTAAATTGTTATTGCACATGATTGATAACTCTGTAAAAAGAGGATGGTAATTTGTTCTTTCTGTAACAATGTATATAAGCCAGTGCCATAGCATGTTTCTTTAAAACCCGGGTCAGTTCAGGGCAGTACAAGTTTAATTGGGATAATGGTACTGTTTCATTCAGAAACAATTTGATTTATTATAACTGAAACGCTCTCTCTGATTTGAATCACTTCATATAACTGTTTTAATCTGGGCAATGTTCAACAACACAGTACCTGACGAGTTCTATGTGCCCTTCCTGAGCGGCCTCCATAAGAGGAGTGGAAGCACCCAATTCAATTTCTGCCCCTTTCTGTATAAGGAAGTCCGCAACGTCCAGGAATCCACCACAACAGGCTAAGGTAAGGGCAGTTTCCTGCGTCTCCTCTGTTTGCGCATTTATATAGGCTCCTAGACAACAGTAAAACAATCAGATTTAAATACAGAAACAAGTAAAAAGAGTAAACAGTATTTCATAGAACAATGGTTAACGATTTCTAAAAATTGAACCTTTGTTTTTCGCATAACTGATTTTTGTCGCATAAATTACCAATATTTAAAAAAAAAAAAAAACAAAAAAAAACGTCAAGATCTCAGAAAAGAAGATTAATTAAGAAGATTGGTTAATTACCAATATTTAAAAAAAAAAACAAAAAAAACGTCAAGATCTCAGAAAAGAAGATCGTCAAGTTCTGAACCAGTTCAGTTTAACTATCCCTGTATAATGATATTTTTCTCATAACATTATTAAAAACCCTATCGAATACAAGTACAGAATATTTTACAAACAGAAATGATGAAAGTAAATTCAGAAAATAGCTACCAATTGAAGACACAACCCAACTGTCAAGGGTTACATAATAATAATAAATTCCTCTTCACAACATTTCCACTTGATTAATGCTCGTATATTGATATCTAAAATATGATGATTTATACCCAATAATTTTTCTTAATTTCAAAAGAAGATAATTTATTCCTCCTCTCCAATAGTTTTAATAGTCATTTAGCACAGTTTTGCACAAAACAGCTTAGTAAGGGACTGAATAATCGCGTTCTCCATAGATAACTACACATTTAAATAGAGATAGTTCATTTTGAAATCATTTTCAATAGATTAAAATGTTACCGCAATTTCAACAGTTTTCTACTAAAATAAAAAGGTTGAGAAGAGAAATATGAATTCATATGTATTTATGATATTCCAATCTTATATTGCATATATATTATTTAATTGAAATTGTTACAAAATATAATGTGAAACTCTACTATATATAAGAGGTATCCCATGAGAACAATATAAGGCGGTATGGAATAATCAGGTCTATACGTTAGAGTGCTTGCCTCTAAAGGTTAGAAATTCAATTAAAATATTTCATGAGACAAACAGAAAATACAGTACATGCAATTTTTCGAAGGCGACATCGGGTCAAGCCTTTCACGATTTCAAGTAATAAGGTAAACAAGATTTAACTCTATCGGTGTAGAATGAAACCAGATTTCTGATACTTTTATCAACTGTAAAAAACAGTCTACCTTTGTGTGGTCAATAACTTCACTACTGGTCTATATGTAATTATAGTAGAGTCCAAACAACAAAGAAAATATAAGAATAATACCTTTGGCTAGAAGCAAGGAAACCATTTCTTCATGACCTTCTCTTGCGGCTTCCATGAGAGGCGTGTATCCTTCGTCATTCACTTCCTCGATGTTAGCACCTCTTTCTATCAATAGTATGGCCAGGTCGACGTGCCCTCCACAAGCCGCAAGCGTCAGAGGAGACTCAAAACTGTCCGTTGGCATGTTAACCTATCAAACAAAAAGCAAGTAAACTAAAACCTCTAGGGCAAACTCAATATAAATATCTTAAAAAATAATCAACTACAGTACAGTTATCATACATTAATACAAAATATTATCTCTTCAAAATAATGTACTTTCGAAAACAAATATTTGTTTGCTAAAAAGTTTGTAACCATAGTTTTAGCTACCCTTTTTGTAAGTTATGGGAAACATCAACCACCTTATAGAATTATAGATTTTCCTCTTCCAACAGGCTGAAACTTGGTCAATATCACTTGTTTTAGAAAATGGACGAATTCCAAAATATTTCAGGTGGTTTATGTTTTGTTAGTCAATTTTAAATTCAAGAACTTATTTGTTTATATTATTTATTGTAAACATAATGCGAAAATATATAATTAAACATTTTTTGGAGTTAAAGCAGAGTGTAAATTATTTATAACAAAAGCAGAGCCAGTTATAATGACCATGGTCCGGCTCTATAGATTGCTCTTATGGGCACCCACTTATTAAAAGTATTATTCAATTTATTTCCTTATACCTGATCAATTATATCTTATACGCATTTTAATGCCATCAAGATAGCTTTTTTCGAAGAGGAACCGGAGCCGAATCAAAAAAATTCTTAGTTTTAATGAGGAAATTTGTAAACTGACTCCCAATCAGCAATAACTTTGTGTTAATACCACTGTACTACCAGGAGGATATGACCCGAGTTAATCAGGCAATAGACTGTCATATGGTGTCGGTCTTACAGTGGCTATGGTTTCAAACTAAAGGCTCAGAGGAAGACCAGGATCAGAAACCTCACGTTATGATGAAAAGTATAAGTAGGAAAGGATCAGTTTTATGAGAACTGTTTAAGACGAGTCCATAGGTTCTTTGAAGCCTAGAGCCAGAGCAAGAGACACTTCAAGGACGACTTACCTAGAGAATTACTCTCAGGATCCTGATCATCAGCTGCAGGATGTTCGATCAGTTACCCAGTTTATATCAGTTATGAGAGTCTCAGGTTCTAAGATTCAATAGTATTTCTTAAAACCGCTATCTCGAAGATATCCACCATTTAGTTATGAATTATACTGTGAAACACTCCAGTTTAAAGAAATTTTCTATAATATCCTCATTAGTGCTATGACGGAATAACACATCATATTATTCGTCAAGGAATGGCTATTCAAATATCATATATTTAACTAAGGATATATATTAATATATCCTTAATATATTTAACAGAGCTAAAAACGTCTGAACACCAACTCCATAATTGTGAATTAAATGTCCCATAAGGACTTCAGAAGCTACGATAAAGCCAACTTAACTCCTCCGTAAATGCATGAAATTTCTGAAAACAGTATTATTAATGCTATAACTTAAACTTGTCACTGCATTCAGGGTGAGTGCTATAAATCTGTCTGCATAACCTCCACCAGTTATAGTCAGAAATTCAATACTTTTACCTTCATGATAAAAGAAAATAACGACCTTAATACTGCAGAATCTTGGGATAGATAATTTGGTTGAAGATCGGATATATATGACCTAGGAAAATCCCAGTAACTAAGATATCAAAATGTTGCTCACAAAGTGTTGTCATTAAATGATTGCATTTCATGCTGCATTCTCCATGAATAAAATAATATAGAACAAGCTTATTTCAATTGTTTTGTTAATTGAGAGGAGTTTTCAAGCAAAACTATAACTAATATTTTCCCTTTTTAGAGAAGGAAACCATAAAAACTGGGTCATAAGAATTAGGCAAGTAGAATTTCAGAATGATATTTTGATATAGAACAAGCTTATTTCAATTTCTTTGTTAATTTAGAGGAGTTTTCAAGCAAAACTGGAACTAATATTTTCCATTTTTAGCGAAGCAAACCATAAAAACTCGGTCATAAGAATTAGGCAAGTAGAATATTTTGATACCTGGGCGCCTGAATCAAGCAGAAGTCGTGCTACTTCCACATGTCCATCCATGGAGGCTTCCATAAGAGCAGTGTGCATTTCATCTGTTTTGTGCTCCTGAACACAAGTTACACTGGTTACAAACAAAATTTGCAAACTATCACATCCAAAATGAAATAACTATAAATTTATTAAACCACCGATGAATATGCGGTTATAAATTAACCTTCTAGAACCTCCTCACTGTTATCCTGTTATTTGAAACATCATATGGTAAGAATTGTATCAATGGAAGGTTACTGACTAGCAGGTTAAGTAATTTCCGGATACTACTTTAGCTCCTAGTTCACATCTTGAGCGCTAATACTCCTATAATATACTTAAATAATTCAGATTTAACTACAAGGATTTAAAATCAAAACATTTTACTTATTAACAGAGTCGAAGTTGTAGGTTTTATATAAATATGAAATCTTTTGTTCTTAATGTTTTGTTTGTTTACGTTTACCTGCTGTGCAGCAAGTAGTTCACGGATTCTTGTTTGAGCGATTACTATCTCTGCAACTTCTTTATTAACGATACGATTGAATCAACTAATATAAAAAATTGTGATTTTGTAAAGAATTAACTTTTTTTTTGCTTTCCTTAATAGTTATATAATTTTTCCATAGAATCAAAAAATGAGGATAGTGCATTGAGATATTTTGTTTAAAGAAAGCAACACTGCTCAAAAAAATGTTTAATCGGTATTGATTTAAACAAAATGTAGCTTCTGTCGGGAAGAGGAGAAAACTTCGGAACAACTACTCCATAATTGTAAATCAAGGAGTTCAGAGGCTACGGTAAAGTCTACATAATTCCTCTGTAAATGAAGGAATTTTTTCAAAACAATATTACTAAGTTAATGACATCATTTAAATATATTCACAGCGAATGCCATGACTTAATTCCCACTATCTCTACCAGTTATAGTCAGAAATTCAAAACTTTTATGTACATGATAAAAAATAGCATGGCATGGCTTCAGAACATTGGAATGGGGAACTGTTTAGGTAATTATATTTATAATAAATATATATTATATCCAACAAACGGTAATAAATATCTTGTGATTCATTTCCTACCATAATAAACTAAGCAATAATTTAAAAAGTGCTTTGATATACCTGATCGGCGCCCGCACCCAGGAGAAACCTGACCATGTCAAGGTAACCCTTATAGCAGGCTAGTGTGAGGGCGGATTCCTTGAATTCGTTGGAATGAGTGTTTATTCCTGCTCCGCGGTCCAGTAACACCTGCAAAATGTATCATTATTAGATATGTCACGTGATTGTTTCAAATATTTTTGGTGAACTTCAGAAAAAATTTTATCAGAAGTGCATTTGAAAAACTAGGTGATAATGAATAGAATATACCATTATAGTGTTCAAACATATTGGTTAGATCAGCAGGTATTAAGCATATATTTGCCAATAACTGAAATTGATAACTCCCAATAATGTCCAATATAAACTGAACTCATATATTTTCCTACAAAAAAAATTGTTAAAAAACTAAGAATGAAAACTAGTTGAATAGTATTAATGATTTAAGTCAAGTTTAACCTTTCAAAATGTCCATATTACCTCACAAACTAATTGTCAAAAAAATCACAAAATAATTGCCACAAACTAAGTTTTGTGCATATGTTAAAAAATAACATTGCATAAGACTTCAAAATAATTATTTTACAATACAGGTACCTAGTCTGAAAACAATACTAAAAAGATTTATTTTACTATAAGAATGTAATACATGTAGTCGAAAAACTTCCGCATGAAAACAAGGAAATACAATTTTTTTCACTTTAGGAAACCAACGTGGGTCATATTATTACTAGACACTGATGTTAATTTGAATTAAAAAATGGTTAACATTTTAAATGTATAAGTTCCCTTTTCTTTTCAATTTTAACAAATATTCCATTAATTTGACTAATTAAAAAAAATAAGTTTAATATTGATTGTAATTCTTATGTTTTACATTTAAGTGTTAACTTTTTGACGTAAATCACCCACCATTGGTTAGTAATTTTGGATGACACGTTGAAAAAGATTTGTTGATGAATACATTGAAAAGTGAATGATGCAGACAGCATGAACGTGACAGGCTGTCAATAAGTAGAACGCAGTGATTCACCATCTAGTAAGTAGTAAGTAGCTAAAGAGTTCCTCCCACCAAATCACCCACCGACACTATATATAACTTGCCCCTTGTCTACCTTAGTTATAATTAGCCAACCTGGCTGACTCACGGTCTACATTCGATTACGCATTATTCCTAACTATTCCATACCAATACATCCAAATTTTCATTGAGTACATTCTTATTATGACAATTCTTCAATAATAAACTTACGAACATTGAATCTAGTAATGTATAAAGAAAAACTTTGAAATTATACTGATAATATGCAAAAATATATATTGATATTTCACAGAAAGTGTTCTTGAGGATTTTGGTCATAAAAATTCAACTCCTGATTATATACCAACGTTTCGCCAAAAGTTTTTTTAGCATTTTCAAGTCTAAAAAACAATTTATTAACGACATAAGTAAAGCAAGACAAATACATCTACGGAATACTAACCAACCAACAGAAAACAAACCAAACAAAGAAAAAATTTAGTAACAAGAGAATCACTAAAGGATCATAAAATACCCAGTGTTCTTAATCATTATTTAAAAACAAACATTTGTTGTTTAAACCTAATTACTTAGTCTGAATAATTAATAATAAGTAATTAGGTTTAAACAACAAATGTTTGTTTTTAAATAATGAATAAGAACACAGGGTATTTTATGATCCTTTCATGGTTCTCTTGTTACTGATTTTTTTGTTTGTTTGGTTTGTTTTCTGTTGGTTGGTATTCCGTGGATGTATTTGTCTTGATTTACTTATGTCGTTAATAAATTGTTTTTTTAGCCTTGAAAATGCCAAACAACTTTTGGTGAAACGTCGGCATATAATCAGGATTTATATTAGAAATAGGTAAAACCGTCATACCTCGTAAGATGATCGCGGAGTCGTTGGAGCGCTTACGGACGTTGTCCATCTTCCACCGCAACAAAACCTAGGTTTCGCGTGCGCTCCAACGACTCCATCATCTTACGAGGTATGACGGTTTCTAATATAAATATAATATATAATATATTATAATATATATTTATTATAATATATTATATTATAATTATTATATTATAATAATGTACTTATAATTATATACTTATAATATAATTATATACTTATTATATTATAATATAATATTATTATAATATATTATATATATAAATATAATATATATATAATGATTTCTAATATAAATCATACTAACCTCAGTGGTATTAACAATATGCATGTATATAATCAGGAGTTGAATTATTATGACCAAAATCCTCAATTTTGGTCATGGTGACCAAAATCTACCAAGATATTAAAAAATGAAACATATGAAGTGATTGATATCTGGTAAATAAAACATCTGGCGGCACAATGTTCTCCATTAGCATTATTTTGATTCCTATTTTTTTTTTACAGCACTTATAACCAAAGTGACTATCTATTGTGATCTCCACCTGACCCTCGATTATTCACGCGACAGGTGAATAAATATGAGTACGTTGTCCCTTGGAGAGAAGTTAAGCAATCGGTCCCGAGCCTGTACGATGTGATGTAATCCTTAAAAATCCCTACTCGAAATTCACTTGATTTAGGCAAAATTTAGGACTCCCAATGTATGGTATAATCTATAGAATCGCCGATCACTATTATTGAGATATTTTTTTCCTATGATTTTCAATGCACTATTAAACAATTTTAACAGTATTATTTATGAATAACACAAATAAGAACAAACATAAAGAAAACCCATATTTAAGTTTAATGTGATGTTTTATCAGCATTCATGACTAGATTTTTAAAATGATTTGACTTTGTTTCTACTTCACTTTTATTTCCTTCAATTACTGGGAGTTCAAATTACTGGGTCTTCTTATTAAGGCTACTTCTTTCTCACATACAGTATAAATATAGCTCAAAAATGAAGAAAAGCAACGCACAGAGAAAGAGACACACTTACAAACTTAAATTTTCGGATGATCCGCCTTCAGGAGAAAAGAGAATGGGCGACCAAGCACGCCGGAAATAATGGCAGGAAACCCATGTCTCTTTCTCTGTGTGTTGCTTTTCTTCGTTTTTGAACTGATTTGCGTCCCGTTTGGATGGTTTTTTCGAATTTTGAGTGATATATATCACTGATGCCAATCTTACTCCTTCTTTAAATCAAAATTCATAACCTGCTTACAACTTGTATTCACTTGCTCTCTGACGACGTGAAAGCGAAAGGCCTTAGAGCGACTATCTTCTTTAATTTGTGGTGAGTTACCTGAATATATATATATATATATATAGTTCAATATAAACAAAGAAACATAGAGAAATCAGAAGAACACACTTACAGTCTCTAATTTTCGGTTTGAACCGTCTTCAGGAGAGATAAGAGAGGGAAACCAAGCGCACTGGATCAGAGACGGTTGGAGGTCTCCAACCGTCTCTGATCCAGTGCGCTTGGTTTCCCTCTCTTATCTCTCCTGAAGACGGTTCAAACCGAAAATTAGAGACTGTAAGTGTGTTCTTCTGATTTCTCTATGTTTCTTTGTTTATATTGAACTATATTTGTCCGTTTTGGATCGTATTTCCAACGAAAAAAAGTGTATATATATATATATATATATTTACTTGGAAATACGATACGGACAAAAATACGAGGGAAACCAACCGTCTTATCTCTCCAGTAACAAGAAACCAGTGTGCTTGGTTTCCCTCTCTTATCTGTCCTAAAAACGGTTCAAACTGAAAATTAGAGACTGTCAGTGTGTGTTTTTAATTTCTCTATGTTTCTTTTTTGTACATTGAACTATTTAAATATATATATATATATATATATATGATCAAACCACAATATGAAATGGGGAGGGGGGGGAACCGATTGTTACGGTTGAAAGACCTTAGTGTTTTTTCCCAATTTCATATTGTTGTTTGATCATTGATTGTTATTGCACGTGTTTATGTGAAATCTTGTCTTATATATAAATATATATATATATATATAAAGATTTCACATAAACACGTGAAATAACAATGAATTATCAAACCATAATATGAAATGGGAAAACAAGACTAAGATCTTTCAACTGTTTAGTTGTTGAGGTAATCTAATTAATTGACATATATACAGTCATCTATCAGGTACCCCCAAGCTATAATCTTATACACATAGTTTTAATATACTATTATTTATAAGTCAAAGATAACGTATGTAAGGAACCTATAATTATAAAAATAGAATACATGAAAAATAATGTTAACATTTATGTTTCTGAAATTGAGGTATTATTACCTAAACAAAACAATTATAATACCTCACAATAATAAATTCACAGAAGAGAAATTAAAAAAGAGCATTTTAAATTAAAAAAGTACGGAGACTTGAAAGTACGGTGACTTGAAAGAACGGTTTCTTGAAATACGGAAACTCGAGGTGATCAACAAACACTTAACTTAGGCCAACGTTTCGCTATATATGTACAGCATCATCAGGGCTGTACAACAAACAAGATATACATCAGACAGATAAATAAAATGAAACAATAGTTGAAATGAAAATATTACAAAACTCACTTCAGACGACAAAATTTCACGAATTTTAGGGTTTTTTATTAAGAAGTTACTAAGCGGTTAGTAATTAGTAACCTCTAGAAGCTGGTAACCTCTTAATAAAAAAAACAAAAACAGAGTCATGAAATTCTTTCGTCTGAGGTGAGTTTTGTAATATTTTCATTTCACTAATGTTTCACTGTATCTCTGTCTGACTACCTTGTTTTTTGTACAGCCCTGATGAAGCTATACAAATATACCGAAACGTTGGCTTAAGTGAAGTGTTTTTTGTTCAGACCAACCCTCAATAACCTCTTCTGTTTGCTGTTTTTTTTTCGCGAAATTATATTATTATATAAATAATTATTAAATTAACTAGATCCTTAATTTTCTTTCAATGTAAAGCACACTAAATTAATACTCGTTCGTAAGCACTTTTATTCTATGATTGAGACCTAAGAAGGCTAAGAAGCAAAAAAAAACCTTACAAAATACTGTATCAGGCTTTTCCAATTAAATTACTCACCGAGGCAACTTGAACATGACCTGCTGAGGCTGCTTCCATGAGTGGAGTATGACCATTCTCGTTGTGATCTTCAATATTAGCTCCGGCGTCTAACAAGATTTTCACCACCTCTGTGTGCCCTCCCGCGCAGGCGTACATCAGAGGAGTATTGCCTAAACAAACCAAAAAAATAATACTTCACAATGATAAATACACCGAAGAGAAATTACAAGAGCATTTTAAAAACCGTTCGAAAGACATGTTTTAAACAAGACAGAATAAACATATCCAATAAATACAGTTTCCTCAACAATTCATGATAGAATATACCTTATTACATACATAAGATAATAAAAAACGTATTTTTCTTCAACTATGTGCACACAACCTAAAATTAAGCAAGAAAGGCTTTTCGCTAGTTTACCAAATCCTATAAATCAAAATGTACCACCAATGTACATAACAATTTGATTCAGAATGACCTTAATTAACACACGAACTGTCCTCGATTAAACTTCTCTCAAAAGAAAAGGATAACGCGATTAAAAAAATCATTTAAATTAAATTATTTCCGAAATAATAAGGTGTAGAAGTACTACTGGAATTAATGATACTAAGTTTGAAAGAAATTAAACTTTTCTCACTTAATTTATTATTTATTATAAAATTTATTATTTCCTAGAACAACAGAAATTAAAAATGTATGCATTTAGTAAAAAATAGTACCATTTAGAGAAATCGAAGTCAGTACCAAGGAAGAAAATGTAGGTTTCAAACTGCTGTGCTCGCGTACGGAAAAAAGTTATTGTTTTCTTTTACCATTCTATTACCAAAATTTACTATTATTATATTTTTCATTATACTATTTATTATTAATAATGAACTTACTTTCTTGATTACTAAAAAAATGGGAGGTTAAACCTAAGCTGAACCATTTTTGCACCGGCTAAAGTTTTAATTACATCAACACTGGAAATAATATATATAATTATTACATTGGAAGAATATAACTCGAAGAGACAAGAAGGCCTCCGTATTAGGTATTATATGTAATAACTTCTATGAAGTTCTCATCATTACAAACCTAGTGCCATACGAAATGTAATCGATATTATGTAAAACTTAAACTGCCTAAACCCGTACATCCCACTACGCCCGACCAGTATTGAACCCTGGCCATCTTCCCGAGAAGATTGTGTAATATAAGTGCCGAAAACAGTCAAACAGAGGCGACATCACGGAGTTTATATCACTCTATATCAGGGATCTTCAACCTTTTTTACATCGCGACCCATTTTTGACGTCAAAATTTATTTACGACCCTTTAGTGAGAACAAAAATAAAATTAACAACAAATAAAAAAGGGAAAATTAAAATAAATTTGATCAATAGTTATTTTAAATGAGATTGCTGTGCCGCATTAATAATAAATAAATTATTTATTTAATTTAGTCCTTTATTTTCTATTTAAAAATAATCAATTTCAAACATTTCGCGATCCACCTGTTGAAGACCCTTGCTCTAGATAATGATAGCATACTCCCCCCCCCCCGCCAACATTACTTTACATTTTGATTTTATTTAATATCTAAATTATAATTAAATAATTCATTTCAATAAACAAAAATTGTGACTACAGTATATTTGAAGGACATACCGGAGGCTGACTGTGCGTTAACGTCACCTCCGTGGTGGACAAGCAGCTGCACTATCTCCGTGAAGCCAGATGAAGCGGCCTCCATGAGAGGAGTGCAATCCCCTTTGATGCCCCTGTCTTCCACATTGGCATTCATTGCCAATAACACCTGGAAAAGATTTCACATGTCAACAAAGCTGATTCAGTATGAGATGTAATATCATGAAGAAAAGATACAATACAACTTCCAATGGTATGTTCGCCCAAGATAAATTGTCATGCATATTTATAACTGCTATCTCCTTACTGAAAATGACTATAGCATGTCATATAAAAACCATTATGCTTTTTTATCATTTGTAAACCATAGAATATGACAGTTACGAATACGATCAATCATACAATATATAATATTTACTCATGTTGGAAAAATAAAAAAAATAATTAATCATTAGTTGTGCAATCCGTAATTGTGTGGTATTTACTCATTCTGAAGTAAAATGGATTAACAAACAAAAGTCTCCACACAAATGAAGTTTTATTCAACAACAACAACATCGCGTTTCGAACACTTTGTGTTCATCATCAGGAAGACACTACAATACAAATTATGTCTAATCAGTTACAAAATTAAAGTGAAATAATAAAATTCAATTAACAGAGAATTCTCTCTTCTCGAATTCTCTCTTAATAATAATAATAATAATTATTATTAATTAATAATAATAATCTAATTTTGTAACTGATTAGATAAAATTTTATTGTAGTGTCTTACTGATGATGAATACAAAGTGTTCGAAACGCGTTGTTGTTGAATAAAACTTAATTTGTGTGGAGACTTTTGTGTGTTTATCCATTTTAACTCAAAATAAAATAATAGTCGATAAATCAATATACCAACGTTTTATAGAAAAAACAATGTTTCAAACATGGAAAGTTCTTCTCCAAGTAATAAGAATAAGTATACTATCGTCTGAAACTGTTGTTTATATAAAACATTCGTATTTTGAGACTCCCCAAAGGATTAAATACCACATGATTCCACAAGTTAGAATTGATTCGTTGTTTTGTATTGAAATTATCTAACAGTTGAATCAAACAAGCCTAGGATAAATTAAATACAAAGGCTTAGTGAAATAAACATTCAAAAGTAGGTAACATATTAAAATAAACAAGTATTATTTGTTTAACAAGAAATTTACAGAATGTATACTAACGAAATATACAAAGAAAGCCTACGTATAAACTAATCTTTCGACCTTATAAATAGGATAAAAGCTAAGATAAAATGAGATAAAATAAAATCCACACCACAATTGAGATGCATAAAATATGTATCCATAAATTTTAGATTTAAAAATCCACTGGAAGATGGAAAATTTTAATGGAGGTAGTAGAATGAATTTAAAAATAATCCTTCTCGTGGAAGTAGAAAATCATAAATTATTTTAAACAGTTATTTTTACATTCTGAAGAAGTCACTTAAAAAATTAAAATAATCTAAAGAAGTGAACTCAACCATAACTAGTTTTTAAAGATAAATACCCGGCTGTCTAAAGTACATGTAAATAAAAAAAAAGATTATTTGTGACAAAATATTTATAGAATTAAAAACAAAGCGTTTACTATATTAGAAATATGAATAATTCAATTTTGGTTCTTTACAAAAAAGATATAGTGGGAACAAAAGCGATAGATACTGTGAAGACCATATTGGGGTCATTAAAAACAAGCCAACTCCACCGGATTGAAGATTGCTTTAAGTCCAGTTTAAGCACTGGTTACAAACTCATGCAAAAGTTATATTGCTGGCTAAAAAATGAATATACTGTTTGAATAATTAATTATCCAATTTAACAAAACATAAAGTTCATCACAAGCATAAAACAAACTGCGAAGCCAGACCATCTAATAGTAATTTCAAGAAAAACAATTCCAAATTTAGAAGTTTAAATTTCCTTGATTTACAAACCGGTTTCTAAGTGAAATTGCTCAATATATCTAGCATCATTAGAGGAGACTTAAAATAAAAACACGTAATTATAGATAATGATATATCAAATGTATGTAAATATGTTTCGCTTAAAGTCAAATATATAAGAATATTCAAAAGGTCCAAACACTCGCATTAATAATTAATATATATAATTACATAAATAACAAAATTTCACATAAACACGTGAAATAACAATCAATCATCAAATCACAATATGAACTGGGGAAAAAAAAGACTAACATCTTTCAACCACAACAAGCGGTCTTCGTCAGAGTCAAAAACCCAGCTGATAAAAATGGTTTCTCCAGCTTGTCAAAGGCCCAGAAATTAAAACTATAATTAACATTTTTAAATAATTGCTTAAATGAAAAAGTAATACCTAAATCTCTAATTCCTAAATGTGTGCTAAAATTTGTGAAGGTCCCATTGATAATTTTCATTCATCGTTGCTAAAAAAACATATTTATTAGTGCCAGTTGGATTTTGACTCTGACGAAAACCGCTTGTTGTGGTTGGAAAATCTTAGTCTTGTTTTCTCACTTCATATTGTGGTTTAAACATTGATTGTTATTTCACGTGTTTATGTGAAATCTTTTTATATATATATTATATAACTCATTTAATATATAATGTATTAAACCAAATAAAATCAACCGAACGATAATTAACTTGAAAGCTGAAGAAGACAAACAAGAAAAGATTTCAGATGAACGATATAATGATACTTCATACCTTTAATTATGAACAAAGCGACACTCATATGTTCATGACTGTTTGCTCAAGGGCACTTAAACCAGTACATATTTAAATAATAACATATATTTATGCAAAAGAGATATATTTAGTCATGAAAAACTAGGAGGTACAATGTTAATCAGTCCACTTTACACTCTACTTTAAGATTAAGCAACAGCACAATTGCATGTTACTTAAAGATATCATAATAACTGATCATTCACTCTCTATTTCTAGTGTAGATTATTCAAAAGTATACAATTAAAAGAAAATTATATTGAATATAAAATTATTGTTTTTAAACATCAATTGTACATTATTAAAAAACAAGTGTATGTACTAATATTGATATAGCTCCCTGACCACTGATTCTTAAAATCCAAAATAGGCTTCTTGAGGATTTGGTCCAAAAGAATAACTAGTTCTGATTATAAGCCGATGTTTCGCCAATTCGAAAGAATTTTTTTTTTAAGGAGAACTATTTAATTTATATTAGAAATAGGTAAAACCGCCATACCTCGTAAGATGATCCTGGAGTTGGAGCGCTTTCGGACGTTGTCCATCTTCGATCGCAACAAACCTACTGAGCTGGTATATAGGGGGTTGGTTAACAGATAACCAACCTAACTGAGCTGTTATATAGGGGGTTGGTTAACAGATAACCAACCCCTATATAACAGCTCAGTAGGTTTGTTGCGATCGAAGATGGACAACGTCTGAAAGCGCTCCAACTCCAGGATCATCTTACGAGGTATGACGGTTTTACCTATTTCTAATATAAATCATACTAACCTCAGTGGTATTAATAATATGCATGTATAGAACTATTTAAGTAGGGTGCATATATCTAACTGAAATAGTTTTTTTTTTATATTAGGAATAGGGAAAACCGTCATGTTCATGAGATGTTCTTGGGGTCTTTGGAGCGCTTTCGGATGTTGTCCATCTTCGACTGCAACTAACCTAAGGAGCTGTTGTCATAAGACCTCCCTATTCCTAATATAAATCATACTAACCTCAGTGATAATAACAATATGTACGTATAAAATAGTTCTCCTTGAAAATGTCGAACAATTTCTGGTGAAGCATTGGTTTATAATCAAGAGTAGTTAATTCTTTGGACTAAATCCTCAAGAAACCCATTTTGAATTTGTATGTATTTACTTACGTCAAGAATAAGATGAACGGAATTATTTGCTTAATTCAATTAAAATTTGAAAACATGTGAAATTTAAGAAGTGTAAACAATTATTTGTGAATATTAAATACATGGACACAGATGAGAGGACGCTAACCTGGGCTAGTTCATAGTAGCCGGCAGAACAGGCTAAAGAAAGCAGACTCTCTCCCTCCTCCGTAGTTTCGTGAACACTCTTGCCTTCAGTTAGCAGCTTCTTCACCATGCCAACATCTCCGTCCGAACAAGCCTCCACCAACGATCTGAAACCACTCAATGTTAAAACTCACAATAAAATCGTTCACAATTGAAATTTAGTTAAGTAATTTGTCTCGACTACAATAAAAAGTTATAATTAGTAAATAAACTACATTTGCACCAATAGAACAGAACTAACTGCGAAGCATGTAATAGTCGAGGGGCGTACGGTGACTTTTGTCACCAGGAAAGCAATAGTATATATTTTTTTCATAAAGGTAGAAATTTAATTTAAGTGAACATATTTTATACTATAGTTAATTTTCAAATATAAAGATACAATAAAAAATATTTAAATATTAGCTCAATCCTACTTTCATTCTTGCTGAAATTGTCAACAACATCATTTTAGCATAGTTCTTCATACTCTTTAAAATAGTTGTTTCTATTCCAATTAGTCAAAACTGCTTAATCTTTTTTGTCCTTGCAAATTTCGTGTATAATTGGGAATTACACTATACTATAAATTATTCTTTTACAGCATCGATAAAAAAATCTATACACATATTGATTTTGTCGGTAACATCGTGCAATAAACTGTATAAATAGAGTTGTTGTTCTGTAAAACATGTTATATTTTTTTGCATTAAACTATTCTATCTTTGTTCTCGGAAATATATTTTCACTACATATTTTAATTCTGATGGTTGTTTTCAACATTATTTGTTGATTTATCTATTAAAGAAAACTGAAGTCGGTTAAATTTGTAACGACATATAATCGCCTTTCTGGTGGAAGCAGACTGATAGATTGCATTCCCTTTGCATCAAACTCACCACTGAAACCAATTTAGGTATAATTAATATATTAGACTTTCCTCATCAGCTTAGACTGAAAAAAAAATTGATTTTTTGACTTCTTATCAAAGCAGTAAGTTGAATAATTCCATCCAGTGGGATGCAATATTCTGTTGCTTCCCCTGTGCTGATTTTTTTGTGCCGTCAATCCAGTGTTTGACGCATCAGCGTATATTCAGGAAATAAAATCCAGAGGCATTAAATTCCGAATAATTTACACTGATTTTAATGATTTCACAGAATAATGGAAGATCAGTCTAGAGAAAGATAAATAAAATCCTTTCATTGTTGTTTCTATAACCAACAATTGACTTATATAGATTATTGATTATATAATTTACCATTGACTGCACGCCTATAGTAAACACAGCGCTCAAAAGTAATATAGTATATAGTAAGCACAATATACAAAAAAAGGTTTCATTAGAGTCATTAAGCCCTCGTCCTAGCACCAATAACACCTCATCTTATGATCTGCCATTAATAGTCAGTAAAGTAATAAAAAGTCAGTAATTACCATTCAAAAGTCAGTAAAGAAAGTAACCTTCTGGTAAGAAGTGAATGCAATAGAACCACTGGCCCATAGATCAAATAACAAAAATGAAAAAATTGAAACTATGAAGAAATCTACAATTTTTATCAAAAACATATGTATACTTCAAAAAATTTGAAATACCACTATTTTCAAATGACATATTACCATGTTGAGTTTTTATAAAGGATACACTGAAGAAGGTAGCAAACAAATAACTAATTATTAAAACATAACAATAGGTATTGTTAGTGAAATGGTTTTCAAAGAAATAAAGAAGACAACTTTGATTAACTATACATTCATTTCAAGTAAAGAGAAAATATTTTAATTGTGGAGTGAACCTAGAACGTTTTATAGTCATATCAGTGGTAGATCACTGCTAAAACGAAAGAGTCAGTCAACAGTAATGGACCTGCACGACAGAAAACATTAATTGCAAAACCAAAAATAGTTCTTCATTGACTTTCAGTTTATTGTGTTAACTTACCTCATAAATATTCTAAAAGCATTTAAAATAATTGAACTGCCTTTGAAAGATAGGATTAATAACGATAGACATTGGTTACCTGATAAAACAAATTTGTTATATAAAATGTTAATTCCCTTATATAGTCAAAATTACTTTAAACATTAAACACAATTAATCAAAATCACTCAGTGAATTCACAAGTAGTCACCCACATATTGATTAGCAGGAACCAATTCACTAGGCTTTCCTAACATCTATTCATCTATTGGTGAGCCATGGTAAGTGGATAATATTCGTACATTCAAGTCCTAAGCTATTAAACCTAAACATGAATTTATATTAATTATATCTAAAAGAAACCACAGTAGTTAGTTTTCAGTTGTCATATATATTAACAGTAATGTGACATGGTTTCTCATTATTATATTCATCACAGTAAAGAATACTTCATTAAAGGTTTCTCAATCATTATAGTTAGAGCAAAGTAACTATTGAGCATATTCAATATGTCACTATTAAATGATATGTTCTTACGTAATAAAGAAAAGAAAGATTGATAGGCACACTCAGACATCTACAACCAATTTGGCAGGAAAGAAGTGATAAAAAGTAACTAAAAGCTTCAAACAACGAATTTTATAAAGAAACAAACTATAATACCCGGCATTGCTTATATTTTGCATAGACACCTGGTTTTAGGCTTTTTTGTAAATTTAATTAAAAACTTTTTAATAGCAAATGGGTAATGTGGAATTAGGATTTATCATAATGTTATTTTTCTCATAATGTTTTCTCATATAGAAAAAGTAAATTACAGTTTCTAAAACTGGTTCATATCAGTTTAAAATGGTCATAGGGGTTCTATCTCCAAAAACCTCGTAGGAGTCCGTGAATAAACAAATATACAGAGAGCTTTTTACATCTCTCTCTCTCTCTCTCTCTCTCAATTATATTATATATATATATATATATATATATATATATATATATATATATCTATACTCTATCAATGATCAAACCACAATAAGAAATGGGAAAACAAGACTAAGATCTTTCAACCGTAACAAGCGAGTTGGGTTTTTGACTCTGACGAAGACCGCTTGTTATGGTTGAAAGATCTTAGTCTTGTTTTCCCATTTCTTATTGTGGTTTGATCATTGATTGTTGTTTCACGTGTTTATGTGAAATCTTTATATCTATACTCTATATATTAAAACATTAAAAATTAAAACGTTAAAAAATTCTTACTTCTGTAAGTAATATTGTTTTATATATCTCTGAAATACTTCTGCTTGTAATATTCATAAGTTGTAACAATCGTTTTCATATTGTGTACACGTTTGATGTTGATATAGGATTTCTTATTATTCTTTGTTTGTAGGTAGGCCTATGAAAAATGTTTTAAATAAAACCAAAACGTCGGCAACGAGAGTTGGTTTTTTTATCCTAGAAAATTGACCGAATCCCGATAAGACAACACACCTAATATATATATATATATATATATAATATTCTATACACCTCATGATTTCTATAAACTTTAAAATGGCTTTAATTATCTTGTTGAAATAATTCTAATTCCTTACAAGCTAATTCAGGTTTACTCTGAAACGTTAAGGTAGATAAAATTGATTGCAGGTCAAAAGGTTAAGGTCACAACGAAGAGATAATGCTTTCCTTTAGTTCCCCATTTTTACATTTTGATGTATACCTGCCAGTAAATGTAACTTTTTTGCCATATTATCTTCTAGTATTATTAAAAGCATTCTTTGATTAAAGTTTTAGGTGTGACTTATCTACACTTATATATTTTTTTTTAATTTTCTTGATTGTCAAAATTAATTTTATAAAGTTTAGATCATGCACCATAAAAAAGGAAAGTTATTAGAACACAGATTATAAAAAAAAAATCAAATGAACCTTTGAATAAAAATGAGAAGAGAATTATTATTGAGAGGATATAAAGTAAAACAAAAAGCTTAGAACATTGAGGTTGAGTTCTTAGACTACAGGATAAGAGCAACAGTGCAAAACCAATCATATTTGAATTACACGACGAAAACTGCATCATTTGGCATTTAGCTTACAACCTATCATCAAAACATTCAGTTTAAAGGGTATGATTGATTATGTCAAGTTCAAAGGTGAACTATACGAGGAAATGCGAGGTATAACATATTTTTGAATAAAAGGGGGAGAAGTGTGTGTGAGAGAGGAGAGAAAGATGATAAAGAGGAAGGGAGAAGAGATGTGGAAGATAGAGAAAGAGATGTGAAAATTATGGAACATAAAGATACAATGGATATGATTAAAGATATATTGGTTATATTTGAAAAGCAAAGTACAGAAGAATAAATAAGTTAAATGAGGACAAAGTACTAAAAAAATAAAAAATAAGAAACACACAAAATGTACAAATCAACAACTCTAATGAGGTATCAGGAATAATAATCATTACCGGGTAAATTTAGCCAAAATAAAGTGTAAGACATATATACATAGGTAGGTACCTTTCAGGGGGAGGTCTTTGGTTTTCAGTTCGCATGCGCGTGAGGGCAGCAGCAGCTTCGTCCAAAGCACAAGACACACTGCTCGTCAGTCGTTTTAGCACCTCTGGGTCAGCCAACTGTTTCCCATCGCCTGTAGCAAATTTTCCTATACCTGAAACATCCAAATCTAAAACTGTATAGTTTATTTTTCTAACTTTATGCATTCTTGGAAATTCGAACTGTTTTCATAATTTACCTCGTCTTCAATAGATTTTTTTGTAAAAGAAATACATATATTTTACTCTTATACAAAACAATAAGCATACTAGTAATGGAAAAAATATACTGAGAGGTTTTTTTGAAGGATTTTCATATCTTTGTGTCTGTCCGATTTTTTCTTCTTTCCATTATGGTATAGAAGAAAAATATACCATATTTTTTGCTTCAGGAAACATCTACTACTGAGATGGAAACCGCATATTGGTGCAGAACCATACTGTGGTTAGGACAACACACTATACAAGAACTCCTGATTATACAGAGGAACTCCTGATCTAACAGGAAGCAATACTGGGATACTCTTCATGTACGCAGACTTTGCGACCAGGCAAATCTTGTGCTGTATGGAAAAGAGCAGGAATAATCTAAGGATTTTAACCGGATTTCTAAAGGGTCACTGCAAACTTAATGGCCATCTACGAAGAATGGGCATTATCAATGATAGTTTGTGCAGATTCTGTAAGGAAGAGGAAGAACACCGTTGCACCTGCTGGCTGACTATTAAGCTACTGTGCTACACTGAGGTAGGTGCTTCGGGACACTCAACAAAACTACAGAAAAACTTTTACCGTTGGACCCAGCAAAAGTACTGAGCTTCTTGGAGGAGTTGAAGCTAACTGGGGTACTGGAGTACAGAAGGGGGGAAGTACAATAGTTCTTAGGACGCAGTACTGCAATCACCCTCAATAAAATAAAACTATTGAGATGGATGAAAAGGAGGTGCTCCAAACGTGAAGTTTATAAAAGACTTCTCTGTTAGGAGACTCCACCTGTTTAAATATCACATAATAACTGAATGCACACATTTTGAATATACGTGTGTTCTATATAAATAAGTGTATTATTTAAGAGGACCAGCGTTTGGCAGATCATTGTGGTTAAAAGAAGAATGGAGAATGGTACTGTTTTGGACAACATCGGCGGAAGAATAAGTATCAAATGCGGGTTCACATGTGGTTAAAATCTTATGTAGGCCATCCACTCAGAGAGGACGTAAAGCTATTCCTTAAAGGGTTCTTACCTTTAACAATCCTGAGTGAGACAAAATATAGGGCTCCCGATATAGAATCAACCAGTTAATGAGACTCACCCATAAATAATGTGGGTGCCAAAACAACAAATGAGCCACACTTTTCACTCATAGAACAACACTATTCACATCAATAGCCCTCAAATTTGAGCATGTATATCGTTTTTTAGCTGGTATCTTTAAAGTAAATATTTATTGTACGCTACTTAAAGTTAAATTCGATTTTTTTTTAAAAAAAAAGCATAGATAAATAGATAAAATTCGTAATATAATTAAAAGTAAAATGAAACAATTTAATATTTTCATCAAATATCATTTCATAAACTATCCATGAATACTGAGTTTTAAAGGACTGGAAGGCTACTCCAGAATTATTTTCATTCTATTACCCAATGAAAAATAACTTTTAATTTTTTTTATAATATAAAAAAACTTATGTGAAACTTCAGTTGGAGAAGTGATAAAAGGAAATAGGCTTATTGGTCTAGCTTTAAATAAGCTCAGGCTGGCAGCAGAGTGAGATTGCGGCGATAGTCTCAGCATACTTGCTGTGACAGCAAAATCTAATCACACTCAGTCACCACACCATTAGTTCTCACAACTTATACCTTTCATTAATAAAACACAACTCTACTACAACAGTCAATTCTGTTCATTACTCTTTTTATTTACATATCAACTAAGAAGGCTCATTTCTAAAATATATAATAACAAAAAAAATATTTTGAGACCCAAAATATTAATCTGCAATCAAAATAAAAAAACTAGAGTGGTTTACACTCAACTGGATAAGCACATTAATAAATATAAATTTTAAGTCTCTAGAATAACTAAAAGAGTGCGAAAGAAAGTAATTGTTTTGATATATATAGTACCTTTGTCTAGGTGCAATATAACAAAAAAACATTAACGTACATTCGGGTTTTTAACTGCCGTTTATTAACCGGCAAACTTCTGCCCTTCTTCTTACCATCTTTAGCCTGATGATGGTAAAAGGTTAAACCGATCAGGTCGGGTAGGAGATATATATGGAGTTTAATCCACAGGGAAAGAGGAAAACAATAGAAATAAATGCTCTGAGGTCTTTCACTTTGTCATCACAGATCAATCTTTTGCTCTATGGTGACATTTCTAATGTTTTCCTTTTTCATTGTGGTTTAAACTTCATTAATTGCATCATGTGATTATTGTGGTTCTTATGGATATATATATATATATATATATATTGTAAACAGAAAAACGATCCAAAAGGACAACAAACGTTTCACAATGAATTACAAACACAGAACTAAGGAACAAACACACTTACTGTCTCTAATTTTCGGTTGAACCGTCATCAGGAGAGTTGAGGAAGGGACACCAAGCGCACTTGTGAAGCGACGGTTGGGTCTCCAACATATATATATATATATATATATGTATGTGTGTGTGTGTGTGTGTGTGTGTGTGTGTGTACATAATCATAGCCCCTGACAAGACATGTTCATGAATACACTTGATTATTCTACCTTCATCATAGCTTGCGTTTGTACAAAATTTGAGCAACATCAGATGAAAAAAAGTGGGTCAAATATCGATTTTACGTTTAGATCAAGCTAGACCACCAGACCATACAGGTAAATAAAGATCATTAAAAGAAAACTTGTAAAAACAAGCAGTAGTCAAGAATTACAGATTTCTAAAAAACAAACAAAAAATTTTATTCACATCGCATGAATGATATAATGAAAGCCATTATGAAAGATACGTTTAAATAAACTTAAGACAATAAATTTAAGATAAGTTACACTATGACAAATATTTTTATTTAATTAACATATAATTTTAATTGTATTATTTAAAATTTTAATTTTATTTTTTTAATTTTAGCTCCAATTAAAATACAATGAACCCGAATAGAATTGCAATTAACAGATAAGAATGCAATCTAATAAATATAATATCCAAAATAAATGTAATCAGATAAATTGTGACAACTTATTGCGTAATAATCAATTACTGAGAGTCTCAAACCACCGATTTATTTATAAATTATATTTTAAATAAGTTTTACTCGGAAAACAAGGTTAGTTATGGTCTAAGAGTGATTTTTTTTGTGAAACGTAAAAAATCTTGTCTACATAGTCTAACTTTTTATGTTTTCGAAATTGGTATAAAAACCTCAGTCTTTTAGCCTGTACTAAGAATATAAAAATCTTAAGGAAAAATTTAGTCATAGAATCAACCCAGTTATGTGGATTATTCGAGATTGGCAAAAAGAGTGTTAGGTGACATTTTTGGCTGCTCAAGGACTTCCCAGCTTACTGCTTTTCATATAACAGTTATAAATACTCGACTTATTTTCCGTAGTATTACGAATTTATATAATATTATTATATAATGAACAAACAAATGCTATGGGAACACACTAAATGCTTCGTTTTCAATCAACTCTTTCACCTTTAGTTCTGTCCTATTGTAAAGTGGCTCATTTATTACTTGGTACCCATTAATTTATAAGTGAGTTTCATTCGTGGATTGGTTCTCTATCAGGATGTGAAATCAATTTCAACAAGTCAAATTTGAATAAAGACTGTTTCAAATCGGTAACAACACTGTTCAGGCTTGTGACCGATAGCTTTACCTCCTCTCCGACGGACGGCGAACACTAGAATTTCCACATCTCACATGTGGTCATGGCTAAACTAAGAACCTACCACATTCAGTACGACTCTACATAAAGTAGGAACACTGCCTGTTAGAGCACATCTGAACCCTAACACTAAATGCAGTGAATTATTAATGCACAGCAATATTTGAACAGAGCAACTAAAACAGAAATTTATAACTGATTAATTAAAATTAAAGTACGACAAAAAAGAAGTACAGATGTATAAAGTCAATAAACTACATTCTTTTTGATATTATTGTGCTTTTATTAATTATAAAAACTTTTATGCTTGAGTCTGATTGGAAATTAAGCGCTCTTTAAGCCATGAATGCCGTCTTTTTATTTGTATCTTTTTTCAGATATGGGAACAGTCATGTATAAACTACTCAACCAAGGATACAATCTCCATGGAGTCAAATTTAAACAACAATATCAAACTATGAAACCTTATGAAGTGTCTTCAAAATAAGAGTCATTAAATTAATTATTCCTAATGAAAATACATTTCTTATAAGAACTATTGTTTAAATATACTTTCAAAACAATAATTTCATGTATATATCTACAGCTAAATTCGATTGTTTAAATTTCAGACCTATTTTAGAAAAACAGTATTTTGTAGATACTTTATACGTATGAAAATTTTAATCTACATCAGAGAAAGTCCTGGGTTCAAAAAAGAATTGAAGGAAGTCTTCTGGAAGGACATGAGAGTTTATGTTTAGTAAGGGCAGCAGGCAAATGACAAATGTAGCTGCTCTTTCAGAGAAGTAGAGTCTTATGGGGGTCATCACAAACATCTGATTCAGAATAAAGAAGAAAAGTCTAGAGCCTGGTATATTTAATAAGATGTACTTATAAACTGATTATCAACAAGCCTTCATTCAGTCCTATCAAAAAAAAAAATTAAAAAATGAGCCAACCAAAATTTGGGTCTAACTTCATAATAAGAACTTCATTAGCCTTTTATTTCTCAATCTACTTGCCATATTGAATAAGGAATTCATTCAATATAGTTTATATTAGTTCTGTATATCTTAGAATTATTATCTTAGAACTGCAAGGAAAAGTGTTATTATATGACAACTGTAACACTATTCTCAAATATAAAAGTTATTTCTAAAAGAATAATTTTAGAAGAATAGTCTTAAAAGAATTAAGTGTTTAACAGTTACAGTGGCTGTATTTATATATATTGAAAAAAAAAATAATGGATATAAAAACGTTGGGAAAAAGAAATCAAAAAATGTAATACCTGACCTTAACTGCAATATAAATGATTAAAGATTCATGAGAAAGATATATCAAAGGTCAAGTTAACCGCTATTTAAATGAGGTAATGCAAAGTATTAAGATAAGTGAAATTAGTTAATAGTATAATACTAACAATCGTAATATTATTTTATAAAATATGCAAGACCATCAACCTTTTAAAAAAATAAATGTAGAAGACTCACGTTTAAATATAAGCGATCATTGAAAACGGTTGAACGGATTAAATAAAATAAATTCATAGAAAGTAGAAAATTCTTAGAAAACTGCCACAAAAGTCACTACCATATCTCGACGAATCTTCTTTTTAAGAATAGATGTGATACGGTTAAGAGGTGAACACAGATTAAAGTAGATCTGAGTTGATAAAAGCGATACGAACATATCATGTAAGCTGTATATTACACTATAAACAATCATAACCGCCTTTGAGTCCATATGTTAATAATAAATATTTAGTTAGCAAAAAACGATCCAGAACGAACTAAAAAAACTTCAGAAATTAACTCAATCTGAACCGCAGTAAACGGAGACCTTTAATATATTTTATATTTTATTTAATTCATATATATATTTGTTTACTAAATTAATTATGACTTATATTTATTTCAACTTAGTTCATTTTGTTTAGTTTATTAATTTTCAATAGATTAATTTTTAAAAAGTCTTTCATTATTTTTTCTGATTCCTTTTCAGGTATTCTTAGTACATTTTTTTTGTATTATCATGAAAACAGGATAATATTTTCAGTATTATCCTGAAAAACTGTTCAGTTTACATTCGTTGTTTTAGTTCACTTACTTCATAAGGTGAGTTTTAGTGAGTCTTAGTGTTTAGTTTTTATTTGTTTCTTTCTGTTTTTGGTATATAATAAATTAAATAAATAATAAACAATAAAGAACAATAATAAAAAACACTTTCAACTGCACAGAGATAGAAAAGATTCAAATTACTGACACAACTCATTTCAATATGTATTTCTACTTCACACATCATAAGTACAAGGACCCGGCCGAAGCCAGGTAAAGACCAAGAAAAGATGAGTAGAACATCTGCCAGATCAAACAGTGCTACTACTATGCAAGGAGGGGAAAATGAATAGCAAGGAATAGAAGAGAGAAAAGTATAAATAAACGGCGATAATTAAAGCAAGAAACAAATAACATTACATATATTAAATAATAAATGAAAAATTATAAAAATAAATAAAAACTTATTTCTTTTCCAACGCCCACACTTATAAGGCTTTCATCCTTTTAGTGCTGTTTTAAAAGCGGAAATAATGGTTCATTTATTACATGGCACCCATTGTAATAATGGTTAAGCCAGATTACCTGTTGATTCTACATCAGCAGTCCGAAATTTTTCCTAACCCAAATGTATTTAGATTAGGGATCTTTAACAAGTACCTGACATCGTAGAGGCTTGGGACCCCGACAGTTTAACGTCCTCTCCGAGAGGACATACTCAAATTTATTGAATAAATCGAAGGCCTGGTGGGGATCGAACCCCGGACGTACCAGTTCAGAGGCAAGTATATTAACCAATGAGCTATTATGTTGTCCCCTGTAAATAAATAAAAACTAATAAATTATAAATAATACAAAAAAACTTATCGGTAATAATTTAAAAACGTAACTGATAATCAATCATTAACCATAGATTTTTTTTGTTTTTCTATCACTTATTTACTATTTACGTATTAAAGATGTTTTTATAGTTTTCCAATTTATGCTATTATTATTTAGTCTTCCGGATTTACCCTTCCATTTATTTTTACTTTAAATTTTTCTCTTCATTGCTATTCTTTCCCTCCTAGCTTAGGACTAGCACTGTCTCTTCTAACAAACTTTCTACTGGTTACCCTTTCCCTGACAGACGACAAGGAACTTGTACTGCTGGTAACGAAGAGAATGAAAGTATAGAAGTGAGAATATATGAAAAGAACAAAGGAAAAAGGCTTTCTTTACTTTGACATCTTTATTAGTGTTCGGAAAATCTTTATTCTTTGAAAGCTCTGAAAGACATAAATGTTGACATTTCGTCCGACATATGTTTCATCGATGGGGCTTTGCATTGGTCCTTATTTTAGACTCTAGATTAACATTCAAGCAACACCTCCATAATAAATCCAAGCTTGGAATTTACTTGATGTTTAATCTGTATTCTCTTTTCAAATCAAGGAATTCTCCCGATTCGGTCAAGGACCTTGTCTATAAGGGGGTCGTTCGTTCAGCAATGACTTATAGATGTTCGGTCTGGTTTAGAGCTGCACCAAAGAACAAGGCTTGTATCCAGAATGTTCAAAATAAGTGTGCTCGCCTTATAGCCAGGGCTCCTTGGTACGCCCGTAATGTTGATATTCACCATGATTTGACAATGGAATCCATAGATAGTTACATCATCCGACTTACTACCAATGAAGACAACAAACTACCTACTCATCTGAACCTCTACAAACTCTAAACCCTGCCACCAACCTTCCTCAGCTTCAATGAACAATTACTTCATCCAGTGACTATCTAACTATTTTTCGAACTCAAGACTAAAAACATTGAAAACCATCACTACAAGACCACATGACCACGAATACGACATCATTACTGTTCATACTAACTTATATCCGACATGAATTACTGACATTCCAAGTTATACTAGCAGAGTAATCAAGCAATAGAAGGCCTCTGGTCTGGAACTGCTAGTTACGACGTGCCCTATAGTGCGCGGATATATTCATTGGTCCTACATAAGGATATGATTCATAATAAATATACAACTCTACTCTATTTTTCTACTTGCATGATAGTTGGCAAATAAAAATAAATAAAAGTATATTTGATGCATACCAGCTGCCTCTAGAAGAGCCTCAAGGCGTGCTTGGGTTTCGGGGTCTACAGACACTTCCGTGTCACTTTCGTTCAGCAAGAACTTAGATGATGTTATTCTTGCTTCTTCTAAATCGCTGACCTGCTCCATTACAAAGGACTCCACCTGAACAAAATGAACCATTTTTCTCAAATAATTTATTGAATGCAAAAGAAAACTGTTATACACTCATAAATACACCAATAATATTTAGCAACTTGAATATTATTATCATACATACAATAACAAGCAAACAAAATACAAATATTAAAATACGTCAGAAAAGTTTTCAAAACGTAATAAAACTGTTTGAAAGGAAAAATGAAGTTTCGAAGGAAAAAAATTATAAAATTATTATTCTATAATTAAAACTGGACAACATATCTATTTATTTAAAACAGAAGATTTATACTTAACAAACACTACCAAGAAAGTAAGATCAATCTACAGCATTATAAATTAGGAAAAGAACTAGTTGAATTAATCTAAAAACTAATTTAAGAGGAACGAAATGTTGAAACCAAGCAGTATTGTAATATTTTCATTCAGGCTTTTATTACATATATATATACTTTCTCTAGTTTTCTAAGCTTGGTTTTCAACACTTCAGGTAAATTGAACACTAACTGAATGAATGATTAATTTCTGAATTCCATAATAGTAATCCAAATATATATATATATATTAGATCAAACCACAATAAGAAATGGGAAAACAAGACTAAGATCTTTCAACCGTAACAAGCGGTCCTCGTCAGAGTTGGGTTTTTGACACTGACAAGGACCGCTTGTTACGGTTGAAAGATCTCAGTCTTGTTTTCCCATTTCTTATTGTGGTTCGATCATTGATTGTTATTTCACGTGTTTATATATATATGATCAAACCACAATAAGAAAATGGGAAAGCAAGACTAAGATCTTAGTCTTGCTTTCCCATTTTCTTATTGTGGTTTGATCATTGATTGTTATTTCACGTGTTTATGTGAAATCTTTTATATATATATATATATATATATATATATTGGTGGCAGTTCTTTAAAATATTTGTTGTAAAATAACACAAAACATTTGATTTGAATTATTTGCCTCCTGACTTGCCTTCAAATATTCTTTCCTTGTCAACTGGTTTAAACAATATAAAGGGATATCTATGTTGTCAAATTCTTCGCCTGAAGGTTAGTTATCACAAGGACAATAAGTAGAAATTTTTTTCAAAGTTGATTGAGAATATACAAAAGGTTTGGAGAGGGAAGTTTATTCTTTTTGAATTCAAGTTGTTATATAAACTAATACGCCTTGCTGTATAATTTTTTGTTTACAACACCTACAGTTATAGTTTTTTCACCTTTAGTGCTGTTCTAGAGGCTCATACGTTATTTGGTACCCATTTCAGTTACAGTATATCTACACAACCGGTTCATTCTAGAACAGGTGTTTTAATTATAAATCACTGAAGTTTATTAGAGGAAGGATCTTTAAGAAGCACCGTCTCAGGACCGACAGCCTTACTCTTCTCAGAGAGATGGCATACACAAGATTTTCTGCCTCCTATAAGAAAAATCCAGCATCATGAACAAGATTTGAACCTCAAACCTGCAACACTAAAGGGCAAGTACGCTGATACAAGGCAAAAACCTATTATTGTTTTCTACTGTAATAAAGGGAATTTTTTTTTATTATTAAACGAATAGACATATTTTTCCATTGACAGGATTCTTTCATATTGAATAATCAAGTTAATACCTCAGTAGAACCTACATTAAAGTAGGTTCTACGAACCTACGTAGAAAGATTTCTACGTAGAAAGTTTTTTTCTACGAAAAAACTTTCGTTTTTATTTTTACAAAAGATTTTGTTTTATACTATCTTAAAGCAATTTTAAATAAAATCATCTTTTAAAAAAAGAAGTTATGAATGAATTGAAGAGAACAACAGTTCGAAATAATAGCAAGTAAATATTGAATTTGGAGGAGTGAAATAGATTGGGTAAAGTTGAGGCACTGGCCTAGAACTGCTACTCTGGTGATATATTGGACCTTTTCCCATTAATACTGACCAGCAGACCAACCCCCTTTTTCCGATTTGATCCAGTACCGTCTTAACTTAACTATACTCAAACAGCTAAAGGCATTGTTATTCGATAATCAAACATCATTGTTTGATTATTTCACATAGTTCGATCTATTCAAAATACGCTCATTTTAAGAACCTATAGTTCAAATAGGTTTTAAGTGTCAAAAGTAACATTTAAGGAAATTATTGTTTGTTTTATCGTAAACTTACTTGAAAGTTTCTCGAAATTTTGAAAACATTCATCCAATTTGTATTTAATTGAAAAACCAGTTCAGCATAATTTTTTCGGTTAGTATATTTATTTATTATTCTGCAACGTTTCGGCGAAAACTATCACAATCTTTGAAAGCACCGTCGACAGGATGGTAATGGTTGATCCTATGTAAGACAAATTTTCAAACCTACTCTTTCCAAATGTTAAACGAACAATACATTAAGTTTGTCTGTTGCAAAGGCAATTTTTTTATGATCAGTTGGACCGTGGTTTTGTTCCTGCAATAAATTGAGCCGTTTAATTTGAAAGTGGCCTAATTCCATTTTCCAAAAAAATTTAGCTAGCTATTTAAATAATTACATTTTTACGTTATCTTTACCTTTTGCAGCAAATTGTACAAAATTTATTTAAAATTACTAAGAATTTTTATAACAAAAATTAGCTGATAAATAAAATGACAATATTTTTAAATTTTGTAAAACGCAAACCCTTAAATATCTCGATTTTAACATAAATGGAATTAGGCCACTTTCAAAATAAGCGGCTCAATTATTAGTGTGAGTTTGTCATCTTGTTCGCCTCATCTGATATCATTTTGCATTATAGTTTTTAGTGTCCTTTTAGCAATTTGATAATTTTATGAAAATATTTTGTTTTCTGTTCATCTCCCACTTCTTATTGGAAGAACTCCCGTTCTCCTCTTAATTGATGTAGTCTTTAAATATCCTGTTACATTATTACTGTAGGCATTATTGATGAATACATGTTTTAGATGTTTGCTGAAATCTGTTGACATTATATGTCTTGGGATACTCACTTCTGCTGTTCACGTACACACATTTTCGAACATAAGTTTCTGTTACGTCCCAAACGGCCGAACACTAATTTCAAAATAAACGTAATTTGTTACTATACGTTTTAGTAAAGACTAGACAACTTGTGACCCCTTGTGTCACTCGGTGCTAAGAAATTATAGCACGGTTAACAAAATACATTCACTGAATGTGAATGACCGCAATAACTATTATTCCTGTTTCTTCTCATTAAGCCAGGAAAACAAAGATTCTTATATGGTCCAATCATATGATATAGTATTCTTAACATGAATCAAGATATATACACAATAAGTATATTTAATAAAACAACAACTCATTTAAAAGAAAAAAAAAATTTACTTTATTACATAAATAAATGAAACGTCAATTCAAGGTAATACACACAATCAAGCATATTTAAAACTAACAAAACTTGTAAATTGAAATATTCCATTTATTTTATTCAACATAAAATAACATAATGAAGGTTATGTATCTTTATAATATTACCCTAGAACAGTTGTATTTAAGCTGGCATTTGTGTTCAAGTTTATATTCCTAAAATTATTCGTTTTAAACCTCTAATGTAATAGTTTGCATACAATTTTGGAATTTCATACATTTGTTTATTGCTTAAGTTCCTAATGCGATTGCTAAATTAAAACGTTGGCTTTGAAATTTGATTTTGAACTTGGAAAACTGACCAATTCCTGATAAATACAGTTTTTTATATATATATATATATATATATATATATATATATATATATATATATGCCGTTGTGTTTCCGGCGTGCTTGGTCGTCCATTCTATTTTCTCTTGAAGACGGATTATCCGAAAATTTGAGTTTGTAAGTGTGTCACTTTCTCTGTGTGTTGCTTTTCTTCGTTTTTGAGCTGATTTGCATCCAGTTTTGATCGTTTTTTTTGTATTTTGAGTATATATATACATACTCGTATACCAATGTTTTCCAATCTCGACCACATATATTTAACACTATTTTTCTTTCTTATCGAGGTTTGGTCTAGCTTCAATAATGCAACACCTTTAAGCCGACGTTTCGTCTATATTTTTAGACATCTTTAGGACTACATCAATACAGAGTTTAGTTACTGTAAAATTAAAGATAAACACGTATATTAATTAAATAATGTAATATAATTATGTTTAATGTTATAGTAACTAAACTATGTATTGATGTAGCCCTGAAGATGTCCACAAAAGAGACGAAACGTCGGCTTAAAGGTGTTGCATTATTGAAGCTAGACCAAACCTCGATAAGAAAGAAAAATAGTGTTTTATATATATAGGGTTAGACCATATTTAGCTGAAACTTACTTTTTCGTAAGTTTTTCGAGTTTCCTGAACAACAATCTTGTTACTGTACCCACAGAAAACAGTAAATTACCAATATTGGTAATTGAATTGGATTGGTAATTTATTATATTATGTGGATACAGTAAAAAGATCGTTATTCAAGAAACTCGAAAAACTTATGAAAAAGCAAGTTTCAGCTAAATATGGTCTAACCTTAAACAATGTGTGTATACAGGAAGGACTGCTACCAAAATTTACAAATAAATATATATATATGACAAGAATTAGCAATAAATACGTAAAATAAAAAAAAACATTGTCTTAACAATATGATTTCCAAAAATGGGACTGAGATCTTTAGAAGAAAAACTCATCAGGTTTATTCTATAACGTAAATAAATTTTACATTGAGTCATTAATCTTACTTGCTTTATGTTGAGAGAATCTATTTTTCATTCTCCTTTCTGTTTAATGCTATTATTTGTAAAGTAATATATTACTCACTGTTTTCTTTAATAATTATTTGAATAATTCATCATAAACTGGAATTAACAGGTATTCCAATTTTCACCTGTGGCAAATATTTAAACAAGAACATCAGAATTTTATAAGAATATAGATTAATTGAATTACCGTATCTTATAAAACACCCCTAAATCATATATATAAATATAATATTATAAAATATCATAAATTTAATTTCAAATACTTAAATTCAAGCAAAATATATGTCTTTGTAATTTCAATTAAACAATTTTTATTCAAATTTAGTTACGTCTGGCTGTGGTACTCGAAGCAAATTCAAATTCACGTACACAAACACTATTTCATAATTTTAATTTTTTTCTTTTCTTTTTTGCATTTTTATAATGAAATTTTAAACGTAAAATCGAAAAAGAAATGAATATAAGTCGAGTGTTTTCTGTAACTGCCACTTATCAAGGTTAGTGAGCCACTATGTAGAACTTTAAACAAACTATGAACGACTCGGTCCATAAGGTCGATTATTCAAATATTCATATAAAAGAAATATAAAGATTCACATAAAATATTTCGACATCTTTTTCAAAAAGACAAGCAGTCAGTCAGTCTTACATTTAGTTATCATGTTAACATTTTCTCCTTTACGATGGATGTCAAAATACCGAAGTGAATATTCAATGGTGTTTGCCCTTTTTTTTTTCATCTTAATAAATTCATATCAATCAAAAACACAGTCTGACATATTAAAAAAGAAATTAATTAACTTTTCTTGTATCTGCATATTGTTCGTAGTATTGCAGTAATATTAAAACGTCAGCCACTTTGAGAAGCAAATTAAATTCTGTTTTGTTCTTTGAAACTGAAATTTGAATTAATTCAGTTAATATTCTTTTTTGAACGTTTCAACAAAAGATTTCTTTTAACTATAACACTGTCAACAGTACAACAGATACAAGTAACAATTCATTAAAGTTTTTTAGTTTAATTTTTTTACAATAATTGTTTCTTATTGATTTTAATAAATGCATTCGTTTTATTCTTTAATTTCTTATATTTATAAAACCATTAAAAGACTGTCTTTTTCAAATCATACCGAATTCAATCTACCTCAATCCCTAACACCACTTTACAATAACTGAATAAAAGATATTAATGTAAAGAATATATATACATATATATATATATATATATATATATATATATATATATATATATATCAATGATCAAACCACAATAAGAAATGGGAAAACAAAACAAAATCTTTTTATATATATATATATATATATCAATGCTCAAACCACAATAAGAAATGGTAAAAAAGGACTAAGATCTTTCAACCGTGACCAAGCAGTCTTCCTCAGAGTCAAAACCCAACCCTTTAAGATTGTAAGATCTTATTCTTTTTTTTTTTTTTTTTTCATTTCTTATTGCAGTTTGAACATTGTTATTTCATGTTTATAGTGAAATCTTGTTGAAAATATACCATTCCGTGCAAAACAATCCAAGAGAGACAAAAAAAAAAAAAAATACTTAACGTGAACTCAAAGATCAACATAAAACAGATACATACACTTACAGTGTCTAATTTTCAGCTCAACCATCATTAGGAGAAAAAAGAGAATGAGAAAAAATGTTATTGTTTTGGCAGTGACAACCGCTGCTTCGCTGCTGCAGTGTTCTCCTTCCTTTTCGTCCTCCTGATGAAAGCTGAACCGAACACTACACAATACAAATTATCCTATCTGTTTCTTCTTTCTCTCTACAGTATATACATAATATATTACGATGAAAACAGAAAAAAATTGAAAAGCCTTCCAATGCTTGGAGTCAGTCAAACATTTGGGAAGATGTTTTTTTTTAAATGTGATGTGGATTTAATGTAACATTAGTTGGGATTTTCCTTGAACGAAAGATTCTAGACCTATGGTGTTTATTTAGTTTACACATACCAGTATATAAAGTTTAAAACACAAGGAAAAAGGAAAACAATAGAAATAAATGCTCTGAGGCCATTAACTCTATGTCACATGATTCCATCGCGACATAGATGTGATTCTTCTTGTAGTTAAAAAGCTAATAAATTAGTCTCCACATATAAAAATTTAATCGTATAAAAAACGCGTTTCGAACACGTAGTGTTCTTCTTCAGGCATTAAATTAGGGTGAGTGTCAGTTGTACCACAGACACTCACCCTTAGTTAATGCCTGAAGAAGAACACTACTTGTTCGAAACGCGTTATTTATGCGATTAAATTTTTATATGTAGAGAATATTTCATTATCATTTTACCCTACAATGAGTAAATACCACATAATAACTGACTGCACTACCTTAGAGTGATTTTCCTGCTTATATATATATAAAAATTAATAATCAACAATAACTCTTGATATAATATAGGAATTAAATACCACAATAAACAATATATATTAATTAAAATACTCTAAGGCCTTTCGTCACAACATCATCAGAGAGCTAAATGAAACAAAGAAAAAAACAAATAACAAGTTAACTTGGCTGATTGAAGTATTCAAGATTGCTGGCATCCCTCTCTGAATTTAATGTTCCTAAACTTGAAGGAGTCTTGATCTGCTTACTTATTTCTTTTATCAATATTTCATCTAGTTTGTAAAGTCCCAGACTATTGTTCATTAAATTTCCATAGAAGTTCTTTATGAGTTCAATAATATTGAAATATTATTTAAATAATATTTCTCCTCCTTTCTGAAGGTACAGAAGGTTCTGAAGAACTTATGGAAATTTAATGAAATTTATGGAAATTTAATGAAGGCACAGAAGGTTCTCAAGAACTTATGGAAATTTAATGAACAATAGTCTGGGATTCATGCATATTATTTCATTACAAGAGGTTTAGAACATTATATTAAAATTACAGTAATCCGTCATTACCTTCGTACTGCTGAAGCTCTTATGACCGGTTTCGGGTCACCCAATTTATCAGAATTATTGATCAGTTCTTATTGAAGATGGTGACGCCCGAAACGGTTAAGAGCTTCAGCATAAGGACGAAGGTAAGAGGATTATGTAATTTTAATATTAATAGTCTGGGACTTTACAAATTAGATGAAATATTAATAAAAGAAATAAGTAAGCAGATCAAGACTCCTTCAAGTTTAGGAACATTTAATTGAGATAGGAATGCCAGCAATCTTGACTTGTTATTATGTTTTTTTTTGTTTTGTTTTATTTAGCTCGCTGATGATGATGTGACGAAAGGCCTTAGAGCAGGCGTGGGGAACCCGCGGCCTTAAGGCCGCATGTGGCCTTTTGAACCGTGAAATGCGGCCTTCTACAGTTTGTTGAGAAAAATGTTTCAAAATATAAAGAATTACAATTATGGTAATAAAGACCTAAAAAATTCTGGTATTTAGGAAGAAGACTAATTCATTAATCATTGCTTGAAAAGTGTAAGCTTATGGAAAATAATTTTCCTGGGTTAACAAATGTAATAAACGAAGTCAGTAAGGACACTACTGAATCTTTTGAATGATGCAAAACAGATTTAGATGTACTGATATAGTAATATAATGATAGATTAAGTATTTTACAATATAACTATTATATAAGAATTTGCTTGTCCATTCGTGGTGGCCTTTTGGGGAAGTGGACGGTGCTGAAATCGCCTTTACTCCAAGAAAGGTTCCCCACCCCTGCCTTAGAGCATTTTAATTAATATATATTGTTTATTGTGATATTTAATTCATATATATATATATATATCCTTTGGAGCGATTCACTTCTTTTCCTGAAGACGAGGACATCGAAATATAGTAGTGAGTTCAGTGATTTCCTTTCTATGTGTTCTTTTTAAATTCTAGTTTATATATATATAAACCAATTAAAAAAGATAGCACACAGATAGACAAAGGAATAACTCACTTCTATATTTCGACCATCGTAGTCATCAGGAGGCGAAGAGTCCCGCAGGAAGGCAGAGTCGCCGCTGACGACGGCGACCTGCCATCAGAGTCCTGATGACGACGATGGTTGAAATATAGAAGTGAGTTATTCCTTTGTCTATCTGTGTGCTATCTTTTGTAATTGGTTTTTATTAAAAAGTCCGTTGGACCGTTTCATTTAATATATATACATATACACAATGAAAGCAACACAAAGATTGATGCAGGCATAACTCAGTTCCATATTTAAGCAATCGTCATCATCTGAAGATTAAGTATCCCACAGGAAGACAGAGCGGTATAATTATTATCTCAAGTCCTATGGACCATTTTATTTGCTATACATATATATATACTTAAAATAAACTGTGACACTTAGAAAGAAACGTAACGGAGGACTCACTTTTCAATATTTCGGTCACCGTAACGGTCGAAATATTGAAAAGTGAGTCCTCTGTTACGTTCCTTTCTATGTATCACAGTTTATTTTAAGTGTTATCAGTCCTTTTGGATCGCATTTCGTTTATCACACACACATACATATACGCAATATTTCCTTATCATGACGACATATATTCAACATTATTTCTCTTTCTTTATCCAGAAAGAAAAAAATACGATGCTAGTTTGATCCAGCATCAAACAGTATAGTAAACACCTTTAACTCAACGTTTTGTCTACATTTGTAGACATCATCAGGACTATACTAATACGGAAATTAATTACAGTAAATGGAAAAAATATACAAGTTTATACATTTTTTTTAATTTATATCTTATGTTTTAAAATACGAAAATATATGTTTTTTATATTTTTTTCATGCTACAGTGATTAATTCCTGTATTGATGTAGCCCTGAAGATGTCTACAAATACAGACGAAACGTTGCCTTAAAAATGTGTCCCTGTTTCACTCTGGACCAAACTTCGATATAGAAAGAAAAATAGTGTTATACAATACATTACAATAGGGTCGCCGCCGTCTGCCTTCGTAGCGACTCACTTCATTTTCTCTCTACCTAATGACGATGAGGTAGAAACATAGTAGAGTTTCTGTTGTCTCTTTTATGTGTGTTCTTTCTGTCAACCTAGTTTAAATATACACATTGGAAACACTTATTCAGCTTTCAGATACCTATTTGGTCACATAACTTCCTCTTCATCTTTTTCTGATAACAAACTGATGTTCAAAATATTGATAATAATAAGAATTAATATTCTATTCTATACCTGTAATTTTCAGTTTTGATTAAGTCGAGATGTCGTATTATAGCATTTTGTAGTATATATATTGTACAATACGAGTAAGATACACAGAAAAAGGACACTATCACTTACAGTCATAAATTTTCGGTGTCAACCATCATCAGGAGAATAAATAGAGGACGACCAAACAGTATGTGTATAAAACGTAGACCTGGCTTCCACCAAAGTTAGTGGAGCCTCCATATGAATGGTCATGGAACTTCCATCAACAACAAATACAACCTACAAGCTTTTGGCAACGATTCAGGGACAGTTTCCCCCTGATTGTTACCTTCAAGCCTCTACCGGAACTCATATTTAACAGCACAATAAGTGCATATGTGCAAACGCCATCAAACAAATATTTTATTAGTTTTTCAAGGGGATAGGTGGTTGACTAAAAAAAGTGCTGTAATTGGAGCACCTTCAGAATCATAATTCGTAGTACGTTTAAGACCTCCATTGTTTTCGGGTAATATTGAAGAATGGAAAAGGTATCTTATTCCTCCACTTAACATGAAAAAAAGGATACTAACTTCAAGCCATTTAGAACCATATGACTCCCATACGAATAATTCGCTTTACGAGCAGACATATGTAAGAATTTCTGTCTCGTACGATGAAACGTCGAAGTAAAAATTCATAGTATGAGCGACTGTCTTCCTTACATCTAGATGGTCTCCAGTGTGAGACTAAATTAATCTACTTTAAGTTTAGTAGATTAATACTAAAACATGATTATTTCTTGCATGCATTTATTGTTTAAAATATATTATTGACATTACATGTAGTGTTTTGTTTATTTTTTCGAACTACACCTTTCCTGTTTAAATTGTTTTGATATGGATTTTTATGTGAAAAATGCTTCGTAATATGAGATCGGTCTAGGAACGAATTAAACTCGTACCACTAGATTCTGAGATATATATATGTAGTAGAATCACTTTTATGTGTGCTAAATATATGTAATATTTGTGTCTTACTCATAAGACACAATACACATATTGACAATTACGAATGGTTTTATGTAATCTTTTTTATGTTGTAGACCTATGAAAAAATTTTTGAGTAAATACCGAAACGTTGACATTAGAGAGTTTATTTTGAACCTCAAATACTGACCGAAACCCGATTAATATTTACTTCTATTATCAGACGGTCGATAATATAAACAGCAATTTAATATAAACAATGTATTTTAATATAAACATTGATATACATAATAAACCATTTAACCAGAAATGATTTCTTCAAATTAGGTTAGGTAAGGTTGCAGTGGTGGTCCCACAAGAGAACACACATAGGCGGAATGTTGGGTCATTTGTGATACCTCACAATGATGATTGATTCTACATTGGTAGTCCTAAATTTGGCCTAACTTAAGAGTATTTAGGGCAGGAATCTTTAACAAATATCTGACATCCTACAGGCTCGGGGCCGTCGGCTTAACGTCTTCTCCGAAGGCCAACGTGCTCAGAGTTATTCACCTCCCACGACAGTAAATGGAGCGCCAGAGTGGGTATTGAATCCCGGATCTAACAGTCCAGATTCGAGTACGTTGCCTCTGGACTAACCTACTCTCCTATTTCTTTTAATTGAACCTAATGTAAATGAGGGCAATAAATAGTTTTATATCTAAGGGGTTTACATCAGCTGACCCATAATATTTTCGTTTCCAACCCCTTTTATTCTTTTTTTCATATACTGCTATTTTTTACCTTCTTCTTTACCCTTTACATCAGTTTTAATCCAATTCTATCCAATACATAACCGTATAATCCAAAACCGTAAACCAATGTCTGTTTTCACCTGCTTCCTCTATTAATTTCCTACTTATTACAAGCCGAAATAATGTTTTATATTGATATAAAAGATTCCACACTATAGTGATAAGAAGTAAGAACGGATGCCCAAATCAAAGAAAAAATTAATTTGAATGAAGATGTTTCAACAGGTAGTAGCTCTCCCCAGAAACACATAATTCTGTTTCTGACTCTGACAAGAACCGTGGAATAAAAAGATCTTAGTCCAACTAATATAAGTAAAAACGACAGCCCGTGAAAAACAATAGTAAGGAAAATATTTGATATCGGATTGTTGTAAAGAATAGTAATGTGTGTGCAAATTTTGGGAAGAATTCGTCAAAAATCAATTTAACATTTTATATTAATAGTGATCTAAAAAAACAGAAAATATTTCACTGAAAATAAAATCGAAAGAGATCTTCCAGATTTACTCACCACGAAGTTTATGTGGTGTTTGTAGTTTTTTTTTACTTTGCCAAAACAGTGAAGAATGTTGAAAGAACTATTGAAAATGTTAAAACATATTTAAGACTAGAAACTGTGAAGTACAATCAAGACTAAATAATACAGCATTAATTGGCATTGAACGTAAACAGTATGAAGAACAGGATCTTCCCACCCGTGTTGTTAGAAAACGATTATAATTACTGGTAGAAAAATCATAGTTACATTTTACAATTTCATATTTCAGTATTGTATGACATTAACATAGATTTTTAATATAACCCAGGACAGAAAATTGTTTAATAAAATCGTAAAGAGGTTTTGCAAACATTAAGCCCGGGAAGACAAGATTTTAATTGCAGTTGTAGTCTACAGGTGTTATTTAATACTCGAGATTGATTAGACGTACAAATCTTGGCCATCACCCAAGATTTTTCATGTGTGAGATGAGAAAATGATGCTACACTATACCTCGGAGAATGCATAAAAACTGTCCTGATGCAGGACGTGAACTGGTCTTTAAAATCCCTACCTACTCTAATGAATTTCAGCGAGGTCAGTAAGGACTCACGGTGTAGAATCAGCTTGGTAATATTGATCGCTCGTAACTAAAATGCGAGACAAATTATAAATGAGTCACACTTTCCGCCCATAGAAAAACATACAGGTGGAAGCCTATAAGTGCAACTTTGGAATCTAACGAATTTCATCCAAATAAAAAAAAAAATAAAAATTATATATGTATAAATCGTATTCCAAATATTTTATATATTTACGTTATTTATATTATAATACATTCTTTGAAAGTAAAATGGTAATAGATTTATTACGAGCTTTTTCACAGTTAGCCCTGATAGCATTTGAAGTAAATGAAAGATAATTACTTAACACAACGATTCACTTTTCTCTTTCAGTTGCAATAAAAGAGATTTTTACAAATCTTATAATCATAAAATACTGAAATATAAACTGTTCACAATGTAAAATAATCAAAATTATTGGATTTTTAATTTTGAAATACTATGTATATATATATTATATTGTAAATAGGAAAACGATCCAAAAGAACAACAAATGTTTCACGGTGAATCACAAACACAGAACTAAGGAACCGTCGCTTCACAAGTGCGCTTGGTGTCCCAATCTCAACTCTCCTCATGACGGTTCAACCGAAAATTAGAGACAGTAAGTGTGTTTCTTCCTTAGTTCTGTGTTTGTGATTCACCGTGAAACGTATATATCATATATAAGTTCAAAGAAAGGGTTCTTTAAAATCTCATGAAGTTAAATGTTACGAAGTTTTATGAATGACTGCAAAAAAAAGTTATTAAGTTAGAAAACTCTTCTAGATCTATTAAGAAAAAAATATCTTTCAAAATGAAATTGTGAAGACAGAGAAATAAAACTACCAGTTAATATCTTTGCTATACCAAGAGAGGAGCTCTTGATATCATCTTGGTAGAGCAGTAAGACAGAACTACAAACCAAAAACCAGCACACCTCAATTAGATTTTTCAATTGGCATATGAAAAGTGAAACTTCCAGGTATGTAGTTCACGTAACACCCAGAGCGAAACATTAGTGTTGACGGCGAAATCCATTTAACATTTTAGAAACAACACTTGCAAATTCTAAATTAAATTTAAAATACAATTCTAAATGGGCTTATATTAAAAACCTTAACCAATTAAGAGAAATGCCGTGTTCCGGCCTCTTAATGAAAACTGTCAGAATAGTCTTTATTACTGTACTAAGATCTAAATTCTTATTATAAGCTTGATATCACATCGTGGTGGGTCTATGCACTGAGTAGTGTCTTAGTGGTGCTTAAGAAGTTTATTTCATTGCTTTGCCTGGGCTCTTCGCAAACTAAGAGGAGTTAAGATTGCAAATAATATCAACATCCTATCTTTTGGTATTTATTTTCAGTACTTAACCTGAAACATATAAGGTTTTTTATTATTATTAATCACTTCTGACATTCCCGAGTGTGATTGTGTGTTTTAACTTGGTTTCACAATCAATTAATCGATGTGCTTGCTGCATGTGAAGGCATACATCAGGGACCCTGAATTACAGTCACACCTCGGTTCTCGATCATAATCCGTTTAAGGTTATTCAAAAACCGAATTGTTCAAGTCCCGAAACGAGTTTTTCCATTTAAAACAATCAAATGGAAAGCTATACTGACTACGACTTTATCTGGGTGATAAACTTGGTCGTACGAAGTACTGGAGTTCGTTCCATTTGGTAAAATAAGAATCGGATTTTCTGTACTTATCTTGGGTGTGTTCCAGTATAGGATTTTGTACAACGAAATAATCAGGAATTTTTTGTTCAAATTCCAAATCGTACAAGTTCTGAATCGTTCGAGAGTCGAGATATGACTGTAATA